>CM039586.1:29296055-29623428 GCA_022457205.1 Saccharum spontaneum | reverse complement strand
AGCAACGTAAACGATCCAATGACCGTTGTGCTCCCTGCGAGTGAGCCTTTATCGGAGAACGTCTTGATGGATTACCAAGTACGAGTTCGGCAATTGATGCGCTTGAATGGATCGTGCGGTTGTGATGAATTATTGTGTCTTATTTATTATGAGAATTTTATTCTTGAAGACAGTTTGACATTTCGCAATAATTCATCTACAAATTTCCCACATCGTCAGTGCTCATTGGCTATGCATTTTGCAGATGTCGTACAATCTTCGTAGAGGTCGTGGAAATGAGGAGGAGGACCAGCCGCCCCCTCCGCCACCACCTACCCCGGCGGAGTTAATGCAAACAGTAGTGGAGGGGCAGCGGATGTTGGCCGACGCATTGCGCCAAATGGCCAATCGTGAGGCTCGGCATGGTCGTCAGGGCCCGGAGCCAAACCAATACAGTGACTTCAAGGATTTCCTGGATACAAAGCCCCCGCTTTTTAAGGAAGCGGAAGAGCCCCTGCAGGCTGATGAATGGTTGAATACAATTGAGCAAAAGTTTCGTCTGTTACGCCTAACTGATGAGCTGAAAACGGAGTATGCCTCCCATCAATTGCATGGTCCAGCAGGCATCTGGTGGAGTCACTATCGCTCCACGCTCCCTGCTAATGTCCCGATCGCTTGGGATCAGTTTAAGGCGGCATTCCGGGGGAATTATATCCCTCCAGGTCTGATGGCAATCAAGCATACAGAGTTTATGAGGCTGTCACAGGGGAACAAGAGCTTAACTGAGTACCTGCAGTCCTTCAACAACTTGGCAAGGTACGCCACGGAATTTGTGGATACTGATGCCAAAAAGATTGCTAGTTTCAAAAGGGGCCTCGGCCCAAAGTTAATGAAGACTATGGGTACTAGCAAGTGTACCACTTTCAATGATTTCATCAGTGATGCTTTGACACAAGAGAACAATAATACTATTTATTCTGCTTCTAAGAGCCGGAAAAGGGCCCTTGAGGCAAGCGCTTCTCAGTCAAGGGCCTCAGCAGCACCCAGGTCTTCTCCACGTCCGCCTGCCCAGAATGCAAGGTTCCGTCCGCCACAGAAAAAGACGGCTGCGAAAACTGGGTTCCGTAAGGCATACACTGTCGCTCTGCCAAAAGGGACTTCTGGTCAGAGTAGTTCTAGTGTTCCTCCTAGCAATATGCCTTGCTGGAATTGCAACAAGCCAGGTCATTGGGCCCGGAACTGTCCGTACCCTAAGAAAAATGTCAATCAAGGTGGTCGTCAGGGACATGCTCACTATAACAGCATTGAAGAAATTCCATCTGGTGAGGTAGTCACGGCTGGTAAGTTCCTAGTTGACCAACACCCCGCAGTGGTACTTTTTGATTCAGGTGCTTCGCATTCCTTTATCAGTCCTAAGTTTGCATCCAAATTTGCACACAAGTTGCATACTGTTGAAGGTGTGGGTTATTGTATTAGTGCTGCAAGTGGGAATATTTCCACAAACAAAGTAGTGGAGAACCTTAAGTTTGAGATAGAAGGGCGAAGTTATTCGCTTGCTCTATTGGTGTTACCGGGGTTAGACATAGATGTTATCTTGGGAATGAATTGGATGAGTCAGAATGGGGTACTCATTGACACATCTGCTCGGGTAGTTATGCTCAGAGATCCTACCGATCAAAAGGGTTTTCTAGTTCAACTTCCCAGAAAAGTTGAATTGTCGGGAAAAATTCATGCTGTGCAAGCAAAGGCGTTGGCTGAAATTCCCGTAGTAAATGAGTTTCCGGATGTTTTTCCCGATGATTTGCCGGGACTCCCTCCGGATCGGGATGTGGAATTTAAAATCGAGTTGCTGCCTGGTACCGCACCCATCTCTAGGAGACCCTATAGAATGCCTCCAAATGAGTTAGCTGAGCTTAAGGTACAATTGAATGAACTTCTAAAGAAGGGGTTGATCCGTCCTAGCTCATCTCCGTGGGGTTGCCCTGCTATCTTTGTAAAGAAGAAGGATCAAACCTTGCGGATGTGCGTGGACTATAGACCTCTGAATGCAGTCACTGTCAAGAATAAGTATCCTCTGCCGCGTATCGACATCTTGTTCGATCAATTGTCCAAAGCCAAAGTCTTTTCCAAGATTGATCTAAGGTCTGGGTATCATCAGATTAAAATTCGTCCTGAAGATGTTCCAAAAACAGCCTTCTCGACGAGATACGGCCTTTATGAGTATCTTGTCATGTCCTTCGGTCTGACTAATGCCCCAGCGCACTTCATGTGCTTGATGAATTCGGTGTTTATGCCCGAATTGGACAAGTTTGTGGTGGTGTTCATTGATGACATCTTAGTGTATTCTGAAAATGAGGAAGACCACGCGGAACACTTGCGTATTGTCCTCAGCAGATTGCGTGAGCATAAACTGTATGCAAAGTTCAGTAAATGCGAATTCTGGCTTCGGGAAGTACCTTTTCTTGGGCATGTATTGTCCGATGGAGGTATTATGGTGGATCCCGCCAAGGTAGAAGAAGTATTGAATTGGAAGGCTCCTACTTCGGTTCATGAGGTCCGGAGTTTTCTTGGGTTGGCTGGCTATTATCGTCGCTTCATCCCGGATTTCTCAAAAATAGCCAAACCCATGACTCGGTTGCTGCAAAAAGACACCAGGTTTGTCTGGACTCCTGAGTGTGATGCGGCTTTTCACCAACTGCGAACCCTCCTAACCTCGGCTCCGGTTTTGGCACAACCGGATATCGAGAAACCTTTTGATGTTTACTGTGATGCCTCAGGCATAGGTTTGGGAGGTGTTCTGATGCAGGAAGGCCGAGTAATTGCATATACTTCACGGCAACTTCGGAAGCATGAGGTGAATTATCCAACGCATGACTTAGAACTGGCCGCAGTTGTTCATGCTTTGAAGGTGTGGCGGCATTATCTGCTGGGCAATGTCTGCAATATCTATACAGACCACAAAAGCCTCAAATACATCTTCACCCAACCCGAGCTAAATATGCGTCAGAGAAGATGGCTTGAGTTGATTAAAGATTATAATCTCCAAGTGCACTATCACCCGGGCAAGGCGAACGTGGTTGCGGACGCTTTGAGCCGTAAATCTCATTGCTATTCCTTAGTTGAAACTGATTTTCACCGATCCCGCCTGTTACATCCGGCAGTCTTGTACAACATCACTGTCAGTGGTACTCTCAGAAATAAAATCATCGAGCTCCAAAAGACTGATCCGGGTATATTTCACATAAAACGGAAGATGAAAGAGGAAGAAACTAAGCATTTCAGGTTAGATGACGAAGGTGTGCTGTGGTTCAAGGATAGATTAGTGGTACCTAAGGATCGAGAGCTTAGAGATCAGATCCTGTCCGAGGCACATTCTTCCAAGTTGTCCATCCATCCTGGTAGTAATAAGATGTATTATGATTTGAAACCACTTTATTGGTGGACCAAGATGCGGAAAGAGATAGCTGCATATGTTGCTAGATGCGACACCTGTTGCAGAGTGAAAGCTGTGCATATGAAAGCTGGGTTGCTTCAGCCACTTTCCATTCCAGGCTGGAAATGGGAAGAAATAAGTATGGATTTCATTGTCGGACTTCCTCCTACAGTCAAAAATCATAACTCTATCTGGGTAATTGTTGACCGTTTGACCAAATCAGCTCATTTCATCCCCGTGAGAGTGGACTATCGTCCTACTGACTATGCTGAGTTGTACTTCAATCAGATAGTCCGGCTTCATGGGATACCTCGTACAATCGTTTCTGATCGGGGTCCCTAGTTCACTGCTCGCTTTTGGGAGCATTTGCATCACCTTCTGGGAACCAAGTTAGTAAGAAGCTCTGCTTATCACCCCCAGACATCTGGTCAGACGGAACGAGTTAACCAAATCTTGGAAGATCTGTTGCGGGCATGCGTCATTTCATCCAAGGGTTCTTGGGAAAAATGGCTACCCTTAGCTGAATTATCGTACAATAACAGTTATCAAGAGAGTATCAAGATGGCTCCATTCGAAGCTTTGTACGGTCGTAAGTGCCGAACCCCACTAAACTGGGTAGAAGCTGGGGAAAGGAGGTATTATGGCATTGATTTTGTCCAGGAAGCCGAGGAACAAGTCCGTACTATCCAGAAACACATGGCTGCAGCCCAAGCTAGACAGAAAAGCTATGCTGATCGTCGCAGAAAACCACTCGAATTTGAAGTTGGGGACTTCGTTTATTTGAAAGTTTCTCCAATGAAGAGTGTCCAACGTTTTGGCGTTAAGCGAAAGCTTGCACCAAGATATGTGGGTCCTTTCCAGATCATAGGCAAGAGTGGAGCTGTTGCGTACAAAATCCAGTTGCCTCCTGAGATGAGAGCCAT
Source organism: Saccharum spontaneum (assembly GCA_022457205.1). Lineage (NCBI taxonomy): Eukaryota > Viridiplantae > Streptophyta > Magnoliopsida > Poales > Poaceae > Saccharum > Saccharum spontaneum. The sequence goes on along the minus strand of CM039586.1, from coordinate 29,619,093 downwards.
ATTCAATGTTTTCCATGTATCTCAGCTTAAAAAGTGTCTTCGAGTTCCCGAGGAACAAGTTCCGTTAGGAGATATCAGGCTGGAATCCGACTTAACCTATGAAGAAAAACCAGTCCGAGTGATCGATACTCAGGAACGAGTAACTAGAAGTAAAGTGGTTAAGTGGTACAAAGTAATGTGGAGTAATCAGGGTAGTGAGAGTGATGCTACGTGGGAACGGGAAGATTATCTGCGGGATGGTTATAAGGAATTCTATGAAAAATGGTACGCTTTCCAAATCTCGGGACGAGATTTTTATAAGGGGGGAGGGCTGTAACACCTCAAGTGTTTAGTCCTTAATTGCATTGCATTTGCATAAGCATGACATGCATAATCCATGTTTAGTATTTCATGTAATGCAATTCATGTGTTTGTTTAGGGTTTGTTTAATTGATTTCACAAAGTAATTGATAGTTGGTGTAACAAAAAGGTAAAGTCATCAATCATGACCTACAACACCTTAGCTATACTTAGAGTAACATTTGGATCAGGGTTCATGTTGACCAAAATTACAAAATTGCCCTCCATGACAAGTTTGACTCCCATTTGACCCTAGAAGGTTCTAGTTTGACCAATTAGAAAGTCTAATTTAGAGATCTTGCATGGAAGAGCACCCTTAAGCAAAGTTGTAAAGAAATTCATGGGGAACAAAAGTCTCAATATGACCATCTCATGAAAATGACCACAACATGCTCAAAAGTGGCCCACAAGTCAGCTAGTAGTGTAATTCCAGGACTTAGAATTTTTCTAAGTCTGGGATTGAACCTTACAGTTTCACTGATGCCTACTTTAGAAGCTTGTAGTTTGCAAACCAAGCCAAACTAGCCTTCACTCATATTGACAAACTTGTAGATCACATGTAGCCCTACAACTTTGTCAATAGCACCCAAACCTGATTCTCAATGATTCAAGAGATATCTTGCCATGAACTTGAGCTGTCAGTCGGTTTCAGTAACTGAAACCCGGTTTCAGTTTCTTTGAGCACTACTTTGAGGCCATGTGGTTTCAAATATAGGCCGAACCAGCCTAAACACCAATTGACAAAGTTGTTGACCTCACAAAGCCCTACAAATTTGATGTTATCATCTGCTCCTAATTCGAACCGGTTTAGGAGATATTCAGTGACAAAATGGCTCTGTCAGTCGGCCATCGGTCGCGTTGAATCGTCGATTCAGTCAGTCGGCTCGTCTGTCTGCCGTGGCCGACCGGAGCCAGGACAGCGGCGACGCGTGGGAGCTCGGTGGCGGCCATGCGTCGGTTGCGGCCCCACCAGTCAGGTCACACGGCCCTCAAAGGCGCCACGAAGCCGCACCGGTCGCTCACTCGCGCCTCGGCTTCTCCTTCGCCTCCCTGAGCCAGAGCGGAGCACCGAGGTGCCATTGCCGCCGCGTCCCTTCCCCTCGCTCGTGCACCGCCGTCGTTGCGTCTTGGCTCGATTCCTCCCGCCAGCGACCTCGCCGCGTCTTCCTCTACCACCTCCACCCGTTTCCGGAAGCCTTTGAGTGAAGGTGAGGCCACATTGCTCGCCTCCGCCGCCGCGACCGCGTTCGGGACCTCGCCGGAGTTCGAGGCCGCCGCGGTCAGAGCAGCCTAGCCCTTCTCATCCCTTCCTTTTCGCTTAATCGGTTGCCCAGTGACCCCGGGAAGCTTGGAGTGGGTTCGGTTGAGGCGGTAGGGGCTCACCGTTGCCGGCGTACCGCCGCGCACCTCCACCGTACCGCCATGACCGACGGCGAGCGCCTTGCCGTTGCTCCGCCACCCCATTCTTGCCATCAATCGATGTAGTTCGATGACGTGGTCATGCCCGTTCATCCCGTTTCGCCGGCCGGCTCACCGACGGCGAGTTCCGGCGACCACCGCCACCTTCTCCGCCTCTCTCTCTCTGATCGGTGGGGCCACCGGGTCAGTCACACGCGCGCGCGGGCGGGAGAGCCGAGCGGGCCAAGCGCGCGCGGGTTTGGAGTGTGGGCCGGATTCATTCCCGGGCCGGCCCAGTTGTCCGAAATAAAAAAATGGATTTTATTATTTTGATACTGATTTTTGTAATACTTGGAAAATAGGAATCTAGGGTTTTATTGATCCAAAAATCATGAAATAAATTTTGTTAGAATCTACTGGATGTGTAGTATCTTAGAAAAATATAGATCTGGCTTGAGATGTTTAAATTCTGTAAGATTTTATTAGATCCTTTAAATGTGTTTTGGAATGCATACAAATTTGTTTAATTTATAGCTTGAGCTGTAGAGTTCCATAAATTATGAAATTTGGTGGGTAGGTTGCTCTATGCTAGTCCTAGCTATGGTAAAAATTTGGGCATCAGTACTTAAGTAATTTTCAAGTTATAAGGCTATCATTTCATTCTAGGAATTTATTGAAGTAATTTTTATAATTTTTCTACATGTGCAATGTTATTGTAAATTTTTGGAGAATGTCTTGGTACCCTAGAGTGTCTAAGAAAAATATGAAATCTGTTGTTTGATACTTTTCAATGTGATTTATGATTTATGCAAAAATCAGCCTTTTGGGCTTGTGAATTTTGTATAGGGAGTTTCTGTGAATAAAACTTGTTCAAATTTTTACTGTGGTCTATTTAGAGGTCAGAGAGCCCCCTGTAATTTTTGTAGAATTTTAGGAGCAGTTTACATATATGTTTAAAATTCTACCTAAATAATTAAGTAAATTAAGAAATGGGGTTAAATAAATATTCTAGTTGGTTCCACCTTACTTTCTGGTGTTTTTATACCTAATGTGAACTGTTGGTAACATTAGTTTGGTTTTAGGAGACTTTGGTTATATCAACAAATATTTAACCTTTGTAATTTTAGGTTTTCTGGACAGCTGGAAGTATTTCTCAGTTTGACCTTTGATAAAAATTGTTGCTGGGAAACTTGTAAATACCAAAGTCACAGTAAACTTGATGAACTAGCTTGTGTCAAAATTTGGGAACATTTGGCTTAGTAGTTTGAGAGTTACTGTTGTTTTAAGTGGCAGTTCAGAATCTGCTACTCTCTGTTTTGAGAGGACAGATTCTGGAACTTGTGAAGTTTGACGTGGAAAACTTATGAGTTTGGGGTTGAGTTCTGAAAATGAATTGTAGAGTATTTCTTAGGCTTTCCAGATTGTCCTAGATCATCTCTTTTGGAATTGTAAATCTTTAGTTGTGATAAAAACAAGTAGCTGCTGTCCAGTATGCTCTATTGTGATGCCTTGTTGATTGATTTGGTGATATCCTAAGACAAGTTACTTTTGTAATTGTTAGGAGTTAGGGCTCTAACTGAAGATGAGCAACTTTATCTTAGGCTAAGTAGACTAGGTGAGTACTCCTCTACCGGAGAGGAAATTTGCACCTACTCTTTTGAAGTGATTTGAATAGAGCGCTAAATTGTTGTACTGCATTTCATTCCGAGCATATTGCATCTCTCATTATGCATTCATGAGATTTATTATGCACTCATGCAATAGGTGTACCGGAGGGGGTAACGCTCCTCGAGTTCGAGCAGACAGTCCCAGAAGAAGTGCTGAGTCAACCAGCGGAGCAGACCGAGTCAATCGGCGAAGAAGTCTCCGAAGAAGACCTTCAGGAGTGTCCTGATCACCGGCCTTCCACCTTCCTGAAAGGCAAGCCCCGGTGCATGCTGAACCCATTATTTGATAAAAGATATCTTGAGTACTTTTATTTGTTTACTGCATTATGTAGTAGGAGTTGTATGAAAACAACTGTTGCATTACACCTGTCCTTGTCCAGATATTATGCCCTAATCCTATATTAGGTGTAGGCACGTGTCAATGCTTAGCCCTGCTTAGTACGGTAGAAGTCGGGTGATTTCCGGTCATCCGCGAGAGATAGGACTGGGTCGCGAGTGGCTTATGGCTATCGTGATGGAACCATGCTTTAAAATGAAATTGAGACCGGGCGGGAGTTCGATGGTACAGCTGCAAGACACTTCACGTCTTGGGTGTGGAGCCATGCTCGTCTGAGTCGTTTAAGGACCGATTCGCTGTACGTCCTTGAGTCATGTTGAACGCAGTCTAACACTTAGTTGGCCGGATAAGTCGTTCCGACCGCGAAGCCGAGTAATTTGATTCAGGCCGGGAATCGAATGGTAGGTTGCTTCTTGGAGGAGAGAAAGGATGTGCTTGGGGACATTGGCGTGAGACCAAGGGGGGGTTAGAGTCCCTATCACCTGGCAGAGTGTCGCCCTTGGGGTTGCGACATCATTCGGACCCGCGATTCCTGAATCATACGAAAGGTGGCTTGTGCGACCCTGGCAGGGGCCTGCGCGGTGAGTGTTAGAAATACCCCTCCAGCTGGATAGGAATTCGATTCGAATCGCCGTCGCTCCCGGTTAGTGAGCACTTGACTTGAGCAGCGGCAACGTAGATCTCATTAATTAAACAGATGGTTAAGTGAATGATACAATGTTGCCACAATTCATACCTGCTATGGAATAATATGAATAATTGTTTGATGATAATCAAGTGCATGTTTAGTACAGGTGCTAAGATAGATGACAGGTAAATGCTAAAAATAACTGCTAGTACAGGTTATAAAAGTTTCAGCTACTTATGCCTTTATGCAAAATGTGGTGTCAGCTAGCCTCTTGTGTAAGCCTTGCATAAACCTTGGTGTCTACTTTATTTCTGGTTTACGACGGGTAAGTCTAGCTGAGTACATTCCAGTACTCAGGGTTTATTCCCTCCTGTTGCAGATGATATGCTTTACCAAGGCTTCTGCAAGACTTGCCTTCACCCCGCGGGGGATGAGGACTAGATCACATGGGCATGATCATCTTTATGTACTTACCTCGTTCTTTTGTGGGATGTTGATCTAACCAAACTGGCAGTATTTAAGTATCTTCAGTGTGTGTCAGACTTCCGCTACTTTCAAACTCAGTTTGTAATAATTGCTACTCCGTGGTGTTAAGTTATCTCTGAACTACTTGTGAAATGTAACGTATGATGTGTATGTTGAATGATGCGATCCTGGTTGTAAGCAGTTTGGTTTGAAATCCTTCGTGATTTCGATTGACTACCGGGATTATATGGGCTCAAGTTTGAAAATTTGAGCGCTTCGGTGCTTGTTTTCGTACTTGTGCTCTTATAATTTGGTCGGTTCTGTTACAGCAACCATCAAGGTCTCCATCTCCAAGACCATCAGATGCACCTAAGAATTAAACAAGATTGGAGAAAAGTCCTGTCTAGAGGACTGAAAATCTGAACCCTCGCTAGGAGGTAAAATTAGTAGTTATCTGTCGGGGTTATAACCCTAGGGTGTCTCAAGGCACCGATTAGTTAGCAGGCCACGCGACCCTCAATTCACAAGTTAGCAAAAGCCCAAACGACTGAGGCCCAGCTGAGCCAAGTAAACCAGGCCAGATGCTAAGGCCAGGGTCAGCCATGACCCCTTCCGCCTGCCTTTGCCACACAACACCCAGAGGGAGCATGATCTCTCCCTCATCATGACCCCTGGGAAGAACAGGGAGAGGTCGAGCCTAGCCATGCATGCCTATTCTAATGGGAACAAGCCCACCACACTGACCCCGTAAGGACTATGGGGACAACAGTCACCTCGGTCTAGTCAGACGCCATCTCTGTGCCACACCGCACAGACAAGACAATATTGCCCTAAAGCGGTGACGACAAGTGCAATGACCACCGGCCAGATACGATTCGATAATACACAGGTATGATCTCACCAACTACAGGATGGGATCCACGATGGGGGCCTTGACTTAAAGGCCACCTAGACCAATGAGAGTTACGAGCCCAACGATCATGATCGCGGCCCTCAACTCCTCGAGCTAACGAGGCGAATGATGATAGGGGACAACTGCCCACCCTCGTATGACACCCTAGGAAACTAGGAGACAATGATGAAGACCATGGCGAAGACCATGTCACGTAGGATGGTTGGCGTACCACCACTGTGCTGACAGTGCTGCCATGGCCGGCACAGTGAGCACCACGTGGCACCATGCCGCGATGTGGCCATAGGACCATGACGACGTGCCCATACGTGCACCACTAGATGACGTAGCTTGCAAACTAAGTTAGGTAGGACCACTCTCAGGCTCATGACCCTTCGGTCAGGAGAACCTCCTCCATTGTATGTGCCCTGGCCCTAAACTCTATATAAGGGCAGCCAGGGCACCCATCTCAACACATTTTGAGTCTCCTACTCATTCACTCTCCATCATAGCAGGTCTCCTGAAGCTTTCCTTTGGGCTACCCATCTCCTAGCTTAAGCTCTTCTTCCTCCTCCATCATTCTTGCACCCCCCATTATAAGAACTTCAGAGCATTCAAGCAAGGAACACACACTCGATCATCTCTGAGGCTGGACATAGGGCTTCAATCTGAACCTAGTATAAATCCTCGTGTCTTTTGGATGCTTCCATCATCTTCCTAGAGCAGCACGACAATCATATAAATTTACTAGTCTGGTTTCCAAAACACTGACAGTTGGCGCGCCAGGTAAGGGACAGTCGCGCACTCTCGATTGTTGAGAAGGAAGAGATGGCTACCTGGTCAGACTTGCTCTTGGTGCGGTCCCTGGTGGCTGCATCCGCTTTGGAAGCCTTGAGTTCACCGACATCGACGGGCCAGCTCCTGTTATTGGTCTTCTCTCTGGCCAAGCCCTACGCTTCAGGGACCTAGACTTCATGGTCGACCGTCTGGGTCAGCTACGGCTCAGCGAAGAGAATGTGGCTCTCCACCATAAATCTCGATGCCTGATCATGGACCGGCTCGAGCTGGTCCCACGATCATTGACTCTAATGCGCTAGCATGCAAAGTTGACACCTATCTCGAGGTGAATCCCATGCCAGTGCTGAGCCGACATGTTTTCTATGTGTTGACGAATGCTTTTGCCCAACTCTCTAGAAGCAAGCCCCTACCACTAGAGGCCAAATTCTAGAACCCTAGCACCGTACTGCCCTCTGAGATGAGGGAGGTGATCATGCTCTATGAACGAGAGCTAGCCAGGCACGATGGCCAATCGATGATGCCAAAATCCTCTGGGTTTGTGGGGATGATGGAGCAGGATCCAGAGTCCATCTATGACCTCCTACTGGCAACTCCTGAGAACACAGACTCTGAGTCTGATTCTGAGGGGAGCTGCCATACACTAGGAGAATGCAACATGTTACATCTCTCAGAGGATGGCGTAGCACCGGCGAAAGATGCAGAGGACAACACCTATCCAATTCTACACACCCCCAGAGAACAGGCCAAGAGTATGACCAGGAGCGCCTGGAACGAGCCAGGGCATGAGAAGCTGATCAGGCCAACGTGCGCCGTGACGACGGATGCCCTTGCCTACAGCACCTCGACGCTGAGGGCGCGTGAGCATGGGCACACCATGTGTATAATCAGATCTAGCAGGGCAAGAGGGAGATGCTCGTCTTCCCTCGAGCTAGCCAGAACATCGCTACGGCCACCATGATCATGCGGATGGCCCCTGAACCCTCGACCGATGAGGGAAAACATGTCCATCAGGAGCTACGAGACCTACTAGAAACTGCGGCAGTGCAACTGGCTCAAAGCTCCACAGAGAGGCAGCACCCCTAGGCTAGCTTCGTACACATTTCCTCGGCACGTGGTGCCCCCGAGGGGCTCCACGCACCAAACATGCTTTGACCAGATAAGGACGGCATGGTGCTTAGGCAGGAACCTTCCCCTACGCACAGCCACTACATCGGAGACCCCATGCCCATCCAACCCAAGGTGCTAGACGCTATGGGCCAGCCTAGGCGGGCAAAGACCAGCTACACTACGACGACAGCGACCCAGACAACCATGCCCAGCAACCTAGGGTTCAGGACACTCGGCGCAGCCCAAGTCCGGATGGCTGCGGCCCATAGGCATTCGCAAAAAGGATCCGGCAGATGCATTCCCGATGCATTTGTTGGTATTTATTAAGTTATCACTTGTTTTAGTATCCACCTATTGTATGCCTACATCTCCTAACATTGCTTACTAGGTTGTCATCCCTAGTGATGATGCCAGAGATGCCTGTTGGTATTACCTAATATCACTACTAGAATGATACTAAGTAATTCTTCATTATTTTATGTGACTAGAAACAATAGAGATATATGAAAGAGATCTACAAGCACATAGATAATATACCATTGTAGCACTTCACCTGAGAGTATTCTAGGTATCGTTATTTATATTTTTACCACAGGAAAAGTCTAGCGTGGACATATATTGATAACTTATACTATTTATGTAGAAGTGAACCATAACCAAAGTCTACTCATAATAGGGCTAAGTCATAAGATAAGATATGTATATGATAAGCATTGATTAATGATAATGAATAATTTAATCATTCAGAGTACTCCTTTCTACAACATTAGCATGACTAAGTGGAAATTAGAGAGATAATTCCTAAGTCATTCTTAATTACAAGTCAAAGTATACTATGATTAGTGCAATTACACCTAGTAATCATGGCTTAGATCAACTTCATATCTATACATAAGGGATATTACTAAGGAAGATTAAGAACAGAGCTTGTCTTCCTTTGTAACCGGATCCTACTTGTATACCTATATTTGGGGAGTGGACTACAAAGGACTCAACAAGAGTGTCACATCTGTGATCTACCACATGGCCCGAAATATAGGGTGTATCCACAGGTAAACAACGTATAAGCACCATGCTTACACAATGTTGACCACTCACCCCATGTACTTTGGAGCAAACCTATACGAACTTATGCGAGAACATGATGATAATCTAGCTATACTAAGCACATAATCAGAGTAGATGATGAACATGATAACTAAGAACATAAACGGTATGATTAATAATGTTATAACAATTGTAGCAAACATATAAAAGTAATGAGAGATACAAAAGAGAGGGGGTACAAAGATTATACCAAACCACGCTCTTGACAAGATCAGTAATCCAAGCGAAGCCTGCTGCCTCTCTCTAGATCTAACCTAGCTAGCTATGCCTAGAATATGGAGGAGCTCTGAGGATTAGGGTTTCTATCTTCTGCTTCTGACTTGATGATCGAAGTTATGCCTAGAGGTGGTAGGGGCTGGTTTATATAGGTCAGAGCGTCAATCCTGAGCCCTTAGATCAAACCGACTAGAATAAACGGCGTAGATGCAACCTAGAATGCGGTGTAGAGCCAACATAGCGACGGGGACTGACTGGTGGGCCTCAGGGGTCGGGTGGCCTGCAGGTGGGGCTAGCTGGCCCCACTTGGTAGCCTCTCACTGTTTGCCTCGGCGCGGTGTCCTCTAGTGTCTTCTAGAGCCTTCACTTGGGTCTTGAGCAATTGAAAGACAGAACGATCAAGTCAAGCACTATGTCTCAAGTTCTTAGCTCAACCATTATTCCAGTGTTTTTGTAAGTTTTGAAAATAAAACTTAGAGTTTCCTTTGTATGACACTCTCAAGTCTCTCAATATATGTAGTATTTGTGGATTCTCACCAAGGCAATAGTGATGTTAGATCATAGGAATGGAGAAAACATGAAAGGGCATACTTGCAATACATATATTGTAAAGTCAAACCTCGGATCCAAAGAGAGTTGAGTCATACAATCAAATTAAGATGTGCATGTGTGTGGATATGTGGTGGATGTTTATGGTGACTAACCTAATTCTACTATGCTCCTTAAAAACATATCTCTCTTTTGGAACTTGGAAATAACTTTGCAAGAGAACATGGGCTATCTTATTCATCTTTTTTCTCTTTTCTTTTCTTTTTTCAGGCAGGAATCTGATTACCCATTGTTTTTAATATCTCGAACACTTGTCCATTTTTTTCAACTCTTCTCTTCTTTTTTATGAATAAGTTCTGCATAGTCCACGCTTCTTTTCTACAACAAAACTTTGAGAGGTAGCAACAAGAACTCTGGAGCATTTATTTGATGGATATCCTATATTCAGGGAGTGGACTATATTCAGGGAGTGGACTACAAAGGACTCAACAGGAGTGTCACATTCGTGATTTACCACATGGCCAGGAATATAGGGTGTATCCATAGGTAAGCCCTACAGAAAATATAGATTGACCAAAACTCGTGGAATTTGTTAGTTTAAACCCCTAGACCTTTGTTGGTGATCATATTCATGTCTTTATATATGTTATATTGATAGTTTATAATGGTTGTTAACTACCGTCAATAGTGTTTCCATGCACCGCCGAACAACATCAAGTACTTTAGGGACACCCACCCTGCCGTGTGGTTGGAAGACTTCTGCCTTGCCTGTCGAGCAGGCGGGGCGAACAACATTCTCTTCATCATATAATACTTACTACTCTACCTTGCAAAAAGCACTCGAGCATGGCTCGAGCATCTCTCCATGCACAACATCCACTCATGGGCAGACTTCAAGCACATCTTCGTAGGGAGCTTTTAGGGCACGTATGTGCACCCTGGAAATTCTTGGGATCTCAAAGCCTGCAAGCAGAAAGCTAGAGAGACTCTGTGTGAGTACATCCGCTACTTTTCCAAGCAATGCAATGAGCTCCCCGATATCATAGATGCAAACATGATCATAGTGTTCATCTCTGGCATGACTAACGAAGCGCTCGTCCACGAGCTCGGACGCTACAAACCACGGACTACGCGGGAGTTGCTCAACCTTGCAACAAGCCACGCCCCTGGCGAGGAGGCCGTCCGTGCAATATTGGAAGCACAAGGGCAAGGCTCAAGTTGAACCTGCGGATGAGGCTAAGGACCACAACCGATGAGTAAAGGGCAAGAAGGATAGCTGGAGGTGTCGCGATAGTGAGTTCATCGCGGCAGTCGACAAGGTCCACAAATAGAAGATTGGAAAGCTCAACCATGTCAGTTTCGACAAGATAGTCAAGACACGGTGTCGTAACCATGGCTATCTAGTCAAGCACACCCTTAAGAAATGCGACCTCATCAAGCTCTACTTTAGCGGCGACTACAAGGTGACCGGCACGGACGCACCATCCAGGCCTACCGGCAATGAGGAGAAGGGGATGCATATCTTGACCTGAGAGGGTGTCTTATGATCTTCGGCAAACCGATGGCGTACGAGTCAAAGTGCTTGTAGAAGCTCACATCTTTGGTGGTTAATGCAACCGCCCTAGGTGAAGCCATCCCGGCCTTCCTGAAATGGTCGAAAACAACGATCACTTTCGATAGAAAGGATCACCCCGGCCACATTCCGCAGCCGGGGTGCCTCCATGTTGTTGTTGATCCGATTATTGGTAAGACCCGCCTATCTCGAGCCTCATAGGCGGTGGGAGTGTTGATGGTCACTAAATGCCTATTTTGACCATCAACATTGCACCAAAAATGGGAGAAAACAACAACATAGGTAGTGATTTATGTTTATAATTCACATATTTCCACTTATACTTGGAGATTTATTTGTATGCAGGAATTTTGGCAAAAATGGCACAAAACATGTACATAGGAGGCAAGTGGAAGTGGCAGGAGGGGCTAGGCCCACTTGGTGGGGTCATCTAGCCCCACTTAGGCGCCACCCGACACCCCTTGGCCCCCTGCCACGTCACTGATCCTCCCCAAGTACAAGAAACACACTCCCAAGCTTTGTCCACCATTGATTTCATGTCGGTTCAAGATGAAGGGCTGAGAAGAAGCATCACATGGATTACTGACTCACCATGCATATGATGGTGCTCAAACGGACAAAATCTTGTGCATACACACACTCTACATTACCCGTGGGGCCACCACACAGAAGGAGGAGAGCCCACTCCACAGTGGGCCATCGGCCAACGTGGTTGGGGCATCGCCCAGAGCCCAACTTCCACTCCACCACCTCTCCTTTGGACACATGCAAGGAAACACACTTGAGAGCAATCCTATGTGTCAGTTTAAGCGGTTCATTGGTAGTTTCATCCAAGGGCAAGGAGAGGATGTCACGCAGATCACTGACATGGTGATGGAGTAGCCCCTACTCCACCTTAGGCTACAAATAGGACCCTCACCCCTCCCTTGTAACTTGTACCAACACATAGAAGAGATGTAGCTCTCTCTACTCTCTTAAGATGTAGCTCTTCTAGTAGTAGCTTGTATTGGTGGGAGCTCTAGAGCAGTCTTCAGGAGTCTAGTATAGCTTTGTCTTTCTCTTGTAAGTACTTTATTTATATTAGTGTGTTACTTTCTATGCAAGTATTATTTCAAGTCTTTTACTTTAAGTATTAGTCTTGTGCTCTAGTTGTGCTTTGGTTATGCTTATGTTCCTATGATAAGTGGGCTCTCAGTAGCATGGGTTGTTTGTCTTAATGCTCTAGTCTTATCATGAGGCTAGGGTAGTATCAAATAGTGTAAGCGTGGTGCTTATACTATGGGGTACCTTGCAATGTGGCTAGGCCTTTGGTTAGATCAGAGTAGTTGACAGGTGGTGATAGCCCTATCCATCCTATGTATTCCCCCACGATAGGTCCAGTTGTTAAATCATAGGGCTCATGGTGCTTTGTGCCCAATCAACCCTCTGGGTGAGTTTGGGGTAGGTACGCCTCAAGTGCTATTGCATCCTACCTTGCATTATCTTAGTTTATCTGTATAGTCATAGTCACTAGCTAGAATAGTGCTTGAATAGAAGTAACTTAGGATTCTAGTGTTCTCTTATTATTAGTCCTGCTATTTAGTTATGTTTCCAATTTACCTTTCCATGATTGGATCAATGTGTGTCACCCATTTTAGTGTATATCACCTACCCCCACGTTAGTCTAGTCGATATATTATTTAGTAGATACACGATGGTTAACTATCACTCTCTTTAACCCTTGCTTTCCTATGATAAAATATAAATAACGATACCTAGAATACTCCCGGGTGAAATGCTATAACGATATTCTATGCGCTTGCAGAATTATCTACTTGAGCATAAGAAATATCAATAAGTATTTCTAGTGTTGTTTCTAGAAAATACAAAACCTAGTAGCGACACTAAGAAATGTCAACAGGGAGTAGCCTCAACCTTCTCTATGCCGAGACCTATGATGCCATGGGACTTTCATGGGCCCATCCGGTGCTCTGTTCCATGAAGTCATACCCGAGCTCTAGGCTGTCCCCTTCGGGTAGGTTACTTACCCGTGATGTTCGGAGGTTGAGCCAACTTCCACATAGAAATGCTCACCTTTGAGATAGCGAACTTTCCTGGCACCTACGACACCATTCTGGGCCGGCCATGTTGCGCCAAGTTTATGGCCATCCCCAACTACACTTATCAGAAGCTCAAGATGCCTGGCCCTCATGGGATCATCACTATAGGGGGCGACCTCCAGCAGGCCCACCTATGTGAACAGGAGAGTTATGACATCGCAACAGCCACATGTCGACCCCCGAGGGCTGAACTCGAACATGAGTTCCCCACGTGGTAGGGGAGCACATGGAGGTCACGCTCTATGACCTCGGTCATGGCATGTGACGAGGTAGGCAATGACACAGCGTGAGGGTGGCGCGATCGATGAGCGTCAGAGGGCTTGCGACACAGCGCATTCCTTGACTCAATGAGTCGTGCTCTCCAGGCCTTGCCACATCAGGCACTGCGAATGATGAAGGCCATGACCAGTGCATGAACACCTAGTGTTCACATCAAAGCTATTCTCGGTCAACTGAGAATTTGTATATAACAACCAATGGGTCTTTCTTATGCCAAGAAATCGCAACATGCCTCAATGAGCACACGACGAAGCGACATTTTGATGACGCGTGGAATCCCAAATAACCCGTGTCGATCGGCACATGCCAATCGACATGACTCTCTCGCAAGAACCACACCAGGGCATATTACGCTCTGATGTTCACCAGAAGAAAGATCGTCATGACCCAAAGGAAAGAGGACAACGAAAGGCATGCTGCCATCAAATCTGTTCCATGACGCCTCGGTCACCAAAATAGAGTTGCACTAAACTAAGCTTCGCGGGTCGATCCCCAGGCAAGGTCATGACTATGGCATTCAAATGATCGTATTAACAATGGACATGTGAAAGAAAAAGAAGCACAAGATACAAACTAAAGAATTTTATTCATTAAAGGACCATAGTTACAACCTAAGGCCCCTGGCCATCGACACGGAGGATGTCATCCACATTTACAGCGGCTACAATGGTGGCTGCAGCGGCAGTGAAGCCACCGACTAGCTTCGCTTGCCTGGCATGATCCAGGAACCTAGGCACCACCTAACGGAAGTCCTGGCTGGTGCGGAGCTGTATGGCGGCGAGGGTGACGTCGGCTTCCTGCCGGATTCTAGCCACCATCACGCGTTCATGGTCCTCCATCAAGAAAACCTCACGAAGGTGAGTCTCCTCCATCTTGTGGCGAGAGGATGCCAGCTACTCCTCCAATGCTGGCAACAAGAAGACAAGAAGATCAAAGGAGGATCAGGAATGGCGAGCCATGAACAGAACAAGATGAAGAAGCACCCTTACCCATGATGCGGGCCTAGGTGTCAGTGACCGCCACCTACGCGGCAGCGGTCTCCCTCGCCGAGGGCTTGAGCGCCACCCGAACGGTGTCAAGTTAGTGTTCTAGCCAGCTCACCTCACAGGTGGTGTCGAAGTAGCGCTAGCGGGCCTCATCTGCCCCGGGAACGAGCTCGAGAAACTCACGCCAATCCTCCAAAGAAGACGATGATGATGAGCTCGACCCCCAGTGGGTAGGGTCACAACATGAGCGGCGTTGGCGGCCCCTACGGACATGGCATAGGAGGCAGCCCTACAAAATGCACACAATTAACACAGGTCAAACCCTCAAACTCGAGCATCATCTGAATGCACTTACCCCTAATTGCGCAGGCAAGGACAGATAGGTGGCGGTGCCCCGCCGGCACTCGACAACCCCTCCAACGGCCATTTGCCATGACTCATCCCCAACGGCGAGAAAGGAACTCCAGATGTGCAAGAGCGAGAATAGTGAAGTAGTGGGGCAGGTGACTCAAAACAAATGACTCCCCACCATACGGCTCTGAGTGTATTTATAGCCATCAAGGACACTCAAGGCACATGCGCGCTCATCCACATTTACTAACTGCTTGGAAAACCTCGTAGAGAATGTGAAGCGATAAGAGGGAAGGCAGAGCGATGGTTGCTCACACAGTGGCGCGAACCTAGTAAGCCGCACACACCCAGACTCTTTCCATATCATTTCGATTTGCACACCCATGTTTTGCGGCGCACGACTGCTTGGGAGTGGGCGCCATTTTGCCATGATGTGACCGGGCAGGCCAACTACCCCACGTCGTGTTTAGGAAACCCAACCTTAGGATGGTCCTTAGAAGGGCTCGAGGCCACAAAAGGAATAGGGGTAGGGAGGAGATGGGCCCATGCAGCTCTAATCGGTGGTGCAGAGCCACATGACCATATCTCTCTGTGTCCGAGTCGTCCGCTTCGAAGTCTCCCAAGTTGACCCTCTCTAGGGGGAAGGCACCTTGCCCTCTGGCCACTGCAGAGGCGGTTGGGGACCAACGGGATTGATGGCCGACAATTTATGTGACGTCTCTCAATGAGGCACAGCCGAACTCCATATCGATTGGGGAGGATATCGGGTCCCGCTCGGATTACTCATTGACCCTAACAAGGCGCACCGCTTTGACCGTGTGGTTACGGTGGACATGCCTCTCCCCACGTGAGGCAAAACTAAACCCGCCTATAATAGGGCAACGCGACCTCTTGAGGCCGACAAAACACTAGGGAAAATTGGAGTCAGGTCACCGCGACCCTAAAAGCAAGTCAAGGCTAGTCCACGACCAGACTCCTTGCATTCTAGGTCCAAGACCTAAGGTCAGCTCCGAGGACTCATAAAATGGCTGAAGTAAATGACTTCTCCGGGAGAGATCAATGAAGCAAATGACCAAGGCAACACGGCAGAGTCTTCCTGATGCAATGATGCAAAGCCTAAAGCATGATGATGGCTCAGTCATGTGGAAAAATATAAGGTCCAATGACCCACGAGCCAATGCATGGTTGCAAAAAAACCTCACGACCGCACAAAAAGAGGTCGAGGAGATGCATCTTCACATCACTAAGGTGCGAAATGCCTCAAGGTGACCCTAAAACAAAGATGCGACCCTGACCCAATGGCTCAGGGGCTTGTTAGGGGAACCAAAAATACATAGAAAAGAACACTCTTTTCACCTAACTTTAGGCAGAACAAGAGCAGTTGAGCCTCTTGAAATGTTCATGAACCATGACACCGTTTCATAGGCAGCATCGTTGGGGACCCTGGAGGCGCCTGCTACAAGTGCAGGAGGGAAATCACCTCCCATCCTTCCCTATAGCACCTAGCCTCACGGGCAGGGGTGCGTAGGGAAGAAAGAATGGGGTGGGGTCAAGCCCACTGGCCACCACAATTGTAACAGAACCGCCCAATTATATGAGATTAAGTAAGAAAATCATCCAACGAATGGACAATTTAACAAACTTAAGCCCGTATAACCTGGTAGTCCGTGAAATCTCGATGGATTTCAAACCATTCACATAACAGCCAAGATCATACTAAGTTTAGCGGTCACCGTCATAAGTTACATAGAAGTTTGCGGCACAAAATACATCGGAGTTTAAACATAGTTATTACAAACCAGGTTCGAATAAAGGTAGCGGAAGCAGTAGTTCAAATCACGCACACACACAGCGTTTTGAGATAAAGTGCCAGCTTGTGATCATCTCCAGCAAAAGCATCAGGCAAGAGGTAGTGAATGACCATTGCCCATGGTCCTAAGCTTCGCCCATCACAGGGTAGAGACAGTTGATACAATAACCATAGTACATCTATCCATCTGCAACAAGTGGGAACAAAGCCCTGAGTACGAGAAGGTACTCAGCTAGACTTACTCGACAGAACCAAAATAAAATGACACCAAGGATCATGATAGGCTTTTTGGTGGGGTAGCTGACTCATTTGCAAGAAAAGCAGTTTAACTTAGCAGTCCTTTTTCAAAAGCATGTAGTATTTAATCTTTATTACCCTGTCAACTATGTTTGCACATATGCTAAAGTAGTCATGTAATTAAACAAGCAAGGGTTACCATTGAGCATTAACAATAATTACCATGTCATTTTCCCACATAACTATCCAAGTGTTTCATCAATGTTACTACAATGAAGTAGCTCAAGTCAAGTGTTCACTATCCAGTGAACGATGACAATTCGAATCGATTATTGACCAGCTGGTAATTTATTCCTCACACAAACCTCACTCACCCGCTAAAGTGAGGTATTGGTCACCGAGTCAACTATTCAGGTAAAGTCGCGAGCTTGCCAGGAACCACATGTACCCGGGGGCCTCCCGACTGCTCTTTGGCCTTATCATCGCGCCCCCGTTTCCTGCCACTACTGCTCCGGTACAGTGCGTTGCGGGCAATCTACTCGGCTCGAATAATCTCCCGGCTTCGCGGTCGAAAGGTACTTTATTCGGCCAGCTAAATGTGAGGCATGCGTTCAACATGACTCGAGGCCCGACAACGAACGGTCCTTAATCGACACAGACGGAAGGCACTACAGTCCAGAACCCTGCAAGCTTCCGCCCGGTCTCAGATTCATTTCGACACTTAGTTATTCTCACATGACATTCTGTCACATAATCCAGGTAATCCCCTATAGCTCGCGGATGACAGGCAATCACCCGACTTCTACCGGTCTAAGCAAGCTAAGCAATTATTAACCGCAGACACCAGGGTAACAAGGATCGGGTAAAGCAAGGTGAAACAAGGTATAATGCAGCAACGTTTGCAAACAACTCCTAAACGTAATGCATCAATTTAAGCAAAGTTAATAATAAATTATTTGCAAACCGGGGGAGAAATGCTTCGGGGCTTGCCTCGCTCAAAGGAGCTCAAACGGTGGTCGGGGCACTCCGGAAGCTCTTCACCGGTCTCCTCTTCTGCTTCGGTCAGCTCCGGCTCTGGCACCTCGGACTGATCCTCTATGTCCTCGGGAACTACTGCCGGGGTCACTTCCTGCGATCCTGTATGATGCAGAAGTATGAGTGCTCATGCATAGGTGCATTGCAGGAGTGATATGAGAGGATGATGATGAATGAATGAGATGTAAATGAGCATGTTACGTTCTTTGGATTACATGGAACTTACGACTCTTCTACAAGGTAGTCTACGTCATCCAAGAACATGTACTCGAAAACTACCACCACTATTCTCTACCATGCAAGGGCACTTTAACACTCAAGATGCTTCAAAGATACACCAAAGTATAGTTTACTAACTATTTTTGCATTAAAGAATGAATGTAAACCCTAATTAGCTCTATAATTGAACAACAACACATAGCTTAGTAGCACAGAAAAATCTTAGAAAATTACAGTGGATTACTAATATCAAAACTAGCCTGACACAAGATTTTTACTGCATTTGGATTACTAGAACTGCCTATACAAAAATAACAAGCTAAGGCCTAAAATGAATATTTAAAATACTTTACATTATGAAAAGTATCAAACAACAGATTTAGAAATTTTCCTACTTTCTACACAGTAAACAAACACTATAGAAAAATTATCACTTGCATGTTCTATTCAAATTTATTTAAATAACAAAAATAACAAATATTAGTGATAGAAAGCATTTGAACTACACCTACACATTTTTCTACAGAACAGTCATGAGATAAAATTTCCCTAGCAAGTACATGGCACAAAAAGATTAATAAACTTGGAATCATATTTTTCTGATTTTTCTAGGATTTATTAAGCATTTAACAAGAAAACAGCCATTTCAATAGTTAATTAAAAACTCTACATAAAAGTATCTCAAATTTGACATGCAATAATTTTATATCATAGATCTGGTTCCAATGAGTCCATATAATTTTATTTCATCATTTTTGGAGCTAGAATGACTGCTAAAATATTTTCCAAAGCATTTTTATCAAAAGTAATAAAAGAAAATGGGAAATGAAATTCTTTATACAGCACTGGGCCGGCCCGGGAAATCAAGCGGCCCATGACCGTTCGCGGCCTGCTCACGCGCGCGGGGAGAGAAGGGCGAGCCGGCCCGACTCGGGCTTCGGCCCACGGCCGCTCACGCGAGGAGGCCAGGGGAGGAGCAGCCGGAGGCGCCGGTGACCGCGACGTCGCGGCCGCGCGACGACCGGCCGGTGGCCATTGCCGGCCACGCCCGGGTGTGGAAAAGCGAGCAACAGGTGCGCGGGAAGGAGGCGAACCCGTTTTCGGTGATAGGGAAACGAGAGGGGTAGCGGGGAGTCACTTCCGCGGGAGGCCGCGCGCGCGGTGGCGCCATGGCCGGCGGCGGCGAAAGCACGGGATCCGCACCTGCTGGGCTCGGAAGACGGCAACAAGGTGCGCACGGGATGTCGGAGAAGAGGGCGAAGTTGGGTGCGCGAGAGGGCGAGCTATGGCGGCTCACCGTCGGCCAATTTGGCCGGCGGGTGCGGCGGTGGCGGTGCTCGCGCGGTGCGGCGTTCGCGCGGCACGGAGCGGAGGAGGGCCGGGGTGAGGAAATTCGGAGCGGGGGAGTGGGTGCGGAGCGCAGGCGGCTTAGAAGAGCAGGGCGTGCGTTGCGGGGGCCACCGGTGGCCAGATGGCGACGGCGAGCGGCGCATGCTGGCCACGGGGCGCGCGGTGTCTGCGCGGGCGCGTGCGTGTCGCGGCGCGCACTGGTGAGCGGCCACGACGCGCGGGCGAGCGGGCGAGCGCACGGTCAGCTGGGCCGGGCTGCTTCGTGGGCGGGGCGAGAAGGGAAGCTGCGGCCTGCTAAGGTCCAAATTGATTTTTTCAAATTTCTAATTTCCAAACAATTTCAAATATAGTTTTCAAACCCCAATTTGAACAAGAAAAAGACCTTTTCTAGAATTGACCCAAAAATAAAAGTTGTTTAGAATTAAATTCTCTACAACTTTGATTAAGGGGCCCAGTGAAAATTCTTAATAGATTTTGAATGGCAGAATAAAAGCTAAAATAGGGGATATTTTTAAATATTTTTAATTAATATTTTTGAACAAGTTTTTGACAAAATTTTGAGTCATCTAGTTGCCCCAAAAATTGAACTATGGTTCTAAGTGATATAAAATTTATAGTTGCAAGACTTTGGTGTAATGTGATTATCATATTAATATTTTGCATCACATATATCATTTTCAAGCTTTTATTTCATTCAAGTTATAACATTATCACACATGATTATGATGATATAAAATGCCATGCAATATGATTGTCATGCAAATGCATTGCGTAACACCGGAGTGTTACAACCCTCCCCCTTATAAAAATCTCGTCCCGAGATTTGGGTTATGAACCATTTATTATAAAAATCTTCGTATGCTTTTTGTAAGTATTCACCCGTTTCCCAAGATGCATCCCCTTCATCATGATGACTCCACTGTATCTTATACGTTTTCACCACACTGTTTCGAGTAGCCCTCTCCTTGGAATCCAATACTCGAATTGGCTGCTCACGATACACCAGATCTGACTTAAGTTTTATACCTCGAGGTTCAATTCTTTCCTCTGGAACGCGCAAACACTTCTTGAGATGTGATACGTGAAAAACTGGGAATATAGCACCCATTGACTCTGGTAATTCCAATTTGTAAGCCACTGGACCCTTCCTTTCCAAGATTTTGTAAGGTCCTACAAATCTGGCGGCAAGCTTTCTGCGTATACCAAACCGCTTCTTTTTCATTGGTGTGACTTTTAGATAAACATAGTCACCAACTTCGAACACAAGCGGTCTCCTTCTCTTATCTGCATAACTTTTCTGACGTGACTGAGCTGCTCTCATATTTTGCTGGATGATATGAACTTTCTTTTCGGCTTCCTCCACAAAGTCAATACCATAATACCTTCTTTCTCCTGGCTCAATCCAGTTTAAGGGTGTTCTACACTTTCGGCCATACAGAGCCTCAAAAGGTGCCATCTTGATACTTTCTTGATAGCTATTATTGTACGCAAACTCTGCTAACAGTAACCATGATTCCCATGAACCTCTGGAAGACAACACACAAGCTCTTAACATATCCTCTAAAACAGCATTAACTCTTTCAGTCTGACCATCTGTCTGAGGATGATAGGCAGTGCTACGAATCAGACTAGTCCCCAAACCTTTGTGCAAATGCTCCCAAAAGTGAGCAGTGAACTGTGACCCTCTGTCAGACACTATAGTTTTTGGTATGCCATGCAATCTCACAATCTCCGCAATATACTTCTCGGCATATTGAGGTGGTCTATATTATGTCTTGACAGGCAAAAAGTGGGCTGTCTTGGTAAGACGATCCACAATTACCCAAATCGAATCGTGACCTTTCTGAGTAGTGGGCAGACCTGTGATGAAATCCATACTTATATCATCTCACTTCCAATTAGGTACTGACAAAGGTTGTAGCAATCCGGCAGGTCTCATGTGAATTGCTTTCACTCTACAACATGTGTCACATCTGGCTACATAAGCTGCAATTTCCTTCTTCATCTTGGTCCACCAATAACGAGGTCTTAGCTCTTGATACATTTTACTGCTGCCAGGATGAATAGACAACTTAGAGAGATGAGCTTCGTCCATAATTTTATTCTTAAGCTCTCTATCCTTTGGAATAACAAGATGGTTGTCGAACCACAACACATCTTGCTCATCCACCCTGAAGTGTTTCGAGGGTTCTTCTTTAATTTTCTTTTTGATGTGGAATATCCCTTTGTCGGCCTTCTGACCCTCTATTATCTTACTTTCCAAGGAGCAACTGATCTGAATACTATGTAACACGACAGGGTGCATTAGATTAAAACCATCTTCAAGCAAGGGTTGCATATTCAGACAATGTGACTTTCTACTCAAAGCATCAACTACCACATTGGCTTTCCCAGGGTGATACTGTACATTTAAGTTATAATCTTTGATTAGCTCTAACCATCTTCGCTGTCTCATGTTCAATTCTGGTTGGGTAAAAATGTACTTGAGACTCTTATGATCGGTGAAAATGTTGCACACATTACCAAGAAAATAGTGCCTCCAAATCTTTAAGGCATGCACTACAGCGGCAAGCTCGAGATCATGTGTCGGATAATTGATTTCATGTTTTCTCAATTGCCGGGAGGCATAAGCAATGACTCTTCCTTCTTGCATCAGAACACATCCTAATCCTGTTTTTGATGCGTCGCAGAACACATCAAAAGGTTTCTCGATGTCGGGCTGTGCAAGAACTGGAGCAGTGGTCAACAGTTTCCGCAAGGTGTGGAAAGCTGTCCCACACTCCTCTGTCCACACAAACTTATGATCTTTCTGTAACAGACTTGTCATCGGCTTGGCAATCTTCGAGAAGTCTGGGATAAAGCGTCGATAGTAACCAGCTAACCCTAGGAAACTCCTGACTTCTGACACTGTGGTTGGAGTCTTCCAATCCATAACCTCTTGTACTTTGCTCGGATCTACAGAAACTCCATTTTCAGATAGAATATGACCGAGGAAGGGAACTTTCTTCAACCAAAATTCACATTTGCTGAATTTAGCATACAACTTATGATCTCTCAGCCTGGTCAAGACAATTCTTAGATGCTTTTCATGATCTTTCTCATTCTCAGAGTATACTAAAATGTCATCAATGAAGACAACTACAAACTTGTCTAGCTCGGGCATGAAAACCGTATTCATCAGATACATAAAATATGCAGGAGCATTTGTTAAGCCAAACGACATAACAAGATACTCGTACAACCCGTATCTGGTAGAAAAGGCGATTTTCAGAACATCTTGTGGCCTAATCTTGATCTAATGATACCCTGACCTTAGGTCTATCTTGGAGAACACTCTAGCCTTAGCCAACTGATCAAACAGAACGTCGATATGAGGCAAGGGATATTCATTCTTGATAGTTACAGCATTAAGAGGCCGATAATCCACACACATCCTTAGCGTACCCTCTTTCTTTTTCTTCACGAACAGGGCAGGACATCCCCATTCAGACTTACTTGGTGGATAAACCCCTTCTTTAATAATTCTTCCAGTTGCTTCTTCAACTCAGCTAACTCATCCGGAGGCATCCGATAGGGTCTCCTCAAAATAGGAGCTGTCCCGAGGATCAACTCGATTCCAAACTTAACATCTCTATCTGGAGGAAGGCCAGGTAACTCATCTGGAAACACATCCGTGAACTCACACACTACCGGGATCTGGTGGATAGGAACAACTTCCATGGCACAGGTCACACTCACAAGGTCTGTTCTTTTAGGCAATGGTACCCAGAAAGTACCCTCTGCCTGGGGATCCTTAAGGGTAAGCATCCGACTGCTTGTATCTATGACTGCTCCCCAGTCTTTCATCCAGTTCATTCCTATTATTACATCCAAAACTAGTCCAGGCATAACTACCAGGTTCACTCGAAACTTCTGACTACCTAACTCAAGGGTTGCCCCTCTAACCATCTTATTGGTTAACACATCAGCTCCTGCTGAACTTATGCGATAACCATAACTTAATTCTGTGCATAGTTGTTCATGCTTCCGTGCAAATGCTTGACTCATAAAAGAATGCGAGGATCTAGAATCAAATAGAACAACTGCAGGGTGATGGTTCACAAGAAACTTACCGGCAGTTACAGGCTCTCCCTCAGGAACTTCATCAACGGTGGTGTGGTGCACACGAGCATTGTAAGTTTGTTGCTTCTTTTTAGGCGGATAAGGGCAGAACTTTGAAAAGTGGCCTGGCTGACCACAATTGTAGCAGGGCCCCTTCACTATACCAGCAGACCCTATAGCTCCCTTGGAGTTGCTCTGTTCTGCAGCTGCGGTGGTCTTTGTTGGCGGCACGGCCATCTTGTACGGCTTCTGTGGTCCCTTGTAGTTCTAAGTTTTATGCTGTGGCGGCCTGAACCTTGCACCAAGTGCGGACGGACGATAAGAAGAACGATTTGCAGTGACAACTCTGGACTGGGATGGTCCTGACTCAAACACCCTCTTGCGATTCTTGGATGCGGTGTAGGCGTTATTATTCTTTTCTTGCTTCAAACAATCACTGATAAAGTCGTTGAATCTAGTGCAGGTATTGGTACCCACATGCTTCATCATCTTCGGACTTAACCCTCTATTGAAACTAGCAATTCTCTTCGCATCTGTGTCAACCATGTCGGGAGCATAACGGCACAAGTTGTTAAAGGCATGCAGATACTGTGTCACAGTCTTGGTACCCTGATTCAAGGCCAAGAACTCTCCGAGCTTCATCTCAACCAACCCTGGGGGAATATAAACTCCCCTAAACACTTCAGTGAAATCTCTCCAGGTAATCTGGGCATTGGGAGGAAAGGTGGTGCGGTGATGCTTCCACCACATTCCTGCCGGTCCCTGTAGCTGATGTGCAGCATACTCTATTTTCAGAACTTCTGTCAGTCTCAACACACGGAACTTATCTTCCATAGTGTTGATCCATTCTTCAGCATCAAGTGGCTCTGCTGCTTCCTTAAAAATAGGTGGCCTAGTATCCATGAAATCCTTGAAATTGTTGTACTGGTTCACCCCATGGCCACCACCTTGATTATTACCTCTCTGAACATTTTCAGCGATGGTACGTAGAAAATCTTCCATGTTCCTCTGTGACTGTTCGGCATTGCGTTGACTTCCAAGGAACTGCGCGAAGAACACCTCTGCAGTGAGCGGTGGAGAAGGGGGCAAATGTGGCTCTGGCTGTGGCTCCTGGTGGTTGACGTTGTTTGCACCACTTCCACCAGCTCCTGCACCGTTGCCACCAGTTTCAGCGGCCTCATACGTGGCACGGCGAGTGTTTGCCATCTGCATATTTCAGCAACAAGCAATAATTGAGCGAAGTTGTAGAAATTGTATTCGAATGAACAATCATGCCATACTGAATTCATTGGAGAGAACAAGTCATACAAGAAAACAGGGCACAATAATCACATTCCAATTAAAACAACATCGCCAATTAAGTTACTTCAAATGCAACATCGCGTTCCATACAACCACGTTGCCAGCATACATACACTGAACTTTTATGCGTTCGGGTATTGCATACACAACCAAGATCCAAAAGATCGTCAGTCTCAAGATCGAACAGGATGCAACATGATACATGGAAACCAAAAGAAGGCCATCGCGACAAAGTCTAGCTACTAACACAGGACACTATCCTACTCCTCGGGGCCGTCGTTGAGGTCGGAGGCATCGCCATCGCTACCTTCAGCAGCAGCGTCGTCGTCGACGTCCATCTAGGCGGCGTCCGGAGGAGCATACGGGCCCATCCCATTGTAGAGGGCATGAAACTCTTCATGCAAGTTGGCATTGTACTCTTCTAGCTCCTCGACCCTCTGCCTCAGAAGGTCCCTCTCGTTCCAGGCTTCATTCCTTTCTTGTACTAGCTGCTCCATCATGCGGTCTGCATTTCTGTTGGCCTGAGTCAACGTCTGCACCTGCTGCATGGAACTCTCGCCTCTCTCGAGAGCTCGGTCCCGCTGCAAGCTCATGTCGGTCAACTGCTCCTGCAAGCTAGCTATAGCACGTGCTTGCTTCTTCTTCTGCTTCCTTGCTTCAAGCCGATCATCACCACGTAGGCCAGTCAAGGTCCAATAGGTATTCTCCAGACCTTGGTATGCTCTGATGGCTGCATACATGGCACTCATGGTGTGGTTGTCGCTAGCCCGTCCTTCACTGGGGCCTCTAACCAGGGCACTTCCTTGCGGCTGTACCCAAATGGCATCGCGAGGATCATCTCTTGGGAAAGTACCAGCCAAAGCTGCTGCCAACTCATTGGGGAACCTGCTCATGATGTCTCGGATGACGCAAAAGGCCGCGCCCTCTGCACCCTCGACTGGAGTGCGTCCTTCAAACTCCAGATGCCAACCATCCCATTCGGGTGCATCACCAAGAGCAGGGACGGTGATTTCCACGATAGCAAGTCCATCCTCAGCTAGCTGGCTCTCGCTCCAAGAATACACCGACTCTTGCCCCTCCGGGTACCCCACATCATGGAACACTCTCCAAAGCAAGGTGGGCATGCCAAACTCGCTTAGAAAAGTGTCCGTGTTGCGGTGCTCCCGCGGGGCCATCTGACGACGAGGTGCTCTTCCACCGGTGGACTTACGGGTAGTCTGCTTCGTGCGGGCCATCTGTAGCACAAGTTTTAATTACCCGATGAGAATATATTTTAAGTTGATGTCACTTTTATCGAAATGGGATAATCCTTTTATAAGGGGAGGAATGCATGTCATGAATGGAATGCACAGACAATATGATGCATGCACGAGTCTTACGTTCTCGCAAACTTAGAAAATAAAGACATCTAACGGTGAATTCGGTGGCATACAAACGATCTCTCATATACGTAACTAGTTCGGTCTACACGATAACGCTGTTATGTACCTGCAGAAAATTCATTTCAGCCCATTCCCCATGAATGCATGAAAGCAGTAAATCTACCTACACGCTTTACACGAATCCCCAGATGCGTGTACAACAGTAGTAACTACCCAAACACATCGTCCTAGTGACGGCATCGCCTCAACGGACGGAATACCCACACATGCGATACTTTCATAAAAACATGTGTAAAACATGTAATTATTCTAGTATCATATAAGCACTCTCCCTAGATCGGCGGTGTATCCGATCATGCTCTCACAGCTCACACTTACCGAAGCGTAGAGGTAACTGATCCATACATTACCACTCAATTAAGTGGCACTCATACAATAGCACGCCGTATGAGCAACAAAAGAGAAATATGGTGCAAGAACCCTAAGTTAGTACTTAAATAGCCACCTAGAGTCCTTAACTGGGCATACAGGATATGACCACTGGCACACTTTTAGTTTGAAAATCACACTTTTTAAACAAAATTTTATTTTAAATACACTTATGAACAGTAATCACGCTAAACCATGCTCCGATACCAGCTGTAACAGAACCGCCCAATTATACGAGATTAAGTAAGAAAATCATCCAACGAATGGACAATTTAACAAACTTAAGCCCGTATAACCCGGTAGTCCGTGAAATCTCGTCGGATTTCAAACCATTCACATAACAGCCAAGATCGTACTAAGTTTAGCGGTCACCGTCATAAGTTACATAGAAGTTTGCGACACAAAATACATCGAAGTTTAAACATAGTTATTACAAACCAGGTTCGAATAAAGGTAGCGGAAGCAGTAGTTCAAATCACGCACACACACAGCGTTTTGAGATAAAGTGCCAGCTTGCAAAAGCATCAGGCGAGAGGTAGTGAATGACCATTGCCCATGGTCCTAAGCTTCGCCCATCGCAGGGTAGAGACAGTTGATACAATAACCATAGTACATCTGTCCATCTGCAACAAGTGGGAACAAAGCCCTGAGTACAAGATGGTACTCAGCTAGACTTACCAGACAGAACCAAAATAAAATGACACCAAGGATCATGATAGGCTTTTTGGTGGGGTAGCTGACTCATTTGCAAGAAACGCATTTTAACTTAGCAGTCCTTTTTCAAAAGCATGTAGTATTTAATCTTTATTACCCTGTCAACTATGTTTGCACATATGCTAAAGTAGTCATGTAATTAAACAAGCAAGGGTTACCATTGAGCATTAACAATAATTACCATGTCATTTTCCCACATAACTATCCAAGTGTTTCATCAATGTTACTACGATGAAGTAGCTCAAGTCAAGTGTTCACTATCCAGTGAACGATGGCGATTTGAATCGATTATTGACTAGCTGGTAATTTATTCCTCACACAAACCCCACTCACCCGCTAAAGTGAGGAATTGGTCACCGAGTCAACTATTCAGGTAAAGTCGCGAGCTTGCCAGGAACCACATGTACCCGAGGGCCGCCCGACTGCTCTTTGGCCTTATCATCGTGCCCCCGTTTCCTACCACTACTGCTCCGGTACAGTGTGTTGCGGGCAATCTACTTGGCCCGAATAATCTCCCGGCTTCGCGGTCGAAAGGTACTTTATTCGGCCAGCTAAATGTGAGGCATGCGTTCAATATGACTCGAGGCTCGACAACGAACGGTCCTTAATCGACACAGACGGAAGGCACTACAGTCCAAAACCCTGCAAGCTTCCGCCCGGTCTTAGATTCATTTCGACACTTAGTTATTCTCACATGACATTCTGTCACATAATCCAGGTAATCCCCTATAGCTCGCGGATGACAGGCAATCACCCGACTTCTACCGGTCCAAGCAAGCTAAGCAATTATTAACCACGGACAAAAGGGTAACAAGGATCGGGTAAAGCAAGGTGAAACAAGGTATAATGCATCAACGTTTGCAAACAACTCCTAAACGTAATGCATCAATTTAAGCAAAGTTAATAATAAATTATTTGCAAACCGGGGGAGAAATGCTTCGGGGCTTGCCTCGCTCAAAGGAGCTCGGACGGTGGTCGGGGCACTCCGGAAGCTCTTCACCGGCCTCCTCTTCTGCTTCGGTCAGCTCCGGCTCTGGCACCTCAGACTGATCCTCTGTGTCCTCGGGAACTACTGCCGGGGTCACTTCCTGCGATCCTGTATGATGCAGAAGTATAACTCATGCATAGGTGCATTGCAGGAGTGACATGAGAGGATGATGATGAATGAATGAGACGTAAATGAGCATGTTACGTTCTTTGGATTACATGGAACTTACGACTCTTCTACAAGATAGTCTACGTCATCCAAGAACATGTACTCGAAAACTACCACCACTATTCTCTACCATGCAAGGGCACTTTAACACTCAAGATGCTTCAAAGATACACCAAAGTATAGTTTACTAACTATTTTTGCATTAAAGAATGAATGTAAACCCTAATTAGCTCTATAATTGAACAGCAACACATAGCTTAGTAGCACAGAAAAATCTTAGAAAATTACAGTGGATTACTAATATCAAAACTAGCCTGACACAAGATTTTTACTGCATTTGGATTACTAGAACTGCCTATACAAAAATAACAAGCTAAGGCCTAAAATGAATATTTAAAATACTTTACATTATGAAAAGTATCAAACAACAGATTTAGAAATTTTCCTACTTTCTACATAGTAAACAAACACTATAGAAAAATTATCACTTGCATGTTCTATTCAAATTTATTTAAATAACAAAAATAACAAATATTAGTGATAGAAAGCATTTGAACTACACCTACACATTTTTCTACAGAACAGTCATGAGATAAAATTTCCCTAGCAAGTACATAGCACAAAAAGATTAATAAACTTGGAATCATATTTTTTTGATTTTTCTACGATTTATTAAGCATTTAACAAGAAAACAGCCATTTTAATAGTTAATTAAAAACTCTACAAAAAAGTATCTCAAATTTGACATGCAATAATTTTATATCATAGATCTGGTTCCAATGAGTCCATATAATTTTATTTCATCATTTTTGGAGCTAAAATGACTGCTAAAATATTTTCCAAAGCATTTTTATCAAAAGTAATAAAAGAAAATGGGAAATGAAATTCTTTATACAGCACTGGGCCGGCCCGGGAAATCAAGCGGCCCATGACCGTTCGCGGCCTGCTCACGCGCGCGGGGAGAGAAGGGCGAGCCGGCCCGACTCGGGCTTCGGCCCACGGCCGCTCACGCGAGGAGGCCAGGGGAGGAGCAGCCGGAGGCGCCGGTGACCGCGACGTCGCGGCCGCGCGACGACCGGCCGGTGGCCATTGCCGGCCACGCCCGGGTGTGGAAAAGCGAGCAACAGGTGCGCGGGAAGGAGGCGAACCCGTTTTCGGTGATAGGGAAACGAGAGGGGTAGCGGGGAGTCACTTCCGCGGGAGGCCGCGCGCGCGGTGGCGCCATGGCCGCCGGCGGCGAAAGCACGGGATCCGCACTTGGTGGGCTCGGAAGACGGTAACAAGGTGCGCACGGGATGTTGGAGAAGAGGGCGAAGTTGGGTGCGCGAGAGGCCGAGCTATGGCGGCTCACCGTCGGCCAATTTGGCCGGCGGGTGCGGCGGTGGCGGTGCTCGCGCGGTGCGGCGTTCGCGCGGCACGGAGCGAAGGAGGGCCGGGGTGAGGAAATTCGGAGCGGGGGAGTGGGTGCGGAGCGCAGGCGGCTTAGAAGAGCGGGGCGCGCGCTGGCGGGGGCCACCGGTGGCCAGATGGCGACGGCGAGCGGCGCATGCCGGCCACGGGGCGCGCGGTGTCTGCGCGGGCGCGTGCGTGTCGCGGCGCGCGCTGGCAAGCGGCCACGACGCGCGGGCGAGCGGGCGAGCGCGCGGTCAGCTGGGCCGGGCTGCTTCGCGGGCGGGCCGAGAAGGGAAGCTACGGCCTGCTAAGGTCCAAATTGATTTTTTCAAATTTCTAATTTCCAAACAATTTCAAATATAGTTTTCAGACCCCAATTTGAACAAGAAAAAGACCTTTTCTGGAATTGACCCAAAAATAAAAGTTGTTTAGAATTAAATTCTCTACAACTTTGATTAAGGGGCCAAGTGAAAATTCTTAATAGATTTTGAATGGCAGAATAAAAGCTAAAATAGGGGATATTTTTGAATATTTTTAATTAATATTTTTGAACAAGTTTTTGACAAAATTTTGAGTCATCTAGTTGCCCCAAAAATTGAACTATGGTTCTAAGTGATATAAAATTTATAGTTGCAAGACTTTGGTGTAATGTGATTATCATATTAATATTTTGCATCACATATATCATTTTCAAGCTTTTATTTCATTCAAGTTATAACATTATCACACATGATTATGATGATATGAAATGCCATGCAATATGATTGTCATGCAAATGCATTGCGTAACACCGGAGTGTTACAGCAATCTTGCCTGAAAGGCATGAAGGGAACACCATGGGATGGCAACGCCTCCCCCAAACCTAAAGTGGCTTCCAAAAGCCATCTACAAGTATGGGCAGAAACTGGAAGTTGGCATTGGTGCTTGTGCTTCAGCATCCCAAAGCCTAGGGGTTTAGGGAAGCTCTTGAATCACAAGATCCTTTGGTTGGCCTGAACACCACCCCAATCCTTCCCTGCTCGCAAAATCCCTTCTAGCACTAGTTATTGAAAGGGCGACGCTGGCTCTGGCCACCACGGACAATCCCCAAAGGAACACACGATGGGAACCCTGCGGTTCTCCCCAAGATTTTCTCTCCCATTTCCTTGCTCTCTCAACAAGAAGGCTGGGAATGATTTGTAGACACAACAATGAATGGTTCGAACGGTAGAGGACCCATATCTATAGGCCCAAGGGTAGACCAAATAGCCTGAAACTCTCGTGCCATGTGGCAAACCATGGGAGGTCACAGCCGGTGTCAAGATGCCATGTGAGGTTGGGCAAATCGAGACTCTCACAAAGGCTGACTGGTACAATGTCGATGAGACTACACGGTCCAGCCTAGCTCACGAACCCCGACTCGCAACACACTGACACGGCAAGGCTCGATAGTCACGTACCACATCGTCAGGGCATCCTAACGAGGCAAAAGCACAATAGCCACCGACCATATTGAACACACCTGCTCACAAGGGATCAAGCAACAAAGCTTGAATAAGCCAAGAATATGACCCCACGCTCTAAGGCGCACACATATTAGCGCTTTCACGATCACTTCGTGATCATAAAAATGCCCGGGGGCTACTGTCGGGGTTATAACCCTAGGGTGTCTCAAGGCACCGATTAGTTAGCAGGCCACGCGGCCCACAATACGCCAGCTAGCGAAAGCCCAAATGACCGAGGCCCAGCTGAGCTAAGCAAACCAGGCCGGACGCTAAGGCCAGGGTCAGCCATGACCCCTTCCTCCTGCCTTAGCCGCACGGCGCCCGAAGGGAGCATGACCTCTCCCTCATCACAACCCCTGGGAGGAATAGGGAGAGGTCAAGCCCAGCCAAGCACACCTATTTTGATGAGAACAAGCTTGCCGTACTGACCCCGCAAGGACCGGGGGGACAGCAGTCACCTCGGTCCGGTCAGACGCCATCTCTATGCCACACCGCACAGACAAGACAATACTTCCCTAAAGCGATGATGATAGGTACGATGATCACTAGCCAGATACGGTCTGACAAGACATACGTACCATCTCACCCACTACGGGATAGGATCCACAACGAGGGCCTTGACTTAAAGGTCACCCAGACCAACGAGAGCTACGACCTCAACGATTGGGATCATGGCCCCCAACTCCTCAAGCTAACGAGGCGAATCATGACTTGGCGACGGCTACCAACTAGGGATGAAAACGGTTCTGAATTGACCGTTTTCGTTTTCTATATTATGAACCGTTTTTTAACATGAAAAATTATCAGTTTCAATTGGTTTCACAACCATTTTCAACCATTTTTTATACTCTTTAATTGCTAAATGTAGAAATATCCCGAACCGACCGTTTTTGTTTTTCTATATCGTAAGTCCGTTTTCGACCGTTTCCGACCGTTTTCATCCTTACTACCAACCCTCATACAATGCCCCAGGAAATAAGGAGATGATGATAAGACCACATCACACAGGATGGCTGGCGAACCACCACTATGCCTACAGTGCTGCCATGGCCGACAAAGTGAGCACCATGCCGCGACGTTGCCATTGGACCATGATGACAACCACGCTCGGATGTGCACCATAAGATGGTATAGCTTGCAAGCCAAGTTAGCTAGTACCTCCCTTAGGCTCATGACCCTTCAGTCAGGAGAATCTCCTTTATTGTATGCGCCCTAGCCTTGAACTCTATATAAGGGCAGCTAGGACACCCATCTCGACACATTTTGAGTCCCCTACTCATTCATTCTCCATCGTAGCAGGGCTCCTGAACCTTCCCTTCGGGCTGCTCGTCTCCTAGCTCAAGCTCTTCTTCCCCTTCTACCATTCTTGCATCCCCATTGTAAGAACTTCAGAGCATTCAAGCAAGGAACATGCACTCGATCATCTCTGAGACTGGACGTAGGGCTCCAACCAGAACAAGTACAAATCCTCGTGTCTATTGCATGCTACCATCGTCTTCCTAGAGCAATATGGCAATCGTATAAATTTACTAGTCTAGTTTCTAAAACACCGACATTATCCATATTTACTCTTTAGTATTGCATGAATTATTTCTATTTTAGCATATTTACTTTTCTGCATTAGCATTGTAGTTAGAAAAGAAAATAAAAATTATATCATTGCATTATAAAAATCCTAAGCCCCATGTGAATGATTCCTTGGAGTGTAAAAACCCGCAAGAACATTCACCGTGGTGGTATAAAAAATTAGTAAATATTATACATACATCTAGTTATATTGCATTCTGTATAAAAAAACTAGATAGACATCCTACTACAATTCTATCAAATCAGAAATATTTCTAAACCTTAAGAACAATTAGTCTCCTAACGGCTACCCACTAACCTTTTATCCTAATCTATTCCACGAGTTTTGATGTTCTTGTTGGTATTTTGCATGAGGATGCACAAGATCAAGAGCAAGTTTCACCCAATCGTATCCATCTCACTTCACCCGATGAATAAGAAGGACATCCATTGGCAAAACCGCTCTAAGAAAGACCACAACAACATTTAGCTTGGGAAAAAGCATCCCTCGTGTATCTCGCTTAGTATTTCATTGTAGTTAAAAAATGCAAAACTAAAAACAAAATAAAAATTTCATCTTTGTTATATATATTAGTAAGGTGTGATTTAAAAAAAATAAAAGGTGTGTGTAGTTTTCTTTAAATTTGATTTTTAAGAGCTGAATAAATAAAAGGACTCTGAAAATAATCTTTTGAATGGAAATAATGAATAGTTGCTCTGTTATAATTTCTTTCAAGTACCTACTTTTTAGCCTTGAATTCTCTTGAGTTTTGGATAAGACTGTTTTGATATAAGAATTTACTCTGAACTTGAAACTCGTGGGTAGCATATGTTTGATCTAAAGTCTAGGTAATTGATGGATATGATATGAGAAGGTCTGAGCTGTTGTTTATCTTGTTCCAAGTGATACTAAAGTTCTCAAGATTTATTTTTTGAAAAACATAAAAATACTACATGATGAGTTCCTGTATGACAAAACTTGAATTCCTACCAGAGCCATACATGATATTTAGACTAGGAAAACTTTCACTCATATATGTTGCTTGTTTTGCATTGAGTTTAGTCAATCTTTGTTGACCCTTATGAGAGGTTTGTCATGCTCTTAAAATCAAGATCACATACACACCACCCACATATGCACTACTCCTACACTGGGTTTAGGCGCAAAAACATGCCATTCCATCTAGATCCACCCAAAAATATTTTACTCCTACACTGGGAGTAAACACAAAAAATATTCTTGATAGGATATCCATTGAATAAATGCTCCAAGGTTTTTAATGCTATCTCTCAAAAGTTTTATTGCAAAAAAGAAACACAGGCTATACAAAAGTTATTCATAAAAAAGAGAAAAAGAGTTGAAAAAATGGATAAGTGTCCGAGATATCTAAAACAATGGGTACTCAGATGCCCGTCTAAAAAAAGAGATATGAATAAGATAGCCCATGTTCTCTTACAAAGTTGTTTTCCAGTTTTAAAAGAGGGATATGTTTTTAAGGAGCATAGTAGAATTAGGTTAGCCACCATATATATATCCACACACATGCACATCTTGATTTGATTGTATGACTCAACTCTCTTTAGATCTGAGGTTTGAATTTACAATATATGTATTATAAATATGCTCTTTCATGCTATTTCTATTCCTATAAGCTCCACATAAGCCTTAGTTGTAGGAAGAGAAAGGCATAACATTATTACTGCTTTGGTGAGGATACATAAATACCACATATATTAAGAGACTTGAAAGTATCATACAATAGAAGTTCTAAGTTTTATTTTGAAAATCTATAAAAACTTTGGAATAATGGTAGAGCAAAGAACTTGAGACATAGTGCTTGACTTTCATTATGTCTTTCAATTGCTCAAGACCCAAGTGAAGGCTAAGAAGCCCCATGATTGAAGGTAATATGGGTAAATTTAAAAGTCAAATTAGTTTATGCTAATCCAAAGGAGAATTCTTGTTTGAACGCATATGTACTTTTGAGGAGTGAAAACTTCATAGCAACTACTATTCCATTTATTGAGTTTAGCTTTGCTCAGGGACGAGCAAAGGTTAAGTTTGGGGGAGTTTGTTGATGGTAGTTAACAAACATTATAAACCATCAATACAACTTGTATAAGGTCATGAAAATAATCACCAACATAGGTTTAGGGGTTTAAACTAACAAATTCCATGAGTTTTGGTGAATCTATTTTCAGCAGGGTTTATTCAGAAAACCGTCAAGGTGGACCTAGATGTAAGAAATAATTGCGCTTAATTATGGCATAAACAACTCTAGAAGGTTCCAAAGGACATCACACTGCAGAGGAGGGTGAGAGGCCACCAGGTGGGGCTGGCCGGTCCCACCTGCAGATCAGCCGACCTGTGGGGCCACCTGTCAGCCTTCGCCTTGCTACGTTAGTTCTCCACCACCTCTTAGGTTGCATCTACGCCATCCATTCAAGTCTGTTTAATCCGAGGGCTCAGGATTGAAGCTCCGGCCTATATATACCAGCCTCTGCCACCCCCTGAGGCATAAGTAATTTAAGAAGATAGAAACCCTAATTATCTTTAGAGCTCCATCATATTCTAGGGCATAGCTAGCTAGGCTAGGTCTAGAGGGCGGCAAGCTTCACTTGGATTCTTGACCTTGTTAAGAGCGTGGCTTGGTATAGGCTTTGTACCCCCTCTCTTTTGTATCTCTCATTACTTTTATATGTTTGCTACACTTGTTATGACATTGTTCCTTATATTAATCTTGTTCATCGTCTACTTTGATTATATGCTTAGTATAGTTAGATTATTATCATGTTCAACCATAAGTTACTATAGCGCTCGCTCCAAAGTACAATAGGTGAGTGGTCGACTTGTGTAAGCATGGTGCTTATACATTGTTTACCTGTGGATGCACCCTATATTCTAGGCCATGTGGTAGATCGCGGATGTAACACTCTGTTGACGGTAGTCATCATCCATCACAAACCGTCAACTTTATGCATAGAAATGGTCACCAATAGAAACTTAGGGGTTATTACTGACAATTTCCATGAGTTTTGATGAATTATTATTTTCAGCAGGGATATTTTAGAGAGAATGAAAAGAGGATTAAATTATCAAAAAGGCATGAAACTTAGCCGCGATGAAATATGCACCAGAAGACTCCAGAAGACACCAGAAGGCAAGGGACCAATGCGAAGGACCAGAAGCTACCAGGTGGGGCTGGCCAGCCACACCCTAGTGTGACCCGGCCCCCCACAGAGGGATTCCTCTACGTCCCTCCAGAGACTTCCTTCACCGCCTCCTAGGATGCATCTCCACCGTTCGTGAAGTCGGTTTGATCCAAGGGCTGATGGTTCTTCATCAGGGCTATAAATAAAGACCCAGACCCCCCTCCTGAGAGACATCATCACCTGATCATAAGTCAAGAGTAGTCCAGATATTAGGGTTTTCAGAGATTAGATAGAGAGAGCTCTAGTTCTTCAATTTCTTAGTATAGGCTTTCTAGAGAGTTTAGAGTAGAGTTGGGCGATTTGCTCAGGATTCTAGATCTGTTCATCTGGAGATTTGGTAATTTACCTTTGTATCTCATTTATGACTTTATTCTATTTTAATATTATGTTTCTCTTTATTATGTTATTAGTTTGCTCTAGTTATGTATTGGATATAGTATTATTTAATGATTTACACTTGCATATGCTCATAGAGTACTTAATTCAGTTCGCGCGAGAGTTAAGTAGCTTTGATTATGTAAGTGTGGTGCTTAGATATGAAATTCCCCTGCGAATGCCCGCTATGTGCCGGGAGGTGGTAGATCGCGTAGGTGACAGCTGCGTTGAGTCCTTTGCAGTCCATCCCCCATATATAGATTAATTGGTAGAGCCCGGTCTCGAAGGAGATGAAGACTATGTTTCGGATTCTCCCTAGTTGATGTTCCTTATAATTTTGCCTTGATTCAGTTTTACTAGTAGATGATAATTTTGCCTTGACTTAGTGTTTAGGAATAACTTAGGAATTCTTACTTTAATTAGTGTTTAGGAATAACTTAGGAATTCTTACTCTGACCAGATCTTTAGATTAGTCATACTACTTTTAATGAGTCTCTGCTTTCTATCTTTGGAATACCATTATCTTGTTGAACTTATTTATCATTTATTTATCTTTTACTTGACTTATCTCTGCTAAAGTATAAGAGTGGTTGGTTTATCATAAGTCTGCACATTTATTTAGTCATATAAACATTTGCCTCACGGTCCTTCCTTTGGGATTAAAATAAATAAATGATCCTCAGAATACTCTGGGTAGAATGCTACAATAGGTGATTTATCTGTGCACTTGCGGATACTTATGTTTTAATATTATTTACAGTTTTCAAGTATAGTTACAATTACCAGCATTTTGAGCATCATGCTAGGGATGACAAATTAGTGCATAGTGATGTAAGAAATGTCAACAAGCATTCTTGGTATCATTGCCGGGGAAGGAAGAGTAATATGGCAATAGAAATAAATACTTATAGATAAACCATAACCTTTGCTTTAGCAGGCTTACCCTTGTTTGTTTTGTTTATGTAAGTTATACAGGGTAAGTGCAAGACTGGTTGTAATCCACAATTCTTTATCAATCAGAATCAATCAAATTAAGAGGAAGCTTAACATCAGTTTTTGGGAGCCATGGCCGAGAAGACTCTACGTGAATTCTCTACTCCAAACACCGAGAACATTCACGTTGGACCAACACTCGACACCAACAATCAAGAATTGAGCTCAAGCCAAGCTTCACCAATATGGTGCAAGCTAATACATTCAGTGGAAAGCACATGAAGATGCTAGTGCTCATTTGCAGATTTTTTTGGAGATTTGTAGCACCGTCGTTATCAAGGACATTGCTCAAGATGTCATACTACCTCATTTGTTTCTATTCTCATTGGAGGAAAGAGCGAAGCAATGGTTCTACACCAACAAAGATCAAATCAATACATGGGCAAGATGTTCAAAAAAGCTTTCCTAGAAAAGTTTTTCTCTGCAGGCAAGACCACTGCCTTAAGAGGAAAGTTGTAGATTTCCATCAGCAAATAGGTGAACCTATTCTAGAAGCATGGGAGTATTTTTAAGAATATATCTCAAATTATCCTCATCATGGAATGGAAGAATGGTTGCTCATGCAAACATTCTATCATGGATTAATTTAGAAATCACATGAACAACTTGATGCCACTGTTGGAGAATCATTTATGTCACTCACTCCTGGAAAAGCTAAAGTTCTTATGGAGAATATAGCAGCAAATCAGAGCTAGATGTCATGTAATACTCAATCATGCCATAAGACTAAAGAAGTTCCAGAAGAAGTATGTGCATTGTCAACTAAGATGGATGTACTATTGAATTGGCTTGAACAGATATAATTACAAGAGAGATTGTCAAGCCATTCAAGAAGCATTCAATGCGCAGAACAGATGTGAAGAATATTTAGGAGTTGAATTTGCTAAATCACCAGAAGATATCAACACCATCATCAACAACTCCACTCCACAACAACAGAAGCAAGGATGGAATCAGCCTCGATGAACCAATCAAGGTAAGTACCAAGGTAATAATTATTATAATTCTTCTAATTTCAAACAACCATCCTTGAGAGATTTAATCTTAGAACAAGCTAGAATTAATGATAACATTAAAGGCTTGCTTTTAATGATAAGATCTTAGAAGGTATAAGTGCTAAAATAGATAGTTTTTCTTCTGCTGTTAAAGAACAAATGATTTTCAATAAAAAGATAGAATTGCAATTAGCCCAGTTAGCTTCTGCTATGCTTGTTGCCACTAACCATGAGAAGGTCAAAGCAATAACCACAAGAGGTGGTAAGTCGACTCGTGATCCACCATACCCAAAAGAAGCAGGTAAGACATCGGTGATAGTGCAGGCAGAAGAAGAGAAGGAAGACGATGAACTTTTACCACAAGAATATAAAATACAGCAAGATTTTTGTGACACCACTCTCCTACCGTTTTCACATAGAAATAGAAAGGCCAAAATGGATGACCAATTCGGTAAGTTTGTAGAGGTAATTCAGAAATTATATATCAATATTCCGTTGCTAGATGCCATTCAAGTACCTAAATACGCGAAGTATATTCGAGCCATCCTCAACAACAAGAGACCTTTGCCCTCTGCAGAAATGATCAAGCTAACGGAGGAGTGTAGTGTGGCCATCCTCAACACATCACCTGTTAAGAAGAAGGATCCAGGATGTCCTACTATTGATTGTTCAATCGAAAGCCAGAATTGTGAGAATGCATTATGTGATCTAGGAGCAAGCATCAGTGTCATGCCCAAGAAGGTTTTTGACAAGCTCAACTACTCTACTCTAATACTAACTTCAATGTGTCTACAACTAGCTGACCAATCAGTCCACTACCCCGCAGGAATTGCTGAGAATATTCTAGTAAAAATCTAAAACTTTTTCGTTCCTATAGATTTTGTAGTACTTGATGTGTAGGAAGACATGAAGACACCTCTCATCCTTGGGAGACCATTCCTGAGTACCACAAATTCTCACATCGATGTCGGAGCTGGAGAAATTAAATTCAACATTAATGGAAAAGAAGAGCGGTTCGCATTCAAGCCAAGACCGGAGCAATGCTCAATTTTGGAGTGTCATAAAGAACAAAAAAAATAAGGTCATCATCTCCAAGACCGGAGAATACACCCAAAGAATAATTCAACTGGAAAAGTTTAGTTCGGTGGACTTAAAATTTCTGAACCCTTCGCCGGAGCAAGGATGAGCAAGAAGGTGAAGAAAGCCCTCACTTCCAATGCTTTCTTTCCGTTTGACGAGAAGCCGTACTTCGTCTCGGGCAGACTCTTCTCGCGCTGACTCTGAGATGGAAATTGACCCATCATCTCCCGTTGTTCAAGGATCATCTTCGCGCCAGCAAGCTGAGGTCTATACCCTTCTTAGGGATAACCAAATTAAATTTCAAGATGACCAAGAGAAAGAAGTCTACAAGCTGCTAAAAGATAAGGAGTTCACATCCACTCCAGTCATGGACCTAGACCTCTTGCACACCATAGGTATGGACTCTGAATTTCAACTTATTTTTAGAAATATTGGTTGGGAAGATGCCTGGACTATAACTGAGAATGGTTGTAGATTACTCACAATAAAATTTTTGTGCACGCTGCAATTAGGAGAAAAATGAGATTTCATTTAGACTTTTTAATAAATCATTTTCACCTAGCTAGAAAAATTTTAGCAACATGTTAGGATTTCATGAATCATGCAATGTTGATGTTGATGATGCTTTAGAAGAATTTGATAGAACCCGTTTCTAGCAAGATATATCTAATGAAACAGTTTGTCATAGACCTTGTACTAATGAAATTCACAACCCCACTCTGAGATTTATTCATAAATAGTTAGGAGTTACTCTTTTTCCTAGAGAGAACTTTAGGATAGCAAGAGTAGAAGAACTTACTTTAATGTATGCCATGGTCAAGAAAGAAAAAGTTTCACTTGTTAAATTGATGGCACATTATTGGCTAACCATTCTTGGGTTAAAGAAAGAGAGAGTAATATTGATGCTCCTTAATGTCAATTATAGACCATCAACTATTGCCTAATTTGATAAGAATTGATCCATAAAGCATAGTTATAGGGTTTGATTCTAACGAGTTCCACGAGTGTTGGTATTCTCACTTATTTTGTAGGATATTCAATATTTTACCATATAAAAGTATCTCAAGTGATGAATTAGAGTGCACCATTGTGAAGAGCTCGTCGAGATGATCGAAACGGATATATCACTTTCTATATTTGAAGTTTGAGAGAGAAAGATATCACATCTTTGGTGGAATTCAACTTATGAAGTCTCTAGGACATCCTAGAACCATCACACCATAAGTTTTAAGGACTAAACTGATAGAATTCTACAGCTCTATGAATTATTATATTTTAGGGATTAAAATAGGATCTAGAACGAGAAGAAACCTATCATGATATGATTAATTGCGCAAACGGACGGGACCTCGGCACTAGAAGGATGTAGAAGGTTCTAGAAGACACCAGAACAAAGCGGGAGGCAAACGGCTGCTAGGCGGGCCGACCGGCCCCACCCCTAGGCCAGCTGGCCTGTCATAGAGCCCAATCATGCTCTCCTTCATGCAACGCATTCCAACAGGACTCTACTCTACAGATCCACCGTCGACCCAAGTTGGTTTGATCCAAGGGCTGCAGTTCATCCCATCGGACTATATAACCAGACCCAGACCCCCTTGGGGCATTGTTGACGGTAATTAACTATCATTTTTAACCATCAACTTAAATAAAAGAATGCTACAAAACTAATTACCACCATAGACTAGGTGTTTAATTGACAAAATTTCATGAGTTTTGGTGAATATCTATTTCTGCAGGGTGCCAGCTAAAAATAATCAAAGATGGCCCACATGTTAGGTTTACATAGAGAGAAAGGGCCACAGATGGAAAAAGTATAATCTAGAAGGTTCGGGAAGCCAAACCCTAGGAGGTGCGACCCACCTATCACTGTGACAGGGGCGGGCGCCCAGCCCCAGGGGCGGCCGCCCCACCCAGGGAGCCAATCAGCTTCCACCTCACGGATCCTGCCTCCACCGCCTTTGAGGATGAATAAAAATCATTGATCAAGGTCGGTTTGATCCGAGGGCTGTGGTGCTTCCTAGGGGGCTATATAAGCAAGGCCCCTGGCCCCTGGAGGAGAGAGTTTAGAAACCCTAATTCATATTTTCCAGAGAGAATTCGCCCGAGAGGGGTCCCTTGAATGGATCTTTCTCTAGGGCACATACAAGAGAGTTTAGCTTTGTAGTCTCTATATGAGATTAGAGTTATTCTTCTAGATTGAGAGAGTTAGAGTGGTGGTAGAAGATTGGAAGAAGCCCGACCTGTCGGTGTCTCCTCTCCAAGCTTGTATCTACGGGGTCAAGTCTCCTAACCCGAGGCTTGGTTCTAGGATTCTTCGGCAATTCAACTTCTAATACTAAGTAAGTACGTTATCATTGTTCTTTGGTTTACGAGTTTACTTTATTTGCTTCACATAGGGAATAGAGTAATCATTCGTAGCGTAAGCGTCGTGCTTGGGCTAGGAATACTCGTAAATACCCCCTATCTCGCCGGATTAGTGTGTAGTAGCGTGGGAAGTGACAATTCCATTGTTACCTTTGGAGCCCTCCTCCCGTTAGAAGATTTGGTAGGATTTAAGTACCCTGGTCAAGCATCCTC
Organism: Saccharum spontaneum; assembly: GCA_022457205.1. Lineage (NCBI taxonomy): Eukaryota > Viridiplantae > Streptophyta > Magnoliopsida > Poales > Poaceae > Saccharum > Saccharum spontaneum. The sequence continues at coordinate 29,576,892 of CM039586.1, read as the reverse complement.
TGTGGTGTCTCTTTTCCATCGGTATTTCCCCTTAGACTAATAGTATCATAGCTTGCCATAGGTTGGAACCAGACTGTCGTCGTAGTTCTCTCTAATCGCTTATATCTTCACTACCTTGTAGTGCGGCCCAAGGGTAATAGTAAAGATTGGGTTAGTCATCACATGCTTTCTCCTTGCAGATAAAACAAATACGATACTCTAGACTTATCTCCCAGGTGAAGTGCTCATCGATATCCGTGCGCTTGCGTATTATTTCTCTTGAATTCCTTCGTGTGCGTATCTAGTATCAACAAGCATTCCTAGCGCCATTGCCGGGGAGAAAGACATCAGCTAAGTTAACCTTAAGTCTTGCTTTATCTTGTACCTATACTTTTATCTTTTCCTTTTTTATTTCTTACCTTATTCTTCTTGACATTTTCTATCCTTATGGATAACATAAATTCAATTCCTATCTTTCAATTTTCTGCACCCACGGAGACCAGCCTAGTGCCATGGGAGTTATCACAACCTATCCAAACCCCTAACTATAGGTTGAGTCCGCGGTTGATTGCATTGGTCCAAAGCCTATCCTTTTCAGGAGGAGTAGACGAAAACCCTTACCTTCATATCCGAGACTTTGAGCAAACATGTGACTATCTTGACATAGAGAGCATGTCTGATCAAACTTTACGTTGGAAGCTATTTCCTTTCTCTTTAAAGGGAAAGCTAGACAATGGTATGATAAAGCCGTAGGTAAGCAACAAGGAGATTAGGGATCCTTATGTTCTAATTTTTGCCTAGATTTCTACCCTATCTCCCAAATTGTCGACCTTAGAGTCAAGGTTCTAACTTTTAAGCAAGAACCAAGTGAATCTTTGGCCTCATCCTGCATTCATTTTACTACTCTTTTAGCATCTAGCCCGGATCTTAGTTTACAAGACCCTATTCTTCTTCAACATTTTTATAAAGGTCTTCATAGAAAGAGTAAGCAATTGCTCGATACAACTTCTAGAGGACCATTCTTGCATGTTTCGTCAGAAAAAGCAAGATCAATCTTAGATCAAATCCTATCCTCTGAATTAGATAATCTCCTAGAAGAAGAACCTCAAGTAGCTGAAGCAAATTCTTTGCTAGATATACCATCTACTTCAGCTATTCCAAGCTCTGAGCAAGAAGAAGAAGAAATTCCATTTTCTGATTTTATGCTTGATATTGAACCCGATCTTTTTTCTGATTTTGGAAACATGATGAACCATCATTCTATAAAGAAACCATAGAATCAGAATCACCATAGAGAATCTTTGAGGATATTTCTTATAGAAGCACTTCAGCAAAGCTAGTGTCGGTCATATGTAGTGAATGGTTAGAGGAATCAGAGCTTTCTTCTGATATGATCCGTTTGGATTCACCCTCTCTTCTAATACATTGCTCAATTGATTCTGACCACATAAATGCTCTCTATAATCTAGTTGTGGGTATTAATATCATGTCTGCTTCACTTGCACAACATCTAATGAAGCACATGACATTAACCCTAACTACAAAATTGATGAAAAGTCTTTCAGGACATATTGTCCCTAGTTTGGGAATTTTACACATTCAACCAATCTAGGTAGAAGGAACCTTGGTTCATTTGAGCTTTTATGTCTTCCCCATATGGGGCTTCGACCTGTTGATAGGACAACCTTTTAGAAGACGCCTTTATGAAGGACAAACAAGGAAATTAAACATTTGTTTTGGAAAGAAACTCTAATTCCCGGTGTCCATATCTCATTCTCTAAGTACTAGGACCGAATCTTATCCAGAATCTGACCTGCTAGAGGAATTTAAGACTGCTTCTCTACAGTTTTTATCCAACTCAGGTCTAGAGGATGATGCTCAATTCTTCATAAAAGAAGAGGCTGATTACTCTGAGCCTGAACCTTTAGATGAGTTTGCAGAGCCACCTAGACCTCCTATAGAGCTTAAACCTTTACCAACCGGTCTTAGATATGCTTTTCTAAATGATGATCCAGAGTTCCCTGTGATCATAAGTGATAAACTCACTCAGGAACAAACTCTTTGCTTAATGGCTGTTTTAGAGAAACATCGGTCAACTTTTGGCTACTCACTCCAAGATCTTAAAGGAATTAGTCCTGCTCTTTGCACCCATCGCATACCTACAGATCCCACTGTTCCACCTTCTAGAGAACCACAAAGAAGACTTAACAATGCGATGAGGGAGGTTGTTAAGAAGGAAGTTTTGAAACTATTACACACCGGGATTATCTATCCTGTGCCACACAGTGAGTGGGTAAGCCCTATCTAAGTTGTGCCTAAAAAGGGAGGCATGACTATTATTAAGAATGAGAAGAATAAGTTGATCCCTCAACGTACCGTCACAGGATGGCAAATGTGCATAGACTATAGAAAGCTTAATAAAGCTACTAAGAAGGATCATTTTCCGTTGCCTTTTATTGATGAGATGTTAGAACGGTTAACCAATCATTCTTTTTTTGTTTCCTTGATGGATATTTGAGGTATCACCAGATTCCTATCCATCCTAATGATCAAAGCAAAACCACTTTTACATGTCCCTATGGAACATATGCTTATCGTAGAATATCTTTTGGGTTATGTAATGCTCTAGCGTCTTTTCAAAGATGTATGATGTCTATATTTTCTGAAATGATTGAAGAGATTATGGAAGTTTTCATGGATGAATTTTCTATTTATGAAAAAACTTTTGATGATTGTCTTGAAAATTTAGATAGAGTTTTGCAAAGATGTGAAGAAAAGCACTTAGTCCTTAATTGGGAGAAATGCCATTTGAAAGGATCAAGATGCCCAAGAGGGGGGGTGAATTGGGCTTTTCTAAAAATTAATTGCAAGAAATAAATCCTATAAGCCGGAATTCACCCCTAGTGCCTACTTGTGTTCCTAGAGAGTCTACCGTTAAAAAGTTTTGCACCCTAGTTTCCAATCCTAGTCTAGCATGGCAATTCTAGGAATGTAAAACAAGCAATGAAAGTAAATACAAGAAAGTAATTGCTTGAAAGTAAAGGGGCAAGGAACACGGCGATGTTTTTCCGAGGTATCGGAGAGTCGCCACTCCCCACTAGTCCTCGTTGGAGCACCCGCGCAAGGGTGTCGCTCCCCCTTGATCCGCGCAAGGATCAAGTGCTCTCTACGGGTTGATTCTTCGACACTCCGTCGCGGCGAATCACCCAAAACCGCTCACAACTTGAGTTGGGTCAACCACAAGCTCCGCCGGATGATCACCAAACTCCCAATCACCACCAAGCCGTCTAGGTGATGGCGATCACCAAGAGTAACAAGCTAGAACTCTCACTTGACCACGACGAGCCTAAATGAGGAGGTGGATGCACACTTGCTACTCTCGAATCACTAGTGAGGAAACTCAAACTTTGATTCTCAAATCTCTATCCTCACTAGAGCTCTTGCACTCCCTTGCACTCTAAAGGGTTTTCTCAGATGTTTGAATGAGCAAGAGACCTCTAAAAGAGGTGGAGGGGTTGTATTTATACACCCCTCAAAGAAAACGAACCGTTATTTCTGACACGGGGTCACCGGACGCGCCGGTGCTACGCACCGGACGCACCGGTCCCCCGTAACGGTCAAAACCCGTTTTTGAAACCGAACCACCGGACGCACCGGTCAGGTAGCACCGGACGCGTCCGACGTGCAAGGGTGCTTACTGGACTCACACCGGACGCAAGGCCGCGTCCGATGCCTGAAGACCGGATGCGTCCGGTCCTCACAGGACCTTACTAGACTCGCACCGGACTCGCCGATCAAGTCCAGTATCGCGTCCGACGGGCGTTCTCCCTCGATGACACGTGTCGGTCGCTGACCACTGCGTCCGGTCCTCGCGAGGACCGCGTCCGGTGATCAGGCCCGAAACCTAGCGCGGTTAAGTACACACCGGACGCGTCCGGTGTTCCCGAAGACCGCGTCCGGTGCCTGGAAAACAGCCCGAAACTCGTCGAAACGCGACGCAACTTCAACCAAGTTGCTTCTAACTGAACCTTGAGCTAATCTAGGGTTGCCTAGCGCCAAGTTTAACAAGTGTGCACCACACCTAAACATAGGACTCGCCTAGGTCAAGCTACCCATTCATGCCCCCCTTTATAGTACGGCCAAAAGAGAAAAACGAAGATCCTAACGACTATTCCGAATGTGCCTCAACACTTCGTCATTCGGAACTAACCGTCCTTAATCTTGACGTCACTCTTTTGAAAACCGAAACGATTTCCATCAAGGGACACGAAGCCACAGTGCTCAAAGCAGTTATCACCTCCATGACCTAACTTACCAATGTTTCTGCAAAACACACGTTAGTCATGGCAATAAAGTGTTGTCATTAATTACCGAAACCAAACCTTGGGGCCTAGATGCTTTCAATCTCCCCCTTTTTGGTGATTGATGACAACACTAAGTTTCAATGGATTAGAGAGAAGGTTTTCGAGCATGCTTGGTTCACATAAGCAGTAGACAATAAGCATAAAGGGTTAGGAATTGCTTATGTGCTCCAAGCCAAAAGAGTGTACTTCATAAGATAAGACAAAAAGCGTTAGTACACATAAAGATATAGCTCATAAGTAATCGGAGTAAGGCACGGAAGCACAACCTTAGAGCTATAGCTGAAACGGTGACATGTATTAATCACAGTGACGAATAAGACATTAAGACTCAAAGTTTTACGACTCGACGACAATGTCACACGAATGCAGTGCTGAAAATAAACATGATATGCATGAATGTAGCACACGAAAAACGAAAACCCACTAACAAACTCCCCCTGAAACTACTCTCTCTCCCCCTTTGGCATCAAGCGCCAAAAACTAATCTAATCTGACGGGGGGACAGACGGAGTCGTGTCGGGTGCCGAGGTGCGCGGAGTAATCACGAAGTGAAGCGAATCCTCGGAGTCTGAGCTATCTGGCTGACCCTCTGAAGAAGCTCGTGGCTGCGAAGCGGTCTGGGTCTGAGCAGGAACAGGCACTGACTGTGTAGCAACAAGTGGATCAGTCTGAGTGACCTGAGCCTGAAGTGCGCCAGTAGCTGGGGGATCTGTCGAGGCAACTGAAGAAGGGATGGTCTCTGTAGTCCCGGTCCCTGTCGCTGGTGGAACGACTGCCTCGGAAGCTGACAACCCTGACGAAGTGTGAAATGTAGTAGTATGCGAGGGTGTCGGCTGACCAGTCAACTCGCTGTAAGTGGCACTGAAATCACCGATAGGTGTGCCTGTCAGGAGATGCGGGCGAGTCTGGTCTGACGGTGTGAACCCCGTATGAATAGGTGTGAAGCTCGGGGACTGAAACGACTGGGGAACCTGCTGCTGTGGAGATGTAAACTGAATGCTCGGCTGTGTCTGACTAGAAGGACCGCTGGAATGCAAAGCCGGAGCCATGATAGATGCAGGCGGAGGAACCCCAACGGTGATGAGATGCCGCAGAAGGTCCATGTACTGCTGCTGACTCTGTCGCTGCATCTCAACCTGCTGCCTCTGGATCTCTAGCTGCTGTCTCTGAAACTCGTCCTGGCGAGCCTGTATCTGTGCTAGTGCTGCAGCTGTATCCTGTGCCTGGCGCTGTATCTGCTGCTGCTGCTGCTCCTGAGCCTGGGTCAACCTCTCAAGTATAGCCACCATGGCTGGGTCTGAGCGGGAGGCTGAGCCAGATCCACCGGCCTCGTGGTCGTGAGACCGGGGAGACCGGTACCTGGGGATGGGCTGGTAGTCCTCATCGGTGCTGTCAGAAGTAACATCCTCAGGTATCTCAGCAGGCTGAGTGTCAAGGTCTGCGAGCTCTGCCTCGGCAAGCTCGTCAACTCTAGCGTCCTGCTCAGCTGCTGTCTCAGGAACCTCAGGGCGCTCACGCTGTCCTGGTGCTGGAGCCTGCTCTCTGGTAACTGAAGCCCAAAGCTGTCTGATGTCATAATCAGGGAATGCAGTAGTAGTGTTGGCAATCTCAGCCCTGATCTCTGGTGGCATCTGGATAGCAGATCTGATAATGAAGCAAATCCAGTGGGCATAGGGAAGCTGACGGTTACCCTTGAAGCCCTCAGCAATGGTGTCCTCCATCTCACTCAGGATAAGATCCCAGATATCAAACTGTCGCTGTGTAAGGAGGTGGTACACAACCCAAAGCTGCATCCTCGTCAGTCCCTCTCTGTAACCAAGTCTGGGCAGTAGAGTGCGTCTGAGTATAGCATCCAGAACTCGGGCTAGAGGTGTCAGGCTGGCAGGTGTACGACGTGACCCTTCGCCAAAAGGCTCGCGAAAGCAGGGTCGGACCAGGTCGGTGGGTGGCACTGAACCGCCGTGAGGGCGTCTGGGAGGTGTGGTCTGGCCATAGCACAGCTGGTGGATCCTCGTGTCAGAAGCAGGTAGTCTGAGGATCTCTCGGGCTCTGGAGCTGTAGAGTCTGTGGTCGCGGCCTCTGAATGCGAAGTGAATAAACTCATGGGCAGGATCAATCCACAAAGAAGCATAGAACTCCCTGACCCATGTGCCGCAGTAAGCACCTGTCCGTCCAAGTAGATCTGATAAGCCAGGCAGATAGGACAGGTAAGGACGGAGTTGCTCTCCCACAACATCAACCAATGCCTCTAGGCGACATACCCTCTGAGGTCTGAAAGCTATGCCACTGTCGACTAGGGCCCTGTAGAAATCCTCCTGAAGTGGGGTATAGAAACCCTCTGAAGCTCTGGGATCTCTGACAGGTGGAAACCATCGGCTGACCTCCACAAACCTCAAGTTCTTCACCTGACGTGAAGAAGCACCCCTCAGGTCTAAGTGCACAACCGGGGGTGACCCTCTAACCCTGGGAGGAGGTCGTGCTCCACGACGCGGGCCCTCTGCCCTGGGTGTCACCTGTGAACGAGCACGTGTGGAGCGGCGACGTGGTGGAGACTGAGCTGCCTGCTCCTCTGTATCCTCAGTGGCCTGTGGAGCCTCAGCAGTCTGGGTAGCCTCAGTAGTGGGTGCAGTCTCTGTAGCCTGTGTCTGCTCTGAGGGAGGATCAACTGACATCTGCTCTGACGGTGCTGTAGTCTCGGTGCCCTCAGTGGCCTCAGTACCGAGCTGTCGACCTTCAAGGTGAAAGCGACGCTCGCCTATGTGTAATCCACTGCATCTGCCACCTCTCTCTGCCTGCTCTGCGGCGTCTGCTACTGCCTGAGCGACCTCTGCATCTGAAAGAGTCCTCCTCTTCTTCTTGACTGCATACTTGATGCGCTTACCACGCACAATCTCATCACGACGGGGAGGACTGTTGTCCCCGTCACCTGGAGCACCACCGGCGTTCTTGCAACGCACCATGCTGACCGACTGCCTGAAAGCCTCTGTGAGATGATGAACTGACACTCGAGAGGCTTGGCCTCAATCCGTATCCGCAGGCTTGGCCTCGGATTTAGCAAACAGATCAGACCTGGCACACCGACTGACTCGCTGCACGTATGGAATAGGGAGATATACAATAAGCATATATAAATCTAAAGATGCGAAACCCTAGATAGCAAGCATGTGAGATACGAAAAGGAACGACGCTAAGCTACCTCGGATCGACGAGACGACGGTGAAAGGACGAGGTGATCTAGTTCGCGAGAACTCCCGAGATCGGCGATCGAGCACTGAAACGACCAACGAGATAACAAGGAATTGATATGGTCAACGGCAAGCCCTAACAAGTGAATGAAAGGAATTGAGTCGAAATCAGAATCGAAGACTCGCCGTTACCTCAAGTTAGGGTTAACGAACCCTAGCCTAGGGTTTAGGGTTAAACCCTAGGTGGAGAACTTGGCCGAAGGAAGAGATTGAGGAGCTTGGTCGCACGAGGGGAGGAGCTTCGGCTGCTGCGGTGAAGCCCTAGATGAAAGGGCTGCCGACGGCGAGGAGGAGCGGCGGCGCACGGTGGTGGCGCGGCTTGCGGATTCAGCGCGGCTAGGGCGCGGGCGCTGCGCGAGGAGGCGAGTGCGGGCAGGGCGCGGCGCGGCTGGAGAGCAGGGGCGCGGCTCAAGGAGGCTCGCCGGCGGCGAGGAAAGAGGGCGGGAGCGGCGGAACGGTGAGACAAACACGGCGGCGGCGGAAGTCGAGCAGATGAGGAAAAAGGAGAAAGAAAACGGTACGGTTTTATGAGGGCGAGATCCGCTCGATTTGGCAGCACCGGACGCGGTGGTGAAAATCACCGGACGCGGTGGTGCAGCGTCCGGTGACACTCCAGTAAGCTCCTGGAGTCACCGGACGCGTCCGGTGTGAACAGACCGGACGCGGTCAGAGTCCGATGGCTGAGTGCTCGGGATTTCATAGCGGAGCACCGGACGCGGTGGTGGTAGCCGGGACCGGACGCGGTGGTGGTCAGAGGCGCGTCCGGTGCAGCGTCCGGTGCCTAGATCTGGACTTGTTCTTCTGGAAAACCGGACGCGCAGGTGGACAACGGGACCGGACGCGGTGGTGAAGCAGCACTGCGTCCGGTGCAGCGTCCTGTCGCAGTTTTTCGCCTTTCTTCGTTCCGAACTTCGACGCGACTTCTCCCAATCAAGTTCCAATTCAAAGAGACACAAATAAACACCAATTGGAACTCGATATGAGTGACCTCACTCAAACCCTCAAATTTTTCAAATTATTTTGCCTTAGGCTAGTATTGTTTTTTTTTTTACGAAAATAGGCAATAAACACCCGAGGAGCAACGTATGGCTATGCAATAGAGTTTTTGGACCTTTAGGAGCGTCAAATGCTCTCTCTATTCATGGACGAACACAGAGGTTGCTCAAGGCTAAACCGAAAAAGAACGACAAACAAACAACCATGCATATGCAATGCAATACAATAAAGTAAAGCTAGGTTGCTTGTCAAATTTGATCCACGGTTAGGCTTCTTCACTCCTCCGAAGGAGGGTTATCGTAACCGTGTTAGCCAAGCCCTAAATGCATTGCGATAAAGTAAACATGACATATGATACAATGCAATGCAAGGGACAACACGCGCTCATTTTTTAAAGTTACTTGAATCAAGCACATTAAGTTCACTTCTTAGCCTACAAAAGGTAGCCTCGTCCAAAGGTTTAGTGAAGATATCCGCTAATTGATTTTCACTTCGTACACCTTCTAGTGATATGTCATTTTTAGCAACGTGATCTCTTAGAAAGTGATGGCGGATATCTATGTGCTTGGTGCGAGAGTGTTGTACCGGATTGTTAGCAATTTTAACGGCACTTTCATTGTCACATAAAAGTGGCACCTTTTCAAGAACAACTCCATAGTCTAGGAGGGTTTGTTTCATATATAAGATTTGTGCACAACAAGCCCCCGCGGCAATGTATTCCGCCTCGGCGGTGGACAAAGCCACACTATTTTGCTTTTTAGATGACCAAGATACTAAAGATCTCCCAAGCAAATGGCACCCTCCGGATGTGCTTTTTCTATCAATTTTGCAACCGGCATAATCCGAATCGGAATAGCCAACTAGTTGGAATCTAGCTCCTTTGGGATACCATAAACCAATACTTGGGGTGTGCTTAAGATATCTTAGGATTCTTTTTACGGCACTTAAGTGAGGTTCTTTAGGGCACGCTTGAAAGCGAGCACACATGCACACACTAAACATGATATCGGGCCTAGATGCGGTAAGGTACAACAAGCTACCAATCATAGAACGGTAGAGAGTTTGATCAACCGGTTTACCTCCCTCATCTAGGTCGAGATGTCCATTTGATGGCATTGGGGTCTTGATTGGCTTGCATTCTTCCATCTTGAATCTTTTGAGAAGATCCTTGGTATACTTTTCTTGAGAGATGAAAATCCCTTCTCTCATTTGCTTGACTTGAAAACCAAGGAAGAATGTGAGCTCACCAATCATTGACATCTCGAACTCCTTCGACATCAATTCACCAAACTCCTTGCAATAATCTTCATTTGTTGACCCGAAGATGATATCATCAACATACACTTGACAAATGAAGATCTCCCCATTAAGCTTCTTGGTGAATAGTGTGGTGTCGACCTTCCCGATGGTGAAACCCTTCTCAATGAGGAAGTCCCGGAGGCGCTCATACCACGCTCTAGGGGCTTGCTTGAGCCCATATAGCGCCTTGGACAACCTATAAACATGATTAGGATATCTAGGGTCTTCAAACCCGGGAGGTTGATTGACAAAGACTAGTTCATTAATAAAGCCATTTAAGAATGCACTTTTCACATCCATTTGATATAATTTCATATCATGATGTGATGCATATGCAAGGAGGATACGAATGGCTTCAAGTCTTGCTACGGGTGCAAAGGTCTCTCCAAAATCAAGGCCTTCAACTTGAGAGAACCCCTTTGCAACTAGTCTTGCCTTGTTCCTCACTACTATGCCTTGGTCATCTTGCTTGTTTCGGAACACCCACTTGGTTCCAATGACTCTTGCACCTTTAGGACGCTCTTCAAGTGTCCATACTTCATTGCGGGTGAAGTTGTTCAATTCTTCATGCATGGCATTCACCCAATCCGGATCTTGAAGAGCTTCTTCTACATTCTTAGGTTCAACACAAGAGACAAAAGAGTGATGTTCAACGAAAGAAGCTAGCTTTTGAGATCGAGTCATTACTCCCTTTGTAGGACTCCCTATGATGAGTTCTTGTGGATGAGCTTGAAGTAGAGGTGAGTTTCTTCTATCAACCACTTGAGGAGGTGGATGGGGAGCATCAACATCTTGTGCTTGTGCCTCGGCTTGTTCATGAGAGACATAAGTATCTTCATTTTCAACTCTCTCATTCTTGTCATCATCTTGAGGCACACGTGATGAAGATGGTGGATCAATGATTTGCACATCGTCTTCATCATCTTTTGGCTTGATGTCTCCCACCGGCATGTTCTTCATGGCTTCCCTCAATGGTTCATCACCTACATCATCACAATTCTCAATTGCTCCTTGGGAGCCGTTAGATTCATCAAATTCCACATCATATGTTTCTTCAACCAACCCGGTGGTATGGTTAAATACTCTATATGCTTTGGACTTTGATGAGTAACCAACAAGAAAACCAATATCACAACGTCTTTGAAACTTCCCTAGGTGTTGACGCTTCTTGTAGATGTAACATTTGCAACCAAACACCCGGAAGAATGAGACGTCCGGCTTCTTCCCATTAAGCAACTCATAGGGGGTCTTGCCAAGAAACTTTTGGAGGAAGAGGCGATTTGAAGCATAGCATGCGGTGTTGATTGCCTCGGCCCAAAACTTCTCGGGAGTGTTGTACTCATCTAGCATTGTTCTTGCAAGGGTGATCAAGGTCCGGTTCTTTCTCTCAACTACACCATTTTGTTGAGGAGTGTAGGTTGAAGAAACTTCATGCTTGATTCCAATTTCATCACAATAAGCTTCTATGTTGGTGTTGTCAAACTCTTTGCCATTGTCACTTCTAATCTTCTTTATCTTGACTTCAAATTCATTTTGAGCTCTCTTTGCAAACTTCTTGAAGCAACTTGCCACTTCGGATTTGTCATGAAGGAAGAAGGTCCATGTGTATCTTGAGTAGTCATCCACTATCACAAGACAATAGAGATTACCACCCAAACTCTTGTATGTTGTAGGCCCAAACAAATCCATGTGTAGAAGTTCTAGCACTCTTGAGGTTGACATGAAAGCCTTGGTAGGATGAGTGTTTGCAACTTGTTTGCCGGCTTGACATGCACTACAAGGTTTGTCCTTTTCAAACTTCACATCCTTCAATCCTCTTACTAGTTCTTTCTTCAATAGCTTGTTGAGAGTGCTCATTCCAACATGTGCAAGCCTCCTATGCCAAAGCCAACCAAGTGAGGTCTTGGTGAACAAACATGTCATCAAATTTGCATCTTCGGAGGTGAAGTCAACAAGATAAAGATTGTTGTATCTAAAGCCTTTGAATATCACTTGCTTGTCATCTATCTTTGAAACTTCAACTTCATTTGGTGTGAACAAGCATTGGAAGCCAAGGTCACAAAGTTGCCCAACGGATAACAAGTTGAAACTCAATGAAGCAACATAGAGCACATTTGAGAGTGAGTGATCATTTGATATTGCAATCTTGCCTATACCCTTGACTTTGCTCTTTGAATTATCCCCAAATGTGATCTTCTCTTGACATATCCCATTCTCTTCAATTGAGGTGAACATACGAGGATCACCGGTCATATGTTGAGTGCAACCACTATCAATAACCCAATGAGATCCACCGGTCTTGTAGTTCACCTACACACAAGAGATCAAGCCTTTTGTTTAGGGACCCAAACTTGAGAGGGACCCTTGACTTTCTCAACTAGTGACTTGGCAACCCATATTTTCTTTGGCCTATTCTTGTTTGGGGGACCCAAAAACATGACTTTCATCTTTCCATTTGAATCTTTTCTTAGCATATAATGAGCATTGAAGGCAAAGGGTCTAGCATGCTTGGGCAAGGGTTGTGGTGGTGGAGTTTTGCATTCATGAGCAAAATGACCTTCTTGACCACACTCAACACATCTCTTTGGCTTGGGCTTTGATTTGCTTTGTTGTTGAGCTTTTGCTTTCTTCTCTTGATTTGCCAAGTACCCAATACCACTTCTATCCATCTTCATCACGGTGTTCATGAGGAGCTCACTTTGCAAATATTGGCCTCTTGTGAACTTGCTTAGGCCGGTCTTGAGATGCTCTTTTTCTTGCTTGAGCTTCTTATTCTCTTCAATGAGTGACTCATTTGTTGTTTGCTTCTCAAGAGCCATCAAACCTTTGAGCTTCTTGTTCTCATTTGCAAGCTTCTCATTCTCACACTTGATCTTGGCATAATCATTATGGTTGCATGACTCAACCACACTCTTGCCTTTGCTACTAGAACCTTGCTCAATGCTTTGAATGATCAAATCATCACATGATGTAGCTATATCACACTTAACAACATTGTTAGTAGCATCATGTGTCTCAAGAGCAAGTTCATTAGCAACCACAAGACTATCATAGTCAATTTTTAATGTGGTGTATTTGTCTTTTAGAGAGCCATGTCTAGTGATGAGCTCATCATGCTTCTTCTCAAGTTTATCATGTTGATCTTTAAGCTCTTTGTTAGAGACTTTGAGCTCCTTGAGAGTGGAAGACATAATTTCATTTTGATCTCTAAGCTCACCACTAGTCTTTTGAGCATTTTCAAGCTTAGATGAGAGTGATTCATTTTCATTTTGAAGGTCATCATTTTCACTTCTTGTCCTTCTTATGATTTTTGTGTATTTGTTTAGCAATTTTACAAGTTCATCATAAGAAGGTGCATCAAATTCATCATCACTATCACTATCATCATCATCATCACTATCATGATTTTGTACCTTACGTTCACCCTTGGCCATAAGGCATAGGTGAGTAGTGGACGATGATGGTGAAGAAGGCGGTGAAGGTGGTGGTGAAGATGTCGGTGAAGATGATGGCCCCATCATAAATGCGGCAACCTTCTCTTTCTCATCATCGCTCTCATCTTCGGAGGAGCCACAAGATGATTCAATGTCGGTGAGCCAATCACCAACAATATAAGCCTTTCCACCCTTCTTCTTCTTGTAGAACTCCTTCTTCTTGCCATCCCTCTTCTTGTATGGCTTGTTCTTCTTCTTCTCATCTTCTTCATCACTTGAATCATTTTTCTTGCCCTTGTTCTTGTTCTTGAACTTGTCTTTTGGTGGTCTAGGGCATTGATGAGCGAGGTGGCCAAGTTCACCACAATTGTAGCAATCCATCTCCGAGATGGGCTTTCTCTTGCTACTTGTGAAGAATTTCTTTTTCTTGCCATCGAACTTGATGCCACTCTTGTTAAGCTTCTTTAGCATCTTGGTGGTCTTCCTCACCATGAGTGCAAGTGATTCATCATCGATATCACTTTCACTTGAGCTTTCTTGCACGATCATGGCTTGGCCCTTCTTCTTCTTCTTGTCATGGCTAGCTTTGAAGGCCAAGTCTTTCTTCTTGGAAGATGATGAGCCCTCTTCCGGAGTGATGTGCATGTACATCTCATGAGCGTTGATCTTCCCCAATACTTGAGTCGGTGTTGCGGTGGAGAGATCACTTTGATGAAGCACGGTGACAATGTGACCATACTTCTCAACGGGAAGCACACTCAAGATCCGCCTTGCAACATCCGATTGACTCATTTGAGTGAGTCCAAGAGCATTGAGGTCCTCTACAAGAACATTCAAGCGAGTGTACATCTCATTAGCACTTTCTTTGGGAAGCATCTCAAAAGAATTAATTTTCTTTAAAGCAATATGATAGCGTTCCTCACGCTCACTCTTAGTTCCCTCATGGAGAGCACAAAGATTTTTCCACAAATCATGAGCGTTCTTTGCATTACGCACACGATTGAAGATATCTTTGCCTAAGCCACGGTAGAGTGCATTTTTGGCCTTTGCATTCCACCGGTCGTACTTCTCCTCGTCACCCGTGGGGTTTGCGGGATCCTTGATAGCGGGAAGCCCTTCGGTTGCGGCTCTAAGACACCCAACATCTATGGCTTCGAGATACGCCTCCATCCGGATTTTCCAATATGGAAAATCATCCCCCTCAAAGGTGGGAGGTGGTCCTTCCCCGTTAGACATCTTGCTCTAGGCGGTAAAGCCTAAATTAGGAGCAACACGGCTCCGATACCAATTGAAAGGATCAAGATGCCCAAGAGGGGGGGTGAATTGGGCTTTTCTAAAAATTAATTGCAAGAAATAAATCCTATAAGCCGGAATTCACCCCTAGTGCCTACTTGTGTTCCTAGAGAGTCTACCGTTAAAAAGTTTTGCACCCTAGTTTCCAATCCTAGTCTAGCATGGCAATTCTAGGAATGTAAAACAAGCAATGAAAGTAAATACAAGAAAGTAATTGCTTGAAAGTAAAGGGGCAAGGAACACGGCGATGTTTTTCCGAGGTATCGGAGAGTCGCCACTCCCCACTAGTCCTCGTTGGAGCACCCGCGCAAGGGTGTCGCTCCCCCTTGATCCGCGCAAGGATCAAGTGCTCTCTACGGGTTGATTCTTCGACACTCCGTCGCGGCGAATCACCCAAAACCGCTCACAACTTGAGTTGGGTCAACCACAAGCTCCGCCGGATGATCACCAAACTCCCAATCACCACCAAGCCGTCTAGGTGATGGCGATCACCAAGAGTAACAAGCTAGAACTCTCACTTGACCACGACGAGCCTAAATGAGGAGGTGGATGCACACTTGCTACTCTCGAATCACTAGTGAGGAAACTCAAACTTTGATTCTCAAATCTCTATCCTCACTAGAGCTCTTGCACTCCCTTGCACTCTAAAGGGTTTTCTCAGATGTTTGAATGAGCAAGAGACCTCTAAAAGAGGTGGAGGGGTTGTATTTATACACCCCTCAAAGAAAACGAACCGTTATTTCTGACACGGGGTCACCGGACGCGCCGGTGCTACGCACCGGACGCACCGGTCCCCCGTAACGGTCAAAACCCGTTTTTGAAACCGAACCACCGGACGCACCGGTCAGGTAGCACCGGACGCGTCCGACGTGCAAGGGTGCTTACTGGACTCACACCGGACGCAAGGCCGCGTCCGATGCCTGAAGACCGGATGCGTCCGGTCCTCACAGGACCTTACTAGACTCGCACCGGACTCGCCGATCAAGTCCAGTATCGCGTCCGACGGGCGTTCTCCCTCGATGACACGTGTCGGTCGCTGACCACTGCGTCCGGTCCTCGCGAGGACCGCGTCCGGTGATCAGGCCCGAAACCTAGCGCGGTTAAGTACACACCGGACGCGTCCGGTGTTCCCGAAGACCGCGTCCGGTGCCTGGAAAACAGCCCGAAACTCGTCGAAACGCGACGCAACTTCAACCAAGTTGCTTCTAACTGAACCTTGAGCTAATCTAGGGTTGCCTAGCGCCAAGTTTAACAAGTGTGCACCACACCTAAACATAGGACTCGCCTAGGTCAAGCTACCCATTCATGCCCCCCTTTATAGTACGGCCAAAAGAGAAAAACGAAGATCCTAACGACTATTCCGAATGTGCCTCAACACTTCGTCATTCGGAACTAACCGTCCTTAATCTTGACGTCACTCTTTTGAAAACCGAAACGATTTCCATCAAGGGACACGAAGCCACAGTGCTCAAAGCAGTTATCACCTCCATGACCTAACTTACCAATGTTTCTGCAAAACACACGTTAGTCATGGCAATAAAGTGTTGTCATTAATTACCGAAACCAAACCTTGGGGCCTAGATGCTTTCACCATTTTATGGTTAGAGAAGGAATAGTGCTAGGACACGTAGTGTCTGAAAGAGGTATAGAGGTAGATAGAGCTAAAATTGAAGTAATTGAACAGCTACCACCACCTGTGAATGTGGCCATGCTGGTTTTTATCATAGATTTATAAAAGATTTCTCATTTATTGCTAGACCTCTTACTCATCTGCTAGCCAAGGATGTTCCTTTTGAATTCGATGATGCATGTTTAAGATCTTTTGAAATTTTAAAGAAGGTGCTCATCTCAGCACCAATCATTCAACCCCCTGATTGGCCTTTACCTTTTGAAATTATGTGTGATGCAAGTGATTATGTTGTGGGAGTAGTTTTAGGACAAACTAAAGATAAAAAGCATTATGCAACAGCCTATGCTAGCAAAACTTTAATAGGACCTCAGCTTAATTATGCAACAACTAAAAAAGAGCTCATTGCTGTTGTTTTTGCTATCGATAAGTTTAGATCTTACTTAGTGGGAGCTAAAGTAATTATTTATTCTGATCATGCTGCTCTAAAATATTTGCTCACTAAGAAATATGCTAAACCTCGCTTAATACGATGGATTTTGTTACTCCAAGAATTTGACTTAGAGCTAAAAGATAAAAAGGGAGTAGAGAATTCTGTTGCCGATCACTTGTCTAGAATGCAGTTTGAGAATTCATAGGAACTGCCCATCGATGATTCACTCCAGGACGACATGCTCTACGGGATCAACAGATCTGACTCCTGGTATGCAAATATTCTTAATTTTATGGTTTCAGGATATGTACCACCAGGAGCAAACAAAAGGAAACTCGTACTCACATATGGGATGAACCGTACCTCTTCCGAGTCTGCCCAGATGGCCTACTCAAAAGATGTGTACCTGTTGAGGAAGGAATAAAAATTACTGAGAGATGCCATTCATCACCATATGGAGGACATTATGGGGCATTCCGCACACATGCAAAGATCTAGCAATGCGGATTCTTTTGGCCAACAATGTATGAAGACACAAGAGAATTCATCCGAAGATGTGGACAATGTCAGAGGCATGGCAATATCAATACAAGAGATGCCATGCCACTCATCAACAACCTTCAGATTGAACTCTTTGATGTCTAGGGAATAGACTACATGGGACTATTCCCGCCATCAAAGAAATATGAGTACATTCTGGTGGTAGTAGATTATGTCTCCAAGTGGGTTGAAGCTCTGCCATGCAAGAATGCTGATAACATAAATTCCAAGAAGATGTTTGAAGAGATAATATTTCTAAGATTTGGAGTCCCGAGGATAGTGATAAGTGACGGAGGATCACACTTCATTGACAAGCGCTTTGAGCACTACTTGTCTAAGCAAGGAATACGTCACAACATTGCTACCCCCTATCATCCTCAGACAAGTGGACAAGCAGAAACATCCAATAAGCAAATCAAGAACATTCTACAGAAGACAGTAAATAAGATGGGTACTCGATGGAAGGACAAGCTTCCTGAAGCACTCTGGGCGTACCAAATGGCATACAAGACACCTATTGGGATGTCTCCTTATCAGTTGATGTATGGGAAGACTTGTCACTTACTAGTGGAATTAGAATTCAAAGCTCACTAGGCTATCAAGAAATGGAACATAGACCTTGATGCTGCCAGAGTAAGAAGGAAAATGCAACTCTCAGAACTAGATGAATGGAGAGAAAAAGCATATCACAATTCAAGGATTTATAAAGAGAGAGTCAAGAGATGGCATGACAAGAGAATCAAGAAGGAGTTGGCCCTAGGAGATAAGGTATTACTTTTTAATTCCAAGATAAAGCTCTTTGTACATGGAAAGCTACAAAGTAAGTGGGAAGGACCATTTAAAGTGGTAGACGCATCATCACATGGAGCGGTCACACTTCAAAATGACGAAGGTACATTATTCAAGGTAAATGGTCAATGCCTTAAATTATTTTTAGAGCCCAATAAAGAATTAGAAGAATTAGATGTTATTAATTTCTTTATTACTTAAGTATTGTTGGGCCTGACCTTTTTAGTTTTCGTTTTTCAGGACCCAACATATTTTTTGAAATAACAAAAATATTTACAAAATTCTGTGAAAAAGTGGACCGGAGCCGGGCTCGTGGGCCGGGCGCCGGCCCCTAGGGCAGGGCGGCTGTAGACGGTCCTTAAGTACCAAATATAGTTATCAAATAAATAAAGAAAAGGATCCAAATGCAACCAACACCTAGACTTAGGGTTTTATCTGACAGAATTCCATGAGTTTTGGTGTTTGTCTGTTTCTGCAGGGGGTTATCAGAAAATACGAAGGAAAGGCCCACACGTCGGGTTTACATAGAGATAATAACGTGTTCACCGATTTTCTATCATCTAGAAGACTCCAGAAGCCACGAGATCGAACGAGAGGCCGAACGGGCCCGGAGGCAGGGCGCCCGCCCTGCTCCCTAGGGCGCCCGCCCTGGCCTGAGAGCCAACCAGGCTCCGTCTCGCGGATTATGCTCCACCGACCTAAGGGATCAAGGAAAACCGTGCGATTAATGTCGGTTTGATCCGACGGCCCACGTTCACTTGAGGGGGCTATATAAGCAGGACCCCTGGCTCCTGGAGGAGGCACTCCCTCATTCTCAATTCCTCAAACCCTAATCTCAGGAGGAGAGTCTTTGATCAAGCCCTAGAGCCACCACATCAACTAGATCTCTAGTATAGCATAGCTACATAGGATTAGAACTAGAAGGAGTCAATCTTCGATTGGTTTCCGGATCTGTCAAGAGGATTCTTGGTAATTCCTTTACTGTTCTTCATTGTTCATCATTGTTCTTCAATATTATGAATACAACTTTGTTCTATTTCAATATATTGATTATGACTATGCTCTACTTGTTTACGTTTGCGATTATATTGTTCTTAGTTTATCGTAGTTATACGCTTGGCTTAGTTAGATTGGAATTATATACATGTTTAGGATCGTATAGCGTTTATCCATCGGATCCATGGGTAAATGATAAATATTGTGTAGGCGTGGTGCTTAGACCATATTTATCTGCGATTGCACCTTATATGCCGGATCGTGGGGTGGTCCGCGATGGTGACAGCTTCGTTGGTTCTTATATAGTCCCCCTCCCGTGTGTAAGGCAGGCAGAGCAACATTATTACGGGGGAGTGATTGCTATGTTTCTCATCTTCCTTGATAATATCACTATGCATGGGCGTAGTCCTTTCTCGCAATGATTGCCAAGTGTACTTGCACTAACTATGATATGCTAGACTTTATAGTTAAGAATAACTTAGGAAATATCCTTGTAGTTCGTCCTAATACCATGCTAATGACTTGCTAGAATATCTGTTGAGGTGCTTATCATTATTATATGTGGCTAGCTGATCAGATTAATTATCTTTGTCACCATTCGTACTTTATCTATATTTTATGTGACACTTACCCCTATATGCAAGAGATAGATGAATGCCCTCACTTATACATGCAATGATTGATACTCATTCCTATATTCCATTCCATAATCAACATTGATGTTAGTAATCCCTTCCCAGTGGTAAAAATATAAATAACGATACATGGAATACTTCCCGGTTAAAATGCTACATCGGTATTAATCTGTGCGCTTGCAGATCTTATTTATTATTTATTTAGAAGAGCAGTTGCATATTTCAATACCGCGTCTCTCATGTCATGCTAGGGATGACAACTTGGCTTAAGTGGCATGAGGGATAGGTTCGGCATTTTTGGCGCCGTTATCAGAATTAGAAAACTAAGTCTACTTTTGGTAATGACGTTAAGAATGCCCAATAAGCATTTTTGGCGCCGTTGCCGGGGAAGGTTGATTTACTAACAAGGAATGAATACGGAATTTGAGTCATCATTCGCATCATTAAGTGATTGAGATCATCAATTCTCCCATACAGATTTACCCCTGTATTTTTTTCCATTCTTATTGTTTTGCAGGGTGATGTATGAATAAAGGACATCTTCCAGAAAATTTTGTTGACAACCCCGAAGCATTAATCAGAGGGGCAAGAGCCAAGCTCAAGAAGTCAACACTTCGACGCAACACTTCATCCAATCCAGAAGACCGCCGAAGTTTCATCTGGAATTTGTCAACAGAGTTCGCAGCCATGGCGAACAAGACGATCCGCGAGTTCTCAGCTCCCACTACGGACAACATCCGCACTGGACCTGCCGCGGCCATTGACAAGAACTTTGAGCTCAAGCCAGGGCTCATCAACATGGTACAAGCCAACCAGTTTTATGGGAAGCCGCACGAAGATGCAAGTGCTCATCTCTAATACTTCCTAGAGATTTGCAGCACATTCACTTTATTAGATGTTCCCAGAGACGCCATACTACTTCGCCTTTTCCCATTCTCACTATTGGGGAGAGCGAAGCAGTGGTTCTACGCGACGAAGGATAAGAACACTACGTGGGCACTCTGCTCTATGAACTTTCTGGCTAAGTTCTTTCCCATGGGCAAGACCAATGCTCTCCGTGGGAAGATTACAAGTTTTCAGCAACAACATGATGAATCCGTTCCAGAAGCATGGGAGCGCTTTCAAGATTACATCCTAGAATGTCCCCATCATGGAATGGAGAGCTGGCTACTTATGCAGACTTTCTATCATGGGCTCATCACTAGTGCTCGTGAGGCCATGGATGCTGCAGGTGGAGGCGCATTTCTATCACTCACCATACCACAAGCTACAGCCCTTGTGGAGAAGATGGCGTCCGACCAAGGTTGGAACGAAGAGAGGACTCAAACACGCAAGAAGGGTGGAGGTATGCACCAGCTCAAGGAGGTAGACATGCTGTCTGCAAAGTTAGACCTACTCATGAAAAAGCTCGATGACAAAGCTGGAGACAAAAGAGAAGTCATGAACATCTACGACTCTCACATGACTTGTGAGGAATGTGGAGACACTGGACACTCAGGCAATCACTGCCCTGAGATGCTTGAGGATGCAAGGTACATCAACAACAACAACTACTACAACCGTCCTCAACAAAATCAAGGTTGGAATCAACAGAGGCCTAACTACTCAGGTAACTACTCAGGTAATTATCAAGGTAATAACTCTTACAACAACAATAATAATTTTCCACCCCTGAGAGAGTTAGTGTATAATCAAGGAAAGCTAATGGATAACTTGTCTAAGAAATTGGCATCCAATGATAAAATACTAGAAAACATAAATAATAGAATGGATAATTTCTCTACTGCCATCAAAAACCAAATTAGCTTTAATAAAATGATTGAATCTCAGTTAAATCAAATAGCTGCTGTTGTTCCTGCTACTAACCCCGGTATACCATCACAACTGGAAGGATTAGAATCTGCAAATCTTGTAGACATGTTTGATGCAGGTAACTATTGGAGTAATCCCGCTGTCGGAGTACATAATGACCTTCTGCCAGTCAAGAGAGGCGATCCAGGACGCCCCGTCATCCCGATCTCCATCGGCATGGTGGACTTCCCAGAAGCACTCTGCGACTTTGGCTCCAGCGTCAACATTATGCCCAGGGTACTCTATGAAAAATTCTTTACATATCCTTTATCAGAAACAACTATGTGTTTGCAGCTTGCAGATCGGACACTAAGCTTTCCTAAAGGAATATTAAAGAACATGTGTGTCCGAGTTGGTACCTCGTACGCTCCAGCTGACTTCGTGGTGATAGAGACCGGGTCCGATGAGAGGTCACCAGTTATTCTGGGAAGGCCATTCCTGAACACCTCGGGAGCTATCATCTACGCCAGCGCTGCGAAGATCAACTTCAACATCAAGGGGAGGAAGGAGACGTTTTCCTTCAAGAACAAGATTACACAAATCCCAGAGCAACCCCAACATGAACCAAGGAAGAGGACCAACAGGAGGAACAAGCAGAACAAGAACAACCAAGGATGGACCGAATCAGCTAAGATGGTCACTGCAGTTCAAGGAGGTCAAGATGGTCGACTCAAGTCGTCGTTCCTAATCAAGAAGGACGACCCAGGTATGCCAAGCATTGAGTGCTCAATCAATGGATACTCCTTTCAGAAGGCGCTCTGCGACACTGGATCAGGCGTCAACATAATGGCCACAGTCACCTATCAGCTCTTGTACGGAACCATGCCCTTAAAACCAACATACACTCAGCTCCAGATGGCAGATCAGACATCCCGAAAGGTCGAAGGTATAGTAACCGATGTCCCTGTTAAAATTAACGATTATTTTGTCCATACAGACTTTTAGGTCATTGACATGGGAGACGACGAGTACGATCCACCCATCATCCTAGGAAGACCGTTCCTAGGCACCGTCAAAGCAATCATCTACATTGGAACCGGAGAAGTCCATATGCATTTCCCCTCTGAGAAGGTACGCCGCTACTTTAATGACCCTAACTATATAGTTGAAGATTCTAAGCAGGTCAGGACAAGAAGAAGGCGACGTAACCGTAACCAAAGGAGGCAAACCATCAAGGACGTATGGGCAGACTATGAAGGAGAGGTCATAAGGCCCGAGGATACACAACAGGAGACCGAAGCACCAAGTCGGGTATGGAAAGTGAAGACAGTTACACAAGAAGAGGAGGCGCTACCAGAACCACCGTCTACGCCACCCAAATCCCAGGACAACTAAGAAGAAAAGAAGTCCTGATCGGAGGACTTAAAAACACCGAACGTCATGCCAAGAGGTAAACTTGGTAGTTATCATTTTCCCTTTAATTATTGCTCAGTTAATCATGTTCATTCCGTCTAAAAAAATGTTAAAAACAGTAAGCCCCATGTGAGTATGCGAGTGGCATAAAACCCATAAGTACATTCACTGTGGTGGCATAAAAAAATAATATATATTTTTTCTGTTCTATAAAAATGAAAATAAAAATAGAGAGTGACATTTATCAAGGAAGCTCAAACATGATAAAGGCTAGATATTTATGCTAACGCTTAATCAAGTTCCACGAAGCTTTGTTGTCTATTTGAGCTCCACAGAATTCAGGAAGACTAGCAGATGGAGGACATCCTAATCGTTGTCAGGGTGCTGCCGACATTCAAATACACCTCTGCACCTGCTAGCTACATCAGAAAAAATTACGTCAAGATCCAGCTTGGGGGAGAGCACCCCCATTTATCCCGATAAGTATTTTTATCTACATTTATACCTATGCTTTATTAAAATAAAAAGATGCATAATCATGAAAACCCAAATAAATATTTTGTGTTTATATATATTTGCTTAGTTTAATAAATAAATAAAGTAGCTATGCTAAACTGAATCTTGAAAATAAAACTCTAGCATGGATATGATGAATAGTTGCTCTGCCTAATTTTTAAATTTGTTCTCTCTCTAGTTTAGACATAACTGTTATAATTTAAAACTGGCTCTAAACCTGAACTAGTGGGAAGAGAACTTGATCTGAAGTCTAAGTTGTTAACGGATATGATATGGGAAGGTTGAGCTGCTATTTATCTGTTCCTAGAGATGCTATAATTCTAGAGAATTTTATCTTTAAAAATCTTTAAAATGTTGCATGATGAGTTCCTGTATGATGAGAGTTTAAATTCCTACCACAGCCATATATACATGCTTGTTAGAATAAGAGCCGCACTTTTACTACTTACTGCTTATGGGCATTGAGGTCAAGCTGTGTAGACCCTTAGGAACTTGTCATGTGGTTAAAATCAAGATTCACTTGCACGTTCACTCATACATGCTGCTTCTACTCCAGAAGTACGCATCCACATATATCCACTCATTTTCATCTCCAGATTCACCCAAAATTATTCTACTCCTGACCCGGGAGAGAATAGCCAAAAACATTATCTCATTCCTGTTATTCCCTGTGAAGTTAATGCTCAAGTCATTTCTACTACCACTTGCTATATTTTCAAAAGAGGGAGATTGCTCTAAAAATATATATATATATATAAATACGAGGAAATAAAAAGGAGCAAGTGCTCTGAACCTCGAAGAAAGAAAAAGTGAGACGAGAGGTAAAAATGGACAAGTGTCCGACAGTAGAATTAGGGGTACAAGATACCCACCTGAGAGGAAAAAAGAAAAAAAATATATATATATATATACAGAGCATCTCATTCCCCTCAAAAAGTTTTAAAAAGCAAGAAAGGTATGTATTCCCTCAAAAAGAGCATTAGACTTTTGTTATCACCATACACCACTCATTCACCACACATGCACATCTTGATTTGACTTATTGACTTGTTTCTCTGGATCCATGGTTTGACTATGCAATAAATGTTCTATGAGTATGTATACTGTATCTCCCACCTATGAGCTCCAGATATCAAAGCCTTATTAGAGTAGGGTGAGAGAGAAGGCAATGTCACTACGCCTTATACCATAAATACCACATACTTTGAGAGAGAAGGCATATACCTTACTGCCTTGGTAAGGATCCAGAAATACCACAAAAGAGAGACCCGAGAAAGTCATACAAGGAATCTCTGAGTTTTATTTGAAAATTTGCAAAAACTCCAGAGCTATAGCTGATCAAGAATAAGAGACATGGCGTTTGACTAGACCGTTCTATCTTTTAACCACTCAAGATGCAGGTGACGGTTGCAAGCCCCATGGTGAAAGGTAAAATGGGTAAGTTTTAAGTCTTGACAGTTTACTCTAACTCAGGGATGAGACCTTATTTGAAAGCATATGTACCGTCAACGTTCAAAGGCGTTGCAGCAACTTCTGCTCCATAATGAGTCTATCCTTGCTCAGGGACGAGCAAGAGGTAAGCTTGGGGGAGTTTGTTGATGGTCCTTAAGTACCAAATATAGTTATCAAATAAATAAAGAAAAGGATCCAAATGCAACCAACACCTAGACTTAGGGTTTTATCTGACAGAATTCCATGAGTTTTGGTGTTTGTCTGTTTCTGCAGGGGGTTATCAGAAAATACGGAGGAAAGGCCCACACGTCGGGTTTACATAGAGATAATAATGTGTTCACCGATTTTCTATCATCTAGAAGACTCCAGAAGCCACGAGATCGAACGGGAGGCCGAACGGGCCCGGAGGCAGGGCGCCCGCCCTGCTCCCTAGGGCGCCCGCCCTGGCCTGAGAGCCAACCAGGCTCCGTCTCGCGGATTATGCTCCACCGACCTAAGGGATCAAGGAAAATCGTGCGATTAATGTCGGTTTGATCCGACGGCCCACGTTCACTTGAGGGGGCTATATAAGCAGGACCCCTGGCCCCTGGAGGAGGCACTCCCTCATTCTCAATTCCTCAAACCCTAATCTCAGGAGGAGAGTCTCTGATCAAACCCTAGAGCCACCACATCAACTAGATCTCTAGTATAGCATAGCTACATAGGATTAGAACTAGAAGGAGTCAATCTTCGATTGGTTTCCGGATCTGTCAAGAGGATTCTTGGTAATTCCTTTACTGTTCTTCATTGTTCATCATTGTTCTTCAATATTATGAATACAACTTTGTTCTATTTCAATATATTGATTATGACTATGCTCTACTTGTTTACGTTTGCGATTATATTGTTCTTAGTTTATCATAGTTATACGCTTGGCTTAGTTAGATTGGAATTATATACATGTTTAGGATCGTATAGCGTTTATCCATCGGATCCATGGGTAAATGATAAATATTGTGTAGGCATGGTGCTTAGACCATATTTATCTGCGATTGCACCTTATATGCCGGATCGTGGGGTGGTCCGCGATGGTGACAGCTTCGTTGGTTCTTATATAGTTCCCCTCCCATGTGTAAGGCAGGCAGAGCAACATTATTACGGGGGAGTGATTGCTATGTTTCTCATCTTCCTTGATAATATCACTATGCATGGGCGTAGTCATTTCTCGCAATGATTGCCAAGTGTACTTGCACTAACTATGATATGCTAGACTTTATAGTTAAGAATAACTTAGGAAATATCCTTGTAGTTCGTCCTAATACCATGCTAATGACTTGCTAGAATATCTGTTGAGGTGCTTATCATTATTATATGTGGCTAGCTGATCAGATTAATTATCTTTGTCACCATTCATACTTTATCTATATTTTATGTGACACTTACCCCTGTATGTAAGAGATAGATGAATGCTCTCACTTATACATGCAATGATTGATACTCATTCCTATATTCCATTCCATAATCAATATTGATGTTAGTAATCCCTTCCTAGTGGTAAAAATATAAATAACGATACCTGGAATACTTTCCGGTTAAAATGCTACATCGGTATTAATCTGTGCGCTTGCAGATCTTATTTATTATTTATTTAGAAGAGCAGTTGCATATTTCAATACCGCGTCTCTCATGTCATGCTGGGGATGACAACTTGGCTTAAGTGGCATGAGGGATAGGTTCGGCATTTTTGGCGCCGTTATTAGAATTAGAAAACTAAGTCTACTTTTGGTAATGACGTTAAGAATGCCCAACAGCGGCCGCCCCACCCCCTGCACCGTTTCGCCGCCGCCTTTTGCCTTCGCGATTCTTCTACATTCATCTTCTAGAAAAAGTTTATTCCTAGCTTATTCGGGTGTTTTTATCACGAGATACCATTTAGGTGCCATTTTGGTCCTCCGAGCCCTCCTATATAAATAACCCATGACGTCAGTCATCCTCATTCCATTAGATCAATCCTCTCTTCCTTTTAGAACCTTGCTAGCTCTCCCTCCAAAGCTCCAATGGCCAACCACGACAAGAGGATCATCCCCTATGGACTCGACCTCAACTCTATTCCTGAGGAAGATCCATATTGCAAAGCTCTCATCCTAGTTAGCGATGCTCAACCCCTCGCTGCCATTCCACCAAAGCCTAATAGCTACAGCAAATCCTACTTCGCTTAGCCAGTTCTCGTAGCACCTCCGCAGCCTCTCCTGCTAGAAGATAAGTCGCTGAAGGGGCCCGTCGTCAAGCTACCGGCCGGAACCAAGCTCCTGTCGCCAAATTACAACGAGATGCTTGTTGGTGTGAAGACCAACAAGAGTGGCGAGATCATCTGCGCCAAGTACAGAACTGGGGAACGCACCTACCTCGAAGGAGTCCGCGCTCATCCCAGCAAAGTCAAATTCCTTCCACCCAAAGAAGCTCCTAAGCACGCCCTTGCTAAATCTAAAACTCCACGCAAGCGTCGTAAGACTTTAGCTGATCTAGAGAAAGTGATAGAGGCTCAGCAAGTGACTATCTCCTCTATAGAAGCCACTCTGCACCTTTAGAGTAGATGCTTTCTTCGCACACATGAGAGAGTAGAGGACATAGAGAAGGACAATAAGAAAATAGACAAGCGCTTAAGTGCCTTAGAGCCTCCAAAGCCAAAGAAGTAGATTGATCCCGTCTAGCAGTTGATAAGGCACCTTCGAGTTTAGTCACGAGATTGTTTAGATTCTTTTGCTTAGTTCAATTCCTTTATTTATAATTCATTGTAAACATGTGCCTTACATGATACTGAATAAAGAGTTGGTTTCTATTATTGTTGGACATATTTTTCTTGTGCTTTTGTCTTCACCATGCTTTATAAAGGAAAACAGGAAATAAGAGTGGGGGAAGCAACCGATGATATAACAAACAAATTTTACTATACAAACAAAAAATTTTGAAGATATATGACACGAGGACCCTGCGCGTCGAAGCGGGCTTCGAAAAGCCACCCCAAGTGGGGCGGGCACCCAGAGCATGGGGCAGGCGCCCAGGTGGTAGGCCCTCCTTGCTCTGTCCTTCGATCATGGTCAGGTATGCTCCCTACACGTTTCAATTTTTATATATACACTTTTTGTTAGGATTTGCATTATGAAATCTTGAGTACAACCTATTTAATGCTGAAATTAAAAAGGATAGATTATTTTAGTCATGATCTCTTTATAGACTCACACCATGATTCTTTCCTGGGAGTCCTGTTGCTATTGGGAACTTAATTTTTTAGGGACCCCATATCATTTAAGTTGTTGTGGAGTGAGAGATAGTAGAATCATGAGAACCTGATTTCTGAAACTTTATCACTTGGAGAATTTCTTTTACAAAAATGTTAAAATTATTAGCTATGCTTCTCCTCTGTGGTAAGAATGAAATGCCTAGTAGAGCCTTATATGTATAAAACTAGCACATAAGCTATTTACTTTGTGTTGAGTTTGGTCAAGCCATGCTAGACCTTTGTTGAGAGGTGGGCCATGCCCCCGAGATCAGGATTCACACTAATTTTTGCACCCCTTGCTACTTCTACCCTGGAAGTACGCACCACCATATTACCTATTTAGACCCACTCAAAATTTGTTCTGCTCCTACCCTGGGAGTAAACAATTTAAAAATATATTCCCTATAGGTTTTCCTTGATTTCTAGCCATGATTCTAAAATGATCCAAAATGTTATTATCTTCTCACAATGTTCCATCAAAGTTCAGTGTATCTCATTGTTAAAAAAAGAGAAGAAAGAAGAAGAAAGTGTTGGTCTTGTCTTTTGAGAAGTATAAGTTTCAAGTTGTAACTCTCCAAATCAAGGTTGAATAAGTGTATCTTTTGTAAAGGAGCATTAAAGAATTATTGTGCACCCCTTCTACCTTCCACAAATATTTTCTACTACATTTATTCTTTTGAAACCACACCACATGCACGTCCTGATCTAGGGGTATGTCACTCCCCTCCTTGGATCCCGTTTTGACTGGGCAATATATGCAAGGTAAGTATGCTACATCCTTGAAATACCTTCAACTCCAGATAAGCTTTTGTAGAGTAGGATGTGCTACAAGGCATTCGTTATACATGCCTTAGTGAGATTCCCAAATACCATACATATTGAGTGACTTGAGAGTGCCACATGAGGTAGAAGGTAAGCTATGCTTTTATTTCAAATGCATACAAAACTCTAAGTGACAGGTTGAAAGGAGAAAGGGGCTCAGTTTCAAGCTGTTCCATTCTTCAACTGCCCAAAATGGTATGGTAGACACTTTGAATCCCGCAGTGCAGGTATGACTAAGGAATAAATCTACTGTTGATGTCTTGTCTAGAGATTATGCCTAAGGTAATCCATTCTTTTCTTGAGGACGAGTAAAAGTCTAAGTGTGGGGGAGTTTGTTGACGGTAATTAACTATCATTTTTAACTGTCAACTTAAATAAAAGAATGCTACAAAATTAATTACCACCATAGACTAGGTGTTTAACTGACAGAATTCCACGAGTTTTGGCGAATATCTATTTCTACAGGGTGCTAGCTGAAAATAATCAAAGATGGCCCACATGTCAGGTTTACATAGAGAGAAAGGGTCACGGATGGAAAAAAGTATAATCTAGAAGGTTCGGAAAGCCAAACCCTAGGAGGTGGGACCCACCTGTCACTATGATAGGGGCGGGCGCCCAGCCCTAGGGGCGGCTGCCCCACCTAGGGAGCCAATCAGCTTCCACCTCGTGGATCCTGCCTCCACCGCCTTTGAGGATGAATAAAAATCATTGATCAAGGTCGGTTTGATCCCAGGGCTGTGGTGCTTCCTAGGGGGCTATATAAGCAAAGCCCTTGGCCCCTGGAGGAGAGAGTTCAGAAACCCTAATTCATATTTTCCAGAGAGAATTCGCCTGAGAGGGGTCCCTTGAATGGATCTTTCTCTAGGGCACATACAAGAGAGTTTAGCTTTGTAGTCTCTATGTGAGATTAGAGTTATTCTTCTAGATTGAGAGAGTTATAGTGAAGGTAGAAGATTGGAGGAAGCCCGGCCTGTTGGTGTCTCCTCTCCAAGCTTGTATCTACGGGGTCAAGTCTCCGAACCCGAGGCTTGGTTCTAGGATTCTTCGGCAATTCAACTTCTAATACTAAGTAAGTACGTTGTCATTGTTCTTTGATTTACAAGTTTACTTTATTCGCTTCGCGTAGGGAATAGAGTAATCATTTGTAGTGTAAGCGTGGTGCTTGGGCTAGGAATACTCCTAGATACCCCTATCTGGCCAGATCAGTGTGTAGTAGCGTGGGAAGTGACAATCCCATTGTTACCTTTGGAGCCCTCCTCCTATCAGAAGGTTTGGTAGGATTTAAGTACCCTGGTCAAGCATCCTCTGTGGTGTCTCTTTTCCATCGGTATTTCCCCTTAGACCAATAGTATCATAGCTTGCCATAGGTTAGAACCAGACTGTCATCGTAGTTCTCTCTAATCGCTTATATCTTCACTACCTTGTAGTGCGGCCCAAGGGTAATAGTAAAGACTGGGTTAGTCATCGCACGCTTTCTCCTTGCGGATAAAACAAATACGATACACCCACTTGTCGGTTCACGAGCTAATCGACTATCAAGAGTCGAGCCCTCGGCGGACGCCGCACAACCGCACACAAGATAGGGATCCTCCAAGCCACGAGCTCCACTAGAGTATCCAATTCGTGAACTCCCACGGGGAAGGATCAAGAACCCCTTATAACACTTGGTGAGGGCTCCAACAATCTCCAATTGCAAGCTCAATCACCTCCGCTGCTCTAAGTCGTCTACCGCGTCGGAAAACACGGAAGAGTAACAAGAAATCCGCAGCAACTCGAAGAACAAGTGCCTCTAGAATGCAACTCTCAAGTAATGCACTTGAATCTCACTTAATCTCACTTAAGATGTGCAACCAAGCAAAGAGATGAGTGGAGGGGTTGTTCTCTAGCTCAAAGGATGTCTCAAGATCTCAAATGTGCAAGAGAGAGCCCCCGAAACCCGGCCACCATCTATTTATAGCCCCCATGAATGAATATGGCCGTTACCCCTTCACTGGGTGAATTTTCGGATCGACCGGACGCGCAGGTCACTAGCGTGCTCCAACGGCTAGTTTTCACACGTATAAACTTGTATTGACCGAACACGCAGGTCACTAACGGGACCGGACGCGCAGGTCACAGAGAAACAGCGAACAGAGAGGTTCCAGCAAGCTCCTGAAGCGACCGAACGTGTCCGGTCATCACTGACCGAACTCACAGCAGTGTCCAGTCACTTTTGCATGCGAAAAACACTGACCGGACGCGCAGGTGCTGACCGGACGCGTCCGGTCACGAGTCCGGTCACAGACCACTCTTTGGAAAAACGACGATAGCTCTTAGCTCCGAACTCCGATTTCGATGATCTTGGACATTTTGGAAAGCTTACTCAGAGGGCTACACAACCATATGGACACTTTATCCAAATCACAATGGATCAAAGCAGTATTCCACTCCAAGTGCCATCCTAATGTCCGAAGAACACCGAAAAACATTTCTCCCTTCACCAAGTTGATCAAAATCAACTCCAACACCTTCTCCTTTGCAAATGTGCCAACACCACCAAGTGTATACCACCATGTGTATGTGTGTTAGCATTTCACAAACATTTTCAAAGGGTTATGTTAGCTCTCAACTAGATCCTAATGCATATGCTCAAGACATTGATCTAGTGGCACTTGATTCCCGAGCTAACCGTGATTGCCCCTCTTGATAGTCGGCTATGTATCCTAAATCCGGTCAATCACTTCTCTACTCATCTTAGACCGGCAAAAGGAAAACCCTATGGTTATACCTTTGTCTTGCGCTCGTAGATCCTTCTCCTCCACTTGATCATCATGTCCATCATTTTATGTGCATGCACCATCTTTTTGTGATCTTGTGGCCACCACTCCTTACCACATACACCTTCATCACATGTGTTGCTTATGCCTAACTCCAAACACTTAACACATGACATTAGCAACTTGGTGTTATTAATTACCAAAACCAAACTTAGGCTTTCAACTGCATGGAATTCTAATTCGACCTCTAGCCACACAACTCGTGCATATTATCCTTTTCTAGGCAATATTTCTATTTGTTTAGTTTTATTGCCAAACCATGGTTCACACTTCGCCATAGGAAAACTTTATTTTGTACGGTATATTCAGTATCAAGATTGAATTTCATAAGGTTTAGGCCCCATTTCGATTGTAGGATTTTCAAAGGAAAAGTACATGAATCAAGATTCCTCTATTTTTCTGCACTGTTCATGCATTCGGAATGTAGGATTGAGCGAATCCTTTTGTATGGAAAGTTTTCTTCACCCATGCATTTTGAAGGAAAGAAAACATCTTCTGGTCTAAGTTAAGAGAAATTTGAGTGATTGACCATGCACGTCACTTGTGTTCTCGCCATGCACAAACTCCAATGCTCTATTGACCTACCCATGCTAATATGAAGCTATCAAGTTTAGCAAAACATGCACATCATTAGTCCAAATATATAAAATAAGATTATTCTACTATCTCATTTCTGCATTCGGAACGTCCATTCCTAACAAAATCCTTTGTTTTTTTATTCCTCTGTTTTACCACCACGTTCCTTTCCTATTCATGTATTTTCTCTCATTCCTATGTTTTTTTTATTCATGCGTTCCAAACAACCCCTTATCCTCCACAGAGTTCAGGCTGCAGCTGCGTGCATAATTATCTTTATCATAAGTTAAATGTTTTGTGCATAATTAATCAAAAAAATTCATGTTATAAAAATAATAAATGAAATAGTTTCCTCTATATACCATTATAACTTTTTATGTCAGTATAAATCACTTAGCCCTCTATTTAAAATTCTTGCTTTATTCTAGAAAACGTAGTGCTATTTCACTCGTGTGTAATTCCTTTTGAAAACTTATGGCCTGTCTATAAAGTTTGGGCCCGTGAAATTTGAACTGAAATTTGATCCTGATCGCAATGCAAAACGGAATTTTGACAAAAAGAAGAAAAATAAAGGAGGGCCCAACTTAATCAATTAGTTTGATCCAGCGAAGCCCTCGCTCCCCGAGCTCCTCCTCCGCCCTGTCTTCGCCGCCCACTCCACCTCTCCCACTCCTACCGGCGCCGCCGCCGCAATCCGCCTCCGTCCGCCTCGACCTCGATCCACCTCGATGACCTTATGAGATGTGCGGCGGCGGTACGCTCCCTCCTCCTACTACCCCACCCCGCTCCCGCCGGCGCCGCCCCTATCCACACCTCCGCCCCTCACCTCGCCGCCGAGCTCGAAGCCGGCGACGCCCTCCACGCGCTCCTCTCCACGCTCCCGCCGTCGCTCCCTTCCTTCTTCCCTTGCCTCTCCCTCCTCTCGCGCCGACTCACCCCGCACTCCGTCGCCGATGCCCTCCTCTGCGCCGCGCTCCCGCCCGCGTCCCGCCTCCGCCTCTTCCTCTTCTCCGCGCTCACCCCGCGCCTCCGCTCCCCGCTCCTCCACTCCCGCGCCGTCGTCCCCATCCTCCTTGCCACCGACGCGGATGCCGCCATGTACGACGCCATCGCCGACGCCCAAGCCGCCGGCCTCCAACCCCCCGCTGCCGCATTCGAGGCGCTCATATTCGCCCACGCCTCCGCCGGACGGCACCACGAGGCGGTCGAGGCCTTCTCCCGGATGGAGGGCGAGTTCGGGTGCCGCCCCACCACCTTCGTCTACAACGCCGTCCTCAGGGTCCTCGTCGCCAGCGGTGGTGTCGTTCCCCTTGCCCTGGCGCTATATAACAGGATGGTCGCCGCCGGCTGCCTGCCCAACAGGGCCACGTACAATGTGCTCATGGATGGCCTCTGCAAGCGGGGAACGGCCGTGGACGCTCTCAAGCTGTTTGACGAAATGCTCCAGAGAGGTATCACTCCCAACGTCAAGACACACACCATCTTATTATCGTCGATGTGCAATGCCGGACAGTTGAAGGAAGCTGAGAACCTGCTACATTCCATGGAAGACAAAGGCTGTCCGCCTGATGAAGTCACATACAATGCATTCCTTAGCGGGTTATGCAAGGCTGGCAGAGTTGACGAGGCCATTGAGCGGCTTGAGGCACTCCGTCGTACTGGGACCTTTGTACTTGGCTTGAAGGGGTTCAGTTGCTTGATTGACGGTTTGTTCCTGGCAGGTCGGTATGAAGAGGGATTCCAGTGTTACATGGAGGTGTTGGAGCAAGCTGATTTCTCACCGGACATTGTTCTGTACACTATAATGATCCGTGGGTGTGCAGAGGCTGGAAGAACCAATGATGCCTTTGCGTTCTTCGATGAGATGAAAGAGAAAGGCTTTACTCCTGATACCTTCTGCTACAACACGCTGCTGAAGGCCCTCTGTGATGCCGGTGATCTGGATGGAGCTCGTTCGTTGATGTCAGAAATGGCACAGAATAACGTGGTCCTAGACACCAATACACATACTACCATGATACATGGGTTGTGCAAGAAACAGCTTGTAGATGAGGCAATGCAGGTTTTTGATGGGATGGTGGAAGTTGGTTGCCATCCAACTGTTATGACATACAACGTGCTCATCGATGGACTCTACCGGGCACACAGGCTTGAGGAAGCTCGGATGCTTTTCTATAAGATGGAGGTAGGAAATAACCCTTCCTTGTTCCTTCGGTTAACACTTGGTGCAAACCAGGTGAGGGACAGTGAGAGCTTGCAAAAGCTGGTTGACAGTATGTGCCAGTCTGGGCAGGTGCTTAAAGCTTACAAGCTTCTTCGAGGTATAATAGACAGTGGTGTGGTTCCTGATGTTGTCACGTATAACACACTGCTAAATGGACTGTGTAAAGTGAGGAATCTTGATGGAGCACTGAGGCTCTTCAGAGAGCTCCAAGTCAAGGGGTTCTCTCTTGATGAGATCACGTATGGGACTCTTATCGATAGCTTCTTGAGGGCACACAGATATAATGATGCCATGACACTGTTCCAGGACATATTACACAGTGGTGGCACCCCTAGTCTGTCAATCTACAATAGCATAATGAGATCGCTTTGTAGGATGAACAAATTATCACAAGCAATCAACCTCTGGTTTGATCACCTGCCCAAAAAGTACAATCTCCCAGCCCAAGATGAAGTAATTGCTAGTGCCCGAAAAAAGTTTGAAGAGGGTTCCCTGGATGAAGCAGTTAGGGAGCTAATCAAGATTGATCAAGAATATGGTTCGGTAAACTCATGTCCTTACACCATTTGGCTCATAGGCCTCATTCAAGCAAGGAGAATAGATGATGCCCTCAAGATTTTTCATATACTTGAGGAGTTTGGCATTGATATCACACCAGCTTGCTGTGCTCATCTTAGCAAATACCTATGTTGGGAAAGAAATCTAGATTCAGCAGTTGATGTTATGCTCTATACATTGAATAAACGATTCATTATGTCAAGACATGTAGGCAACCGGTTACTTAGTAGTCTTTGTGTCCGTCACAGGAGGAAGGACGCACAGGCCCTTGCGTGGCGAATGCATCTTGTAGGATATGATATGGATGCATATCTTCGTGAGTCTACAAAAGGTTTGTTATACAATCAATAGAAATGTCAGTAGTGTTTGTAGGGCTACAGAGCTTGCTCTTCGAGAGGGCTGCTGATATTTTGAACTTTTTATCTGTACCGATTTGTTCTAGGTAACCCCAAAGTAGGGTTTGATTCACTGAGTTCTTAGCTCTTGCAGTGGATTTTGTAACCCACTAATTCAGTTGTAACTTCAATAATGAGGCAAGCATATTGATATCCTGCAACATATTATTACACTCTCCGAGCTTCTATGCAACATCCATACCACCGCTTGAGCTCCCCTTCTTATTAATACCACCAAGCTAGTGAATTGCATGTGGGCAATTGTCCTACATGTCATTCACACATACTGATGGTATATATGAAAAGTGCACCTCAAGTGGTGGTACAGATGAACGTGTTCCATTAAAGCTCATTATGCAGTTGCTTGGTTGAGGCTGAAACATTTTGGTACTGTTGCTAATCTTGCTTTTTCTCTTCTATAAGCGAAGAATGTGGTGCACCCTTCATGCATTAACAGTGCTCGTACTAATAGTTGAGCTATCTTAAGTTCTCATGTATTTTTTTGCTGATGTTGTTACTACCTTTTTTCTTTCGCTTTATAGATTGTTCATTGTTCTGCTTTTATCAAACTGGTTAACTCAGTGTTACGGGGGTGGGGTGGATTTAGCTGGATATGGTGCTTTGCAAGTAACACTGAACCAGATTGGGCTGCACTCTTAGTTTACCTATTTGTAATGAGGCTGCTTAGAACTCTTATGTCAGTGTGTTGATATATCAGCTGTTTTTGCACTTTCTGTTTCTGGAGTTGCAACTAAACTTCCCTTATGTTCATTAGTTTGATACAGAACTAGGCATCACATATTCTGTTCACATATTTTTCATTCTAGATGTATACAGCCAGTCAATAAAGTTCCGGACTAGAGAGTGCCCTCTAGATGTATGCTTACATTTTTTATCTGTACCGATTTTATTTTAGGTAAAACGGTGTAATAGGGTGTGTTCACTGCTTTCATATCAGTATATCACTTGAAGTGGTTTGCGTGGCCCATCAGCTCCGTTTTTAATTTAGCTGGATATGGTGCTTTGCAAGTAACACTGAACCAGATTGGGCTGCACTCTTAGTTTACCTATTTGTAATGAGGCTGCTTAGAACTCTTATGTCAGTGTGTTGATATATCAGCTGTTTTTGCACTTTCTGTTTCTGGAGTTGCAACTAAACTTCCCTTATGTTCATTAGTTTGATACAGAACTAGGCATCACATATTCTGTTCACATATTTTTCATTCTAGATGTATACAGCCAGTCAATAAAGTTCCGGACTAGAGAGTGCCCTCTAGATGTATGCTTACATTTTTTATCTGTACCAATTTTATTTTAGGTAAAACGGTGTAATAGGGTGTGTTCACTGCTTTCATATCAGTATATCACTTGAAGTGGTTTGTGTGGCCCATCAGCTCCGTTTTTAACAGTGAGGGTGTGAGGCAAAAATTCATATTCCATGATACATTACACCCCTTTTCTTGCTTCTCTGCAGTAAAAAAATTATGTAGACTTAGTTGTGTCGCACTTTTTGCCTATCTTGTTACTACTTTTAGTTTACTGTAGAAACTAACATTATTTCTTTTCTATGATCCTTCTTTGGTCAAGTTTGTTAGCATATCATCATTCGAAGACGCAACTGGGCTGGATAGTGTGCTTTGCAGGGAAAAATTGACCAGATGAGGTACTTGCACACGTTTCTGTTGGGATTTTGGGAAATTGCTCGCACACTTAAACCAGCCTTATATCTGTTGAACTTCCATTGTAGAAACTTCGAGGGAATTCACAAGTTTCACACAAAACCCAATCCCATCCTTCACCTGTTATCTCTCCCTGTTGTGTAGTCCACATGCAGCACAAAGCGATCTAACAGTAACAGGTACACCAAGGTTGCCAACATGATAATCAATGTTTACACTTTACACCTTGGCAATGTTGGGGTTTGTCTTGAAGGTGCATCTAGTGGGAGGTCCATGCTTGCTAGTTTTCACTGGATTGGTGATGCTCCATCTTTCCATGCAACCAAGATGAAGCAGCCTAGAAAGTAGGTAACTGATGAGAGGCCTGATTGGCTGGAGCAAAGCCACCTGTGAACAGTATATACATGTGCGATGAACGCTAAGGTCATGTTTAGTTCCCAAAAATTTTTAAGATTCCCCGTCACATTGAATGTTTGGACACATGTATGGAGCATTAAATGTAGACGAAAAAAACTAATTACACAGTTTAGTAGAAAACTACGAGACGAATCTTTTGAGTCTAATTAATCCATGATTGGACACTAATTAACAAATACAAACGAAAGTGCTACAGTAGCCAAAGCAAAAAAATTCACGAACTAAACACACCCTAACTAACCCAATCTGATCTATTTTCTTGCATGAAGATCTTTGCCACCGGATGTTTGTGCCCCTGTCCTTGTTGGCATCTGAGGCATGTAAATTAGATGGCCTCAGTCACTGCATGTAGACAGTAGACCACATGAGAGGGAGATATAATTGACAAATTTGGGTTTGTGAAACTTGTGCACAAAAGCTGTAGTTTTGTGATAAAAAGGTACAGTGCTTGTAATTTTGTGTTTCTATGGTCAGCATATGTTTCGTTTTGTGCAATTCCTGTTTCTACTTTCTGTTGGAAGTCACAATGTAACATTTTTATTTAGGAAATTTTAGAGCTCACAGTATTTTCAGTTGGCTTGAATTTTATACAGAACTAGACATCTTATATCATTTCTTGATAATAAATGGCCCAAGCACTTTTTGTTACCGAACTTAGGAAATAAATAGCAAAGTTCTATCTTGTGCATGCAGATTGATTTATACGAGTTTTTTCAAACATAACTGTGTGATACATTAGCAGTGGATTTTTCTTGCATATCTTGTCTGAACTGAAAAAGGGTTGCTTATCTATTTTTGACTCCTTCATGGTTGACATGATCCAGTTTCCTGATCTTTGATCGAGTTTTCTGAGGTGAAATTTAATTCAAAGTATTTATTGGTGCCTAGAATTCTGCCAACATATTGCTATGGAGACCTACATGGTATTCTGTTTACATATTTTTCATTCTAGATGTATACAGCCAGTCAATAAAGTTCCGGACTAGAGAGTGCCCTCTAGATGTATGCTTACATTTTTTATCTGTACCGATTTTATTTTAGGTAAAACGGTGTAATAGGGTGTGTTCACTGCTTTCATATCAGTATATCATTTGAAGTGGTTTGTGTGGCCCATCAGCTCCGTTTTTAACTTTGACAGTGAGGGTGTGAGGCAAAAATTCATATTCCATGATACATTACACCCCTTTTCTTGCTTCTCTGCAGTAAAAAAAAAATTATGTAGACTTAGTTGTGTCGCACTTTTTGCCTATCTTGTTACTACTTTTAGTTTACTGTAGAAACTAACATTATTTCTTTTCTATGATCCTTCTTTGGTCAAGTTTGTTAGCATATCATCATTCTAAGACGCAACTGGGCTATATTCATGTTATTTGTGAATGCCTGCTAAATATAAACTTCGATGTATTTATCTTCATGGAGACTTGGGATGAGATCTCTTCATCTATCAATCTTTGAACAGTAAAAAACGACATGCTAGCATCAAGATTGAATTGAAGTCTTTAATGGTGAATTTGATGTGTCCACTACTTCCCTGTACTAGTATCTTCCTTTTTACATATTGAACTGTAGGTTCACCGAAGCAAGAGAACTGATTGAAACCTTAGGCAAAGACCTTAGTGTGTGTGTGTATTCATTTGCAGTCCTATGGATGATTGCAGTCCTATGGATAATTGCAACAGAAATGGCTTAGGTTTAATTCATTTGTGCTTCTGTCCTCTGTAGATGAAAGTGGCTGAATGGTACATCTAGGGAGTTCAAGGGCGTGTTTGGAAGCCACGCTATAGGGGGCCTGGCCGGCCGACCAGGCCGTGGCCAGCCAGAGCCACCCTCCGGGGCTGCAAGGTCGCGTGTTTGGGTTAGAGCAACTCTCAGCCTGGCCTAAGGGAGAACGTGTTTGATGCACAGCCTGCAAGCCGGCCCAAAGGCCAACCGCCACCAACTGCCGGGCCGGGAACGTGTTTGGTTCCTAGCCCGGCCACCAACTACCAGCAACCGCCACCTTTAGGCAGTTTGTTGCATGAAACAGCAGTATTGAGACATGAACTTTGATGAAAATGACAAGATTCAAGGTACTTAGCATTGACAAATGAACAATAGATAAAAAATAGGCCTCAGACTAAATTACTTGTTAATCTTGGAGTCATTGCTGCTCTAAACCTAACATCAAAGTGAAAAGTACCCACAACAACAAGGTAGTTCTGAGAAGCAAGATAACAGAAAACAACGACAGACAATAACACAGGTTGAGAAGAATCAGGACAGCAGCTCCTCCATCAGGTAGTCATCATTGGCCTAACTTGGGGAGTCATAGCCGCCCTTGTTACCCAGCATCCAGAATCCAAGCACCAAGACAACAAGACAGGTGACTACCACCTTCTTCCAACACCCACCATCACCATGACCATCATCTTGAGGATTGACAGGAAGAGGAGGAGCAGAAGGCACAAGATCATAGGGAACAACACGTAATGCTGTAGGAGATGGCTGCTCATCTCTCTTGTAATCCTGCAAAGCCCTAATAGCCTGAGCATGGCTGTTGAATTTCTAGTGGACAACACCTTTCTCCCCTATGATATACCTGCTGCAATCATGCCAGCTGAGGTAAATCCCAGCATGCTTCCCATTGAATATGACATAGTAGCCAGCCATGCTCTCTGAAATGAAGACAGGGGTAGCCTCAGTCCAACATGTACAATAAAAAAAGTTCAAACCTTGTACAATGACATCATTGGCATAGCAAAGTTTGATTAGTGGCCTCAGCCACCAATAGTGCATTACAGATCCATGTTTGCCACATACCAAGTCATAATTCCCTTGAGAACAGCACAGATAGGCCTCAGTTAGCAATCATCATTGGTGGCACAAGAAAAAAAGTATTGTGACCAGTAAAATGTTCATAGCTGCCATGGAATCGTGTCTGATGACATGCCACCTCAGATTCTTATGATAACATGGTCCATGGTGGCATGTCACCATCACGCGATTTGATGACAGTCATGAGGAAATGGAGGTAACAGTTAGCCACCTCAGATTGACATGCATCCATCATAGGCCCAAAAGAGAAGAATTTTATTGGCCTCAGCAATAATCTCAGGTGGTCAAGACATGTTTTGTATCATTGGTTGCTCCTTTTTTAAAAACCAACGGTAAAACAGAAGAAGAACAAGCAAGGTCATGGATGACATGATATCCATGATCACATCCATACTCTGCCATCAGCTCAAGATAGAAGGGGCTGTTGCTAGGGTATGGATGTGTCTCATGGGTACAATGGTACATGAAACAACAAATATCTGGCAATGTGAAAACAACAAAGGAAAAATGAGCCACCTATATAATTAAATTTATGCATCATCGGCCTTAGACACTTAACCCAATTATCACCATAGTGAAACAACATTGGAAGACAACATAAAAAAGGCATAAAGCTCAACAGCATATATATATATTATAAAGTGCATTACAAATAGTGCATCAAGTGCATTACAAATACTAGTACACAGCCTCACATATGGGCTGAAATAAAATCCATCTTGCCAACTGTTACCTATAGTTAGCCACCCTCCATCTTAACTTGCACAAAAGGACAGGTGAATCAGCCTAGCTAGCTGCACAAAAGCTACACCAAGGATGGTGTACAAAAGATTAGAGAGTGGGTGAGGGGGGTGAAGGAACTATACATCTCAACAGTCAACCCCCTCTTGACCTTGCTGTCCATGATGGACAGAACTACAGGTAGTTCTTGGCAAGGTAGGTCCTCATCCACACATCCCTATGGCTAGGCTGCATTTTCACAAAGCCACTGGCAATGGCCTTGTTCTCCAAAAGATAAGTGTAGGCTGCAATGAGAGCCTCAGTGGTGAATCCTTCCATCTCCAGCACAGCTAAGTAAAGGTCTGGATCCACATGAGCAGCACCAGTCTCCCTAAGAGCACTAGCAACATCTCTAACAGGATCAGACATGTTGGTCAGCAACACCATCTCATCCTCAGTGAAGTTCCCCCTCTTCCTTTTTCCACCCACAGCAGACTGGGGCTGCTGGCCTGTGGCCTTGCTGCTCTCACCCCTCTCAGTTGGGCTCTTCTGATCACTGGCTATGTTCAAGTCAGATCCCTCAATCTTGGTAGCTTGGCTATCTGCCAAATTCACCCCAAGGGGCTTACCAGAGGCAACAACATACCTTCCTGTGGCCTGAGAGTGGGCAAAAATGGCCTCCATCTCAGTGTAGAACCTAATGGAACAGTTTAGGTACTCAGCATCCTTAGGGTGGTCCTGCAGTATAGGATAAAGCATAGGATGAGGTGAGGCATTTAAGGTTAGCAGGTTTGGTATGAAAATGTGGCTTCAACTACCTTGCAGTGGCCTAGGTAGTGCTCCTGGTCAAGCATGATTGCATGCACATCATTATCCCATAAGGCACCACTCAGATCTTTGAGCTTCCTGATCCTAGACCACTTTTGCCTTCACTTCCTCAGGTGATTGTACACCTAAGTTGGGCTGACAACCTCCTCACTGAAGTCCTTCAGGGCTTTAGCTACATAGTTCACATCCTTGTCCTTGAATACCTTGTTAGGTCTAGTTCCATCACTCAACAGTTGGGCCATCCTCCTAAGCACAAACCCAGAGGTGTTGTTGTTCCACCTCATAGGCCTAGCTGCAGCTGCTGGTGCAGCTTGGTCTACAGTAGGGTTTGCTGCTGCTTCAACAGCAGGTGCTGGAGCAACAGCATCCCCACCCAAGACATCTGCTGCAGCCACAAACCCTTCTTCAACAGCAGCCATCCTCCTAAGCTGATATCCTTTATACCATCACAACAAGTATGAGAATAAGTGGTTACTAATTAAACATGTGGCCTCAGTTAGGTAAATATTATGAATCAAGTCATTGGTGGCCGTCATCAAGAACCAAAGAACACACAATCCAAATCATAACAGGCATGAAATGTTCTAGAACATCCATAGAAGGATGCCATCTCATTGAGTAGTACCCAAGAGTTGTTGTCCTATGGATGATGCTAGAACATTTGATGACTGCCATGAGAAAACAGCAGCATGCAAAATCCAAAGGATAACAGAAACAACGACCTCATAGAATTATGTTTACATCATTGGCCATAAATCAGAAATGAAGTTCCATACATCATTGGTCTCGGCTTGTCCAAAAATTATTACATAAATAAGTTCACATCCACATGTTCCATGACATGATCAACAAATTAAATTGTTCAACAATAAACATGCATGCATCAGGTCCTATGGCTTCCCCTACCAGCCCACATTGCATTGCAGATCTCATCTCTCCTCTCAGTCATGGCTACTGTATCCAGAGAGGCCAAGTCTTCTGGGTGGATGGGAGGGGTGTTTGGAGGCAGCCAGTCCTCATCAGGCACTATTGGATCAAGTCCAAATCCTAGAATCCAGTTGTGCAGTATGCAGCAGGCAAGGATAAGCTTCACTTGTGTCTTGTACAAGTGGAAGGGCTTGTTGTACAGAATTCGAAACTTGTTCTTCAAAGCCCCAAAGGCCCTCTCAACTGTGACCCTAAGTGAGGAGTGTCTGAGGTTGAACAACTCTCTAGCATTGGTTGGCCGATTTGTGTTGCTGTACTCAGATAAATGGTACCTAACCCCCCTGTAGGGAGGCAGGAAACCATTGCGGCAAGCATACCCTGCATCTACCAGGTAGTATTTACCTACAAGTGCACCAGTAGTGCATGAGTGTGTAATTTTGATGAGCACACAAATGAAGTCCACAGTTGTTGTGTTTACCTTCAGGCACAGTGAAACCATCCTCTCTCTGAATGGCATCAGCTAGGATATGGGCATCATGTGTTGAGCCCTCCCAACCAGCCAAGACATAAGTGAACTTGAGATCAAAATTGATAGCAGCCATGACATTTTGTGTGGGGTCTTTCCTCCTACCCCTAAAGGCCTGCTGATTGCATCTAGGTACCCTAGCCAGGACATGTGTGCCATCAATGGCTCCAATACAGTCCTATAAACAGTTGCAAGTGTGATAAGCAAATAGAGTCCTATATGGTTTGAGCAATACACTCCTACCGTCCTACCAGTGCAAATGACAATTACCTTCAGGTAAGGATTCCATCTAGAGCTGCCAAGAATCTTTGTAGGAATGGCAGCAGATGGAGGCTTAATCATCTCATTTCTTAGCTCACCAACAGCATACAAAACCTAGTGGAAGTTCCTATGGACAGTCTCAATTGACATAGCA
Source organism: Saccharum spontaneum (assembly GCA_022457205.1). NCBI lineage: Eukaryota > Viridiplantae > Streptophyta > Magnoliopsida > Poales > Poaceae > Saccharum > Saccharum spontaneum. Next base: position 29,533,114 of record CM039586.1, on the reverse strand, counting down.
AATGATTGATGGACCACTCTAAACCTTTGGTTGTGACCAACTATGTGGAGGAACATAGCATCCTGCTCCTCCACACAGCAACCTGCAATCTCAGGAACAAGACCCCTATGTCTAAACAGGTCACGTAGAGCAAAAAATGGATCTCTGGTCATCCTTATCATGGACAAGCACTCCCTATCTGTGGACTTGTAAATGGCTTGTAAGGTACGCTGCCTATGTTGGTCAGCCACACACTTCACTTGATACAACATTGGGTTTGGCTCAGGGATAGGCCTCCTAATCCTACTGGCTACAAAGGAAACCATAACAACTACCAAAGTAGCAGCTTGCTTGGCCAATGCCTCTCTTTTTTGGGCAGCATCCATCTACATGCATGAATATTGAAGACAAGTATAAATCATTTCACCAGTCATAGGCATCAACATGGATATGAAACAAATTATAAACAGAAAGGGCCACGGCTGCATGTAAGAACATGCCCCCCAGTGACTAGTGGACAACATCATCGACCAAAAAATCAAGAAAGGGCCACGGCTGCATGAATCAACATGCCCCCAGTGACTACTGCTCATCTTCATCGACCAAACAATCAAAAAAAGGCCACGGCTGCATGAATCAACATGCCCCCCGGTTACTCATGGACAACATCATCGACCAAACATCATAAATCGAACAAAGCATCAATAAATCAGCACCGTAATCGACCATAACATGCACCGTAAACATCCAGAGACAGGATAGAGAGGGACAGTGCAAAAAGTAGGTGCATTTCACCTCGGGGTGGTCGACGGTGCAAGGAACAACACAGCACGAACAAAACCCGACGAAGACGAAGCAGATCTAGGCGAAGAGGAAGCAGATCCGGACGGAGAGGAAGCAGATCCGGTACACAGCACCACCGTGTGCACAACCGGGACGGAGGAAGCCGAGGAAGAAGATCGCCGCTTCCCGGAGTACCAGCACCAGGTGTGAAGTCGACCTCACCAGATCCGGCCGCGGGGAACGGAGACGAAGCCCATCACTGGTCACCGGACACCAAACATAGCTCACCGCCGCCGGTCTCTCACAGGATTTGGTGGAGGAGTGAAAGCGAGGAAGGAGAGAGTGGGGAAGGAGGGGCGCCTTATAAAGGCGACAGATTTCGGAGGAAGGCGAAGCGCGGGCGGAGGAGGGCGAAGCGCGCGCGGAGGTTTCCATTTCCCGCGCCCCAAATCGCCATGCCGTGCGCCGCCAAGAGCCGTGCCCTAGAGATACGCTGGGGGGAGCGTTTCCCCAAGCCAGGCCACGAGCTCCGTTTTGCAGCTGGGGAGACAGGCCGGGAGCTGGGCCAAGGTCACCAAACACGGGCCGCTGTAGCCCGGGAGCGCGAGCCACCCTGGTGGCCCGTTTCCAAACACGCCCCAATTAAATCATTCAAGTCCAAACAGAGTCCTCATTAGCAAAATTTGATTCTAGCTCTGCAGCCTTTTGATGTGATGCTACAAGTAAAGTCCATTAGAGGACAATTTTCTTTGCACTGGTTGCATGTATTGTCTACGTGATTCTCACAGTTGTTGCTTGTTAAAGTATTACCATCTTTGTCAGCCTGTTGACTGTGGCTGACCGGTAATTTTGATTTATAACCAAGCCTCTGCTCATGGTTTCTAGAAACCTGCATGTAGTCTTAATATGTTCTGTGGTAATTCTTGTTTGTATATCTTGATATTGTTCCCATTAGGCCATTAATAGTTTCTGAAATAATGGCAGCAATCACTTCAGTCGCAACTGAAAGGTTCCTGAACTTTAGTAATCAGTAGTCACGCAAGAGAATCCCTTAACTTGTAAACTAAATTAAAAAAGATAAATAAGATATTATAACCATCTGTCTAACCAAATTTCAGTAGAATGTTACAAAAAGAAATCGCTTAAATTGTGGTGGCCGGGGGCTATGCACATTTTTCTTTGCTTGTGTACACACAGTCCCATTTATTTTTGACAAGGAACAACAGTATATTAGCAGCATGTCGCTGCGAGTACCCTTACATTGTTCAGGGTTACAGAGGTCAGTGCGTCCATGACAGGGCACTAATGATCTTGATCATTGTACAGACATACAAGTTGCATAGCCTGTTGAGGAGCAGGTACAGTATGGAGAGCTTCTCTAGCTAAAGCATCAGCTGTGGAATTAATAGTCCTACTAATCATGTAAATGTTGGCTTGATGATTGGAGGCGAAGTTATAAAAGACCTGAGTGAAGGCTTGTATTCTCCAATTGGGAATGTTGTCACGATCATGAGAGTTGAGGAAATTCACCAGCTGACTGCAGTCTGACAGGAATGATATGTTGTCGAAGTGAAGGTTGTGAGCCAGTTTTACTGCAAGAGCAAGAGCAGCTGCCTCTGCCATGATGACGGATTGAGTCATAGTCATTATGGCTTTGATTTGTATTTTTTGCTCTGGCTGCACCTAGGAATTGAGAAAGATTATTCCAATACCTGCACTCTGACTAGTTTAGGGTTGCTGGTCTGGTGCGGTAGAAGCATCCACAAAGCAACAGATCCCTGGTAGGAGGTCTGGATCCTAGATCAGGCACCTGTCCATCTGTTGATGAGATGTGTCTGCAAATGCAAGATTCATATCTTGGAAATGATGGTTAGTTGAAGGTCCTGGATCGGCTGGACTCCTTAGATCAATGTGTGCAGACTGATAGTGAGTGGATCCCTGGCTTCCATCGTCGTGGACCTGTGAACCTGCTATAGAGGCCTCGGCAAGAGTAGTCGTGTGTTGATGATGAGGGACAGGAGTGGCCTGAGTGTTGAGGGCAGCACTATGAGATTGCAAATGAGCTTGAGCTACATGATGCACCTGAGTTGGCTTCCACTGTCTCCTGTTGAAGTGAAAATCATTCCTAGCCTTCCAAAGATACCAAAGAGTGAAGAGGATTTTTAAAAAGTCAATTTCAGTACTGGAGTTAGTAATAATATTTGATAAGGTTGTTTGGATCCCATCATCTTCAGGCACCATGATTTGAGTATTTATAGGAGTTTGAAAGGTGGACCATACCTATGTTGGGAGAGAGCATTGGAAGAAGATGTGGAAATTGGTTTCCACTTGACCATAGTAGGCACAGTTGCTGTCAATGTGTGATGCATACCTTGAGGCTCTTTCAACCGTGGCGAGGGCTTGTCGAATAAGTCTCCAAGTGAAGGTTTTGATTAGAGGAGGCAATTTTTTGTTCTTCCATGCCCTACAGAGAATATGTTTAGCCTGAGATTGAATGCTTCGTGACCCTGCAGTGGAAGCTTAATGACATTGTTAGCAGCTAGAGTTTTATAGATTTGCTTGGTGGAGTAATTCCCTTTTGTAGCTGATGACCATCTTAGAATGTCCTGAGAATCCGAGGGAATAGGAAAGGTAGAAGTGATTGCCTGCAATGCTTTATTATAAAAAATGTCATTAATCAAGTCAAGGTCCCATTCATGTGTATTGTGTATCCAAAGATCAGAGACTTTCGAAGGTAAGGGGTTAACTGTAACTGGGGATTTCATATGACTATGGATAGAGTCCCAGATAGGACACCAAGGCGAAGACCAAACTGATGAGTTGCCTGCATGTAACTGCAGAATGACATTGTCATGAAGTTGTTGCTTAACCTACAAAATTGAAGACCAGAACACAGAACGAGGTCCAGAGTTTTTTTGCTGTCCAAAAAGAAGAGTCAGGGTAATATTTAGCTTTGAGAATAGCTGCTAGCATTGGATTTTTATTGGTAGCTATGTTGTAGGCTGCATTAATAATAAGAGACTTGTTTACTGTAGCTAGATCTCAGACTCGAAAAAAAACAGTGGACATGTAGTATATGGGGATAGAAGCAAGAACAGATTGAATATAAGTGAGTCTACCTACATGGTTTAGTTTGTTGGCTCTCACCGTAGTCAGCTTAGATTGAAATTTGCCAAAGATAAAATTGTAAGTTTTGTTCCTGTCACCATGATTGAAAATGATGGGATGCCCTAAATGCTTAGTGTGAGGCTGAAGATCAGTTACAGGGAAGATGTTCTTTATGGCTGAAATGGTCTCATTTCTGACATTTTTGCTAAACATAATTGCAGATTTTTGTAGGTTTGAGGTCTGACCCGAGGCATCACAGAACCTTTGTAGGATTGCTTTGATTGTAGTGGCCTCCTGTACTGTAGCCTGTCCGCCTAGGATGAGGTCATCTGCAAAAAGAAGAGAGTGGATCGGCGGACAACCTGGACCTAGACTGATACCTGTGAGATGCTGATTTTTGCCTTTCCTGTTGAAGCGCAATTGAGAGTTCATTCATAGCTATAACAAAAAGATAGAGCGATAAAGGACAACCTTGTCGAATGCCACGATTAGACTTGATATGGTTAGAAGGTTCGCCATTGACTAAAACCGAGAGAGTAGTAGTAGAAATGCAGGCATAGACAAGATTAATAAAATGGTGGGATAAACCCAAGCGCCTAAGAGTTGTGAGAATGAAGTTCCAGTTTAACCTGTCAAAAGCCTTTGCCAGATTAATTTTTAAAATGAAAGCTTGTTGCTTCCAGGACCTGAGTTGAAAAGAGTGGATAATCTCCTGCGTAATAATGATGTTAGACGATATATGTCTTTGCTTAACAAAAGCCGCTTGAGCATGATCAATATAGTCTGGTAAGTAAGGTTTAAGTCTTTCAGCAATAGATTTAGCTATAATCTTGTAAGCCACATTGCAAAGACTTATAGGTCTAAAATCTTGGGGAACTGTGGGTTGAGATTTTTTAGGAATGAGCACAAGAAGGTTTGATTAATTTCAGGTATCATAAAAGCTAAGTTATAGAAATCAGTTACCAATTTGTGGATGTCGTTGGAAATCCAGGACCATGCTGATTTATAAAAGGCAGCACTTAAGCCATCAGGACCTGGGGAGGCATTACTTCTCATTTCCTTAATGATGTTGTGTAATTCTTGAACGGTTGGCGTAGATGATGTGATCGTCCTCCTCTATCGCGGTTGTAAACTTGTATCTTCTTGATTTTATTGGAGTTGCGCCGGTTGCTGCATGGAGGTATTAGAAATATTACTTGCACCTGCAGACAGAAGAAGGTTGGGAGTGTTGTTAGGATAGGTCTGACCTGCTGTAAAAATATTTTGGAAATAATTAGTAAGAGTGGTAGCAATTTGATCTTGCGTAGTAGCTTCAGTAGCATCTGGATTAATCAAGTAAGTAATCATATTTTTCCTAGTTCTTTTAACAATAGCCTGGTGGAAATAAGAGGTGTTTGTATCTCTAAGTCTTGCCTAGTTCTTCTTAGCACGCTGCAAGTGAAATTGCTCGTCCTTAATGAGGAGATCCTGATGCTATTGACTTAGTTGTTGCTGCAGATCGAAGTCCTGCTCACTGGGCGGTTTGTGCTGCTCTTGTAGAATAGTATCCTCAATAGCCTACAACTGATCATCTAGTTTCGATTTCCTTCTTCTCCATTTTTTTGAGATCACTTGCAAGAAATTTGGTTTTTTTTTGGAAAGAACGATTTGCTGATCTAAGCCAGCTGGATTTAGCTGTAGGTTCATAATTCTGCTCAAAAAGCCACCAATTCTCAAAGCGAAATGGTTTGTTAGTACGTTGTCAAGAAGAATTCAAAAGAGTAAGAATCGGCGCATGGTCACTGCGAATCATAGGCAAATGATAAACAATAGTATTAGGGTAAGCATGACACCAATCAACATTAGCAAAGGAATGGTCAAGCCGTTCAAAAGTAGGGGTGGAGCCATGTCTTTTGTTAGATCAAGTATAGGCTGGTCCACTGTAGCCTAGATCAACAAACCCACACTACTGTTTAACATAGTTACAGAAAGCATTCATACAATTACGATCAGGCCTACCAGGACCCGATTTTTCGGAAGCATGTATAAGTTCTTTCATGTCACCAGTACAAAGCATAGGCAAGCCACTATTGGTGGCCTTCTCCACGGACGACGAGCCGTAGCCGTATGCCACAGGACACTCCACGCACGCGTCGATCTGATACAATGAGATGGCGATGCAGTCAATGTGGTTTTTTTTAGCATTGCAGTCAATGTGGTTTGTTCAGCAATGACGATGGCAGAATGGAACGAGATGTTACCTTGTCTAAGATGTCGTTCGGTACTTTATCTCCAAAAAAGCATTATGGCCCGTTCGGCTAGAATTATAAGCCGGCTGAAAAACACTGTTGGCTGATTTTTTGTGAGAGAAAAATATTGTTCTAGCTAAAAAAACAAGCTGAATAAAACGGATTATAAGCCAAATGAACAGGACCTACATTTTGGGTTATCGAATAATGTATCATGAGCAGGTACAAACACAAACAAAGGCAAAATTGGCATTTGAGATAAATGACGTTACATGGGGTTATAGTGGCACAAGCTGCAATGGAGGTGACGGCGATGGCATAGAGGTAAAAAAAACTGAAATAATGGCATAGAAAACGCAACAACTTTTTTTTATGGTTGGTATGGATTTTCCATCTTTTTTAGTGGCTTTCTAGGGCATTGTCTCAAGCCGAAAACTACACAGGCTAGTACTAGGACAATTAAAATGTCACAACCTCTATAAATGGATAGAAGGTCAGCAGAATCTGAAATGTGCCATGGTGACAAACTCTCCGACGGAATTTTTCTCGTACCGTCCCGTTCCGTTTTCTACATTTTTCCGTCCGTTTTCGTATTTGCGAGATCCTGTTTTCGTATTTGCGGAAATAGAAAATAGTATTTTCCGTTCGTTTCCATGTAATCCCGTTTTAATACGAAATAGACTCGTATTTATCCCGTATTTATCCCGTTTTGAATCTATACTCAACATGTTCAACAATTACATGTCCTTATGTTATGTTAATATAACTACGAATCATCAAATATACATGTTATGTTCATGTACATAGCATGTAAATGAATATTAAACTTTGTATATATTATTAGATGACTTTATATATGTATACTTTGAGAATATTAGATTATGTGATCTTAATTTAATTTTTCGGCTCTCCATCTGTATTTGTCCACTTCCGAATGTCCGCATATTTCGATTCCGTATTCGAACCCGCTCCTGTTTTCACCAAAAAAATATAGAAACGAAAGTAAAAATAGGGTTTTTCCGTCCGTTTCTATCTGTTTTCATCTCTAACCGCAAGGCCCTCAGAACCAATTAGGCTCTCCGTGTGTGTTGAGCCTAGCTGGCCTTTCTGTATTTTTCATTCAGTGCCATTTTTCGGTACTTTGAAAAAATAATTTTTATTCTGTGAAGGATCTACACAATGTAAACGACAGCACGTCAGTTTCTGAGGACATAAAAAAAATATTTCATGACTCTATGCTTCTTCCTACAAACATTTTAGGATAATATATGTTACTAGACACAACTAGGGTACAAATGGATCGGACATCACTGATATCTATACCTTTAAACGGTGAATTAGCTACAGCATTCCCATGAACAGTACCGGATCCGCACCTGACATCTACATCAACGGTCCCCCGTGAACAGTACCAGATCCATCTACAGCATTTCCTGTAAATGTGACGGGTCACATGAACAGTACCGGATCCTTTCTGCAGTACGCCCGTTAGCAAATCGGTTTTCCCTCCATCCATATGGACCTTTAAACGGGTGACTAGCTACAGTACCCCCCGTTAAGCTACAGTTTTCAGAGCCAGTGAACAGTACCCCCGGAATGGACAGTGCGACCTGCAATCAGTGTCCCCGGTATGAACAGTGCTAACCCGGTTGCAACCGTCCTACTTGTGCGAAGCGCAGGGTCCTGGCTAGTTACATTTGTTTTTATATTTTTCTATTCGGATTTGGATTCAAATACAGATAGTATCAACTACGTTGGATAGGATACGAATAGATATTGACGTTATAAATATGCAATTAGTTCGGATATGGAAGAATTTGGCCTGTTTGTTTGGTGACCACAACTTGCCATGCCACAGATTTGGGATTGTTTGGTGACCACAACTTGCCATGCCACAGATTTGGGATGCTATAGTTTTTTCCGACAGCTGTTTTATTCACTACCACCACTATAGCGTGTCACACTTGCTTAGCACATTGTTCCACATGTCATAGACTCATTTTTTTACAAACTTTACCACAAATATGGCTTCAATTTTGTTCATCACACTTTTTGTGGCAGACACAATTTGCCTAACATTCGGCGTGGCAAACTTCGGCACTAACCAAAACTCCTCTAAACAAACTCGGACTCGGATATAGTCGAAAAATATTTGTATCGTTTGCACCCCTTGACACAACCATGGATATCCTTGATCTTGTCAATTGCATCCATCAATCAGCCTTAGTTTTTGTGTTAGAGAAGAAATTGAATTTTGTTATGGATCATGCATATTCTGGATTGTGTCAACCGTATCCATCAATCATCTTAGTTTCTGGGTTATTGAAGAATACGAAATTTGTTATGAATCTATTGACGGTTGTGTTTTTGAAACATATTTGGTTTGTCAAAAAAATATTTTAACATTATTGCATTACTTATGATATGCTTTTTATAAGTACCGCACACGCGTGTCCACCGGTAAGAATAAAGGAAACCCACTTGAAGTCCCACCGAAGAAAAATCATGTGAAGGTGTCGTATCCTGCGCTTGGTGTAACACCGCCTAGATGATGGACATGTGTCCTAGCGGAGAAACCACACACATATCGTGATCCCAAATTTCAATCCAAGCACATGGTGCGGCCCGACTTGATAGATACAACTCGTTTGACTTAGCTCTCCTCGGCTCAACGCAGGCCACGATCTGCGCGTGGTTTCTCCGCTAGGACATGCGTCGATCATTTGGATGGTATGACATTAGGCACGATGTGTGGCACCATCACAGAGAATTTTTTTCCAGCCCCAACGGAGATGGCACAATCAAATAAGAGCATGCGTGGTTGATCGTCAAATTTTAGTTGCCAAAACTTAGGCAAGCCAAGATTTTAGCAGCCATTTAGTTTGTATCAAAATTTACCAACATTGTACAATCGATATACCAAATCTATGACAAATATTTTTCTCATGTGTTTGAGAACCTTTTCCTGCCAAAATTTTTGACACAGATTCTGGTAGGCAACCAAACAGGTCTTAAAAAAGGGCGTTGCTAGCGCCCGGACGTCCGGCTCCAGAGCCGCGTCCGGACGCTGCAAAAACCACGCGAGCGCCCCCACCCGTCCCGCCCCACGAAAAAAAGGAAAAGGCGACTCCCGCCCCGCTCCCGCACCCGCGAATCCCCCCGGCCCGCCCCCCGCACGGAGCCCCGACGCCAGCTTACACCAAGCCCCCCTCTCACCGCGCGGGGGAGTACGGAGAAGACCGCCCCGACCCACCCCCCGCACGGAGAAGAAAGGCGTCCCCCACCTCCCCCACGCGCGCGGATGTGTCCCGCCCCCCAATCTCGCTGACCCTAGCACCCTCTGCCCCCGCCACCAGCTCACCACCATAGTCCACCCCCCGAACTGCAAACAAGGGAGAAAAAAGTTATTGCAACATCAAAGGGCGCCTGATGAAACAAACGAAAAAAACTGTTGAAACAAAACGAAAAAAGCTATTAAAACATCGAAAGACACCTAATGAAACACAAACAGAAACTGGTGAAACAAAAAAAACTGTTGAAACATCGAAAAACACCTAATGCAACAAAGGAGAAAAACTACTGCAACAAGGAGAAGACAACTACTGCAACAGGAAAAAAGAAAGCTATTGCAACAAAGGAGAAGAAAGTTGCTGCAACAAGGATAAGAAGCTATTGCAATAAAGGAGAAGAAGCTACTGCAACAAGGAGGAAGCAGCTATTACAACAAAGGAGAAGAAGTTACTGCAACAAGGAGAAAAAAACTGCTGCAACAAGAAGAAGAAGCTAATGCAACAAAGGAGAAGAAGCTACTGTAACATCAGAGAATCGTGCTTCACATCAGTTGTTGCCATGTAACTTAGATCTGACTCGTCACAAGGAGAAGAAGCTGCTGCAACAAAGGAGAAGAAGCTGCTGCAACATCAGAGAATCGTGCTTCATATCATCTGTTACATGTAGCTTAGATCTGCCTCGCCACAAAACCGTAGCCACCATCAAAACCATAGATCCAAAGGGGAACGAGGAGGAGGAGGGGGGAGGAAGAGGAGGGACCAGATCGAGATCCAGAAGGGGGAGCGCGGGGAGGGGCGCCTCAGATCTAGATCCTTTCCCACCTACCTCGTCGGAGCCCATGGATCTCGCGGCGCGCGAGGACGAGAGCATCAGGTAGGGAGCGGAGGGCGGCGGGCTCATCGGATGCCACCGCTGTCGCCCCTACTCCAGTGGCGAGGAGGGCGAGCATGTCGCAGCGGGGGGAAAAGCGCAGGGGAGGAGGGAGGGGAGGAAGGAAGGAAGGGGGGGAGGGAGGAGGGCGGGCTCGCCGCCGGAGCAGCACAAAGGCGCGCACGGTGAGGAGCGCGCGGGCGGAGCGGAGCAACCGAGAAAAGAAATAGAGCGGAGAGGAGGCGAGTGAGTGGGGAGGAGGGAGGTGAGCGAATTGATGAGCGGATAAGGACGAGCGGGCGAGGCGGTCGAGTGGACGCACGCTCGAGTGCGTGCGGTTGAGTCGCGTCGTGCCCGTCAAATGCGTCCGACGTCGTCCGGACGTCCTCGCCACACCCACACCGTCAAGGCCTCACGATTACTACGGCCCATTAACTCGAATTTACGGCCCAAAATGGAGAGGCAGGCGTAAACGGTGACGGAGCTTTGTATCTCCTTTGTATCCCTAGCCGCGCCACCGGCAGCAGAGAGAAACGCCGCCGCCCGCTCGGCCCGTGCACTGCTCCTCCACCTTGGCCCCGTAGCCATCAGATCCTAGGCGCACCAGGCCTCCCATCACGGCGAGCTCATGCCTCCGCTTTAGCTCCCTGTCATCTCTAATTTCTCGTCCTGGTTAGGGCAGGGGATGTCAAATCTCGATTCCACGACGCCGCCGGCTGCAGCTGCGGCGGAGATGGGGACGACTGAGCCGGCGGAGCGGGACTCTACCACCTCTTCTGTTTCAGGTACGCGAGCGCCCATGCCCTCAACTCGGCCCCTGCTATGTGCCGCAGCAACATAGCCGTTATTTGGTAGGCCTTAGAGCTAGGGTTCATGGTATCAACTTGGGATGTGTGCTTCGGTTTGTGTTCATGGTCACATAGTTCCTTAGACGAGCGTTTGCTTAACGAACTTGCTGTACGCTTCAGCATGCTATGTGTTGAAGGTTACATTGCAAATTTCTAGAAGCTTTTACACCTCTCTTGATGCTGATATTTGGCCTCTTGATGCTGATATTGATGCTGATATTTGGCATGAAGATACTAGGTATTATCACCATGGAAAATTAGAATAATGTGAAGATAGATATTTATCTTGGAACTGAAGGGGGACACATATCATCCTCCTATGAGCTCCTACAACGTATAAATAGAGGCACCCCTCCTTACCATGCTATACCATCCAAGAGCATAATATGGGTGATGTAAGAAGGATGATAGATGCTATGATAGCCAATTAAAAGTATGTGTTCTTGTGTAACTTTTTGACATAGTAATAAAGAGTGTTTCACTTGTATAAGTGGCTAAGTGCTAGTCTCCTAGTTAGGCCGTATAATATTTAACTACTAGTGCATAAGTTGTGATTCATCGAAAGTTGGCTCTGTCACCCGGGTTCATAAGGGTCTGGGCTTGGCTCTGTCACTCAGAAGCTCTGTTGTCGAAAGAACCCGCACACTAAGTAACTAGAAATTAAAAGGCCCAACTGACTATAAGCTGAGTTAGTGTGTCTTATGTGTAGGTCCTCAGTGGGTCTTAGTGCCACCCCGTTTTTTAACACTATGCAATTCATTCTTGTTCTTGTTACTGCCTGTGGAGAGATCGTACGAGATCGTACTAATTGGGTTGTTTTCTGGTTTTGTGTCTTATGTGTAGGTCCTCAGTGGGTCTTAGTGCCACCCCGTTTTTTAACACTATGCAATTCATTCTTGTTCTTGTTACTGCCTGTGGAGAGATCGTACGAGATCGTACTAATTGGGTTGTTTTCTGGTTCGTAGCTTTGAATGAGACACATAAATGCAAGAAGAAGAAGAAGATAAATAAAAAGAAGACAAGGAAAAAGAAGATAAAGAAGAAGAATAAGACTAGAGAGCAACAGGAGTTACCATCTGATTTGGATTCCACAGTGGTAGCCGATGGACAAGTCGAGGTGGAGGAGCAGGAGGCTACCGATGCTGCTGCTTCTGGTATTTGTGGTGCATGCACCCTTTGACCTTTTTATAATGTGGCTACAATGATTAAGATAAAGATCATAGCTAGGTTTATTAACTAGGCAGCAGGTGCTTTGGTTCAGTCTCTGTTCACCTTTATATGGTTACACCACATGTTAAGTCGATTCAGTTTCTTTTCGGGTTTACACTGTACAGAGAGAGTTCTGATTATAGTTGATTTTTTTATTTTAGCGATGGAGGGGACACCAAAATGTAATGAGGAGGATGCCAAGGTGAGTGTCAATCTGATGCCTGAGAAGGAAACCAACACCACGGTTGTTTCAGGTATGCCTGTCCTAACTCCCAACACCCTTTGATCTTACCATACGTCATGTCAGTGTTCTTACCTGGCCTTAGAGTTAAGGTTTATCATATCAAATGGCAATGGTTACTTCTTTTTAATAGTTCAATTCATGCTCAGGTTCACATGCTTGATAGTTTAGTGTTTTCTTCTCAAGCATATTTAATTTCTATTAAGAGAATGCTCTGATTAGAGTTGTCTCCCAATTTTAGTTTCGGAGAGTACACCAAAACGCAAGAAGAGGAGGAAAAAGAAGAACAAGATGCAGGGGCAACTAGATTCCGCAAAGGCATCATCTAGTGTTGTTGCCATGGATATAATTGTGGCTGATAAATCTGAAAATGGTTGCACAGATGTGGTAGGGGCATCAGGACATGCTGACGTTAATATGGATCCCACAAATGGTGATGATCCAAGTAGTGCTCAATCAAAGGCAAATGATGCTGATGTTTTATTGAAGAATAAGGACGGAAACAAGGGGAATAAGAATTGCGCTGAGAACAACGACTTGTTGCAGGAGAGCTCTGCCGGAAGAAAAAGACGGAGGGGAAAAAGAAAGTGGGCTTTAGCTAATGGAGGACCAGACTTTTCTGATGATGGAGGCGTGTTTGCTAAGCATAGCCTGCATTCTTCAGCAAATCATGGTCTTAGCTGCATATGTGCTTCATGTTTAGTTGAGGCACATGAAGAGAAGATCCGAAATATCTACTCACCAAGAGGATCGCTGGTAAGGTTTCAAAGGAAGAAACTTCTGATCTTGGACCTTAATGGTCTGCTAGCAGATATAAATCAAGATTACTGTAATGCACACTTGGCACATGCAAAGGTTCGAACCAAATTAGGTAAACTTGATATCTTAATGGTTGAAACTGTTGTTCTTTTAGTAGCAATGTAGGGTATAAGATTGTAAACATACTAATTTGCAATTTGCCTCATGTTCCAGTTTTCAGAAGACCATACTGTGATGATTTTCTGAGATTCTGCTTCCAGAATTTTGAACTAGGAATATGGTCATCAAGGAAAAGGTTAATTTTGCTCCCTCCTTTATTTTTATTAATATTTATACAATAAATGGCACTAATTGTAATATTCTAACTCACCAGGGAAAATGTCAAATCGGTTGTTGATATCCTTATGAGGGATCTCAAGCAATACCTACTATTTTGTTGGGTAAGTAATAGAAAAGCGTTATCTTTTTTGTATCTGATCATGAATTTTCCTTTTTGGTCATTGTTTCCATAGGTGAAATGGTGGCAGGTAATCACCTGGTAATGCTGTGTCATTTAGCTCATTGAACTATAACTATGCATTTTTAGGCAGCTAAAGTACGATTAGTGAGCCATTAGTTGGCCTAGTTCATGCCAAGGTTCGAAAAAATGCAATTAAATGTCGTTTAATTGAGATTACACGCTAAACGGAGGCCCAACATCTCGCTTAGGGCCTAGGCACCCAATTAAGCGCTGGGCGCGCCTAGATGCTGCGTCTACGCGCTAGGTGGCATGGACGCGTGAAAAATCGGCGCTAGGCGTCACTGGGCGGGCGGGCGGCGGCCACGCGCGTGCGGAAAGCGTGAGCGGGAGAGTGCGCGCTCGCGCGGGAAAAAAGCGCGGGCTGCGGGCGCAAACAGAGCGGGCGGGCTGGATTAGATAGGTATGGCAATATTACTCTTGACCCGCCGCCGCTCTTGCTGCTGGTAGCGAGCGGAGCCCCTGCTCGAGAAATCCCACAGCCTGGAGGGGAATCGAGGGAACTGCTCAAGAAATCAGCACATCCTGGAGGGGAATCGAGTGGTGCAGTTGGTGCAGGCCGCGGTGTTCTCCTGCGGTCTGGCCCCTTGCGTTGTCTCCGGCAAAGCCCTGCGCCCCTGCTGCACACCCGCATCCCTCCTCGGTTCACTACTTAGTAGTGTTATTACTTAATACTTAGTACTTACTAGTTACTACTAATCTTGCTCTCAGCAGCACAAAAATAAAAACACACACAAACGATTAATCATGTTTAATCTATGTTTAATCTTCCTAGGCGCTAGTCAGTAGGCTAGCGCCTGCCTAGCACCTAGCGTTTTCTTGAACCTTTTGTCATTTGGTGTTTTCATAGCAGCCACATCAGTTACTAGATTACTACCTAAGCCATTGGCAGTGTGTCCTCATGGATGTTTTTTTTTTGTATAGAAGACCCCTGGTTAATCAATTTAGTTTGTCCCTTGGACTATGTGAAGCCCAGCCAATATCTCATTCTCCTCCCCGTTTTCTGTGTATTTCAGATTCTCTCTGCATTTTGTTTGTGTAATTTCAGATTGTAGACTTTTCTCCATGGTTATATGTCTGCTTAGATTATCCCTGGGGCCTGGGCTACATAAACTTTGGACTATGGGTGAAGGTTTATGAACTTGTCACCAAATTATGAAAGCAATGCAGTGGGTGTATATATGTGTGGCACTAATAAATCAAAATAAGCATGAAACTTCAGTTTGTCATGTCAGGTCAGGTAGCATCTGTGCACACAACAACATAAAGAAAAGGAATTATTTAATTTGACCAAAAAAAAAAAAACACCACGATGCCATAGCATTTCAGCTCAAGTCTTTTAGGAGTTTTAAATCCAGAATACATTTAATTCACAGAAGCTAATTAACATAACTTAAAATACATATGGTGGCATGGAATATTTTTGCTGCTTGTAGGTGAGGTTCAAAAGTGTTGAAACTCTCCAATAGGGATGAAAACAGACGGATATTTCCAGATGTCCGTTTGAAAATGGTTCAAATACTAAATGGCTAATCTGTATATGAATCTGGACATTTAATATCCATACCGTTTCCAAATCTGAATACTCAAAGTCAGATTTCTGATACGTATACAGGATGGTATCAATACTCGATGCATCTGACACTATTCATGTCTGACTCCGAAGTCCGAATCCCCAAAAGAAACAACTATTTGTATTCGTATCTGTAATATCCATTCATATCTGATCCCAGTCTCCAATGCTTAGCTGTTGAATGAGGTTTGATGAACTACTCCCAATAAACTTCATCCTTCACAACTGAGACCTTTTCCTTGCAACAAAAAGATAATTTCACTGAACAAAATGGATCAGGCTCCTCCACGCCTCAAACGTGGAAATAGGAGGGAGGAACAATTATATTTTATTTAATTGCACCTGCGCTAGCCAGGATTCGAATTCTAGACCTCTAGTCCTGATACTATATGGAGTTGTATGCATCGACTAGTTCTACCCAAAAGCTTAAGCTGATGAGGAAAGGTGGACAATTCACTTATACTTCAATAATAACATTAGTGCTTTGTTGGTTCTATACTGGTAATGACAACTAGAGAATCTCAATGAGCTGCTTCCTTCTACACTTCTTTGGCATCAATCCTTTCTGCCATATATGGAGACATTTGGGCTGTTGACTTTTTGCCATTTGGTTTTCTCTCAAGAGCCAAATGTTAAACCCATTTGAAGTTCTGAACGCATCAAGTGAGTAGCATATAGATACCAATGTCTTCAGACTGGATCCTCACATCTCTAAAGCATTAAGTGGCATGGCTGCATGGGAGGCCACTTAGCTGCATTGGCTTCAGTCACACTTAATTGTGAGGGCTAGTGGGCTACTATTGATATGTGAATACTTAGTTCTTTTTATAATTCAAAAGGACATCTAGGGCACCCCTTTTCTGAGGTTGACTGCCACACGAGCAGTTCAGCATGTTGGCCTTTTTAGACCCACCAATGACCCACTAAACGTACTTTAATTACAGGACAGTGTAGCATCAAAGAACAGTGACCCATCATAAACTTACTCTTACTTTTAATATGATAATGGATGTTATGGTTGTCACTGTAAATCTCCAGGTCAAAATAATCAGTTCCAACTTTTCTTATTTTTATTTGAAGTTGGGTGATGATAGTTCATATCTTTTGTTGGAATGCTGTCGGCTGTTGCCTGTGTTGTCCAAGGTTCAAAAAGGCGACGCTAGGCGGCCGCCTAGGCGCGACTAAGCGGTAGGCAAGGGGGTTCTGCCTGGCCTATGGGGGTAGGCGGACCCCTAGGCGAGCGGAGGTCGCCGGTGAGGGAGGAGCAGCCTCGGGCGGAGTCGGACGGCAGGCGCGGGCGTATGCGGGTGCGGACTGAGAGTGCGGGAGAGGGAGAGGAACCGGCGGCGGCGGGCGCAGAGACGCGGGCGAGACAGAGAGATGCGAGAGAGGGAGAGGAATTGGCTGCGGGCGGGCGCAGAAGAGATGCGGGAGAGAGAGAGAGAGAGAGAGAGAGATGCGGGAGAGGGAGAGGATGTGGGAGAGGAACTGGCGGCGGGCGAGCGAGAGAGAGATGCGGGAGAGGCTGTAGTGTGGAGAGTTGGGCCGTTAAATGGGCCTTCTTCTCTTTCTCCCTATTTCATGATCCCTAGTCTCCTATTTTTTCTTTTCTTTTAAGTATTTATGCATGTATTAGCCATCGCCTAGAAAAACGCCATGAAACGCCTAGGCTAGCCTAGACTCGCCCAGGGGCTGTGGGTCGTCACCTAGAAACCGCCTAGCGCCTTCTTGAACTTTGGTGTTGTCATATTATTTTCTATTATGATTTCTATATCTGGTTCACTAGTTACTCATGTGCTAATGTTTTTATTGATCTTGTTTATCAGGACATGTCTTACTGCACTGTTACGGGGTGCAAAACAATTGACAACAAGGACAAACCGTTAGTGCTGAAGGAACTAAAAAAGGTTTGGAATAAGGATAAGCCAAATCTCCCATGGGATCAGGGAGAGTTTTCACCTTCAAATACATTACTGGTGGATGATTCGCCCTACAAGGCTCTGTGCAACCCGGTATTAAGTTCACCTTTTTTATAGTATGTCTGTGATTTCTGTTAAATGTATGGTCCATTTTTGTAATTCATGCACTTTGCTTCTGTTATTTGTTTTGTGCAGCCAAACACTGCAATCTTCCCTGAACCCTACAGTTACCTGAACCAGAGGGATGATTATTCCTTGGGTATGTTTTAGCATGTCACAATGCTGTTTACGTTTTGTAGTATCATATATTCTAATGTTCAGTATACACTAAACAGGACCTGGTGGAGACCTTCGGGTTTATCTGCAGAGAATTGCTGCTGCAGATAATGTTCAAAATTTTGTTCGGGATAACCCATTTGGTCAGAAGTCCATCACAGAGAGTGATCCAAACTGGAATTTCTATGTGAAAATAGTTGATAAGATGGAGAAGCAAATTGTTGATAAAGCGGAAAAGGAAATAGTTGATAAAGTGGAGAGGTCCTTAGGTTAATAGGAACGAAGGTTCAATCAAGAGAAAGTTTTGTATTTGTTTGCGTTGCTTAGCAGAAGTTTTGCATTGTGTAATCTAGTTTAGTAATTGTTGTTTCATAGACAAAACTTGATTTGAAGAATTTTGATAGGTTTTGTTCTTCTGGCTGAGGGACGAATCATTGTTTGTCCTGTATCGAGTATTACAGGCTTTCTGGTTTGCTGTAACAACTGTAACTTAGTTACTATTGAAAGTTTTGATGACTATGCTGCAAGGATGTTTCAGTTCGATGGAGCTGTAATATATATTTGAATTGTTGTAAATCATCTCAGTTTCATGGTCTCTTGCCTTGCCTTGCCTTGCCTTTCTTATGTTTAAACTTTAAACCCTTGACCTTGCTTGCCTTGCGCAATGCCTGCTCAATTCAGAAAGGTTTGTCATTTTGTTGGTTATAGACCATGGTCTCCCCTCGTTTTTAAAACTATAATGTTCAAGACAAGCTAATTTGCTTGTCCTAAGTGTCATTCGAAATCATTTAGGACAAACTAATTTGCTCAGCTGTTTTGCCAATTAATTTGTCCTGGATGTCTTATTTCAATAAAGAGATAGTTTATAAAAACAAAGTATGGATGGAGTATTTTGTGGAAGTAAAAAGGTCTATGCATGAAAAGATTATCAATTCATGCAAAATCTGATTTTTCCTCCTTGAGAGGTAAACATTTTCATGCAAAATCTGGTTTTTTCCTCCTTGAGAGCGGTAAACATGTTTTCAACTGTTGGCAGCACGCTATATGGACCAGCATGCCACCAAGATGAACTCTCTGTTTCCTGAATCATTCCCTTGTACTGTCTGATAATGCATCTCTAGCTCTTTTATATACGCGTGTATATGCAACTCTTCTGAAGATTCAGTCTAACGGTGAGCAGTCACTACCTCTGAGGTGCAGCTTGTCCAGGGTACTGAATAATGCAGCATGAAGTGCCTGATGTGCCTGTTTGATGTTTAGTGCCGGTTGCAGAGTCACGAGTCCCTTGTTGAATTGCTGCGTGGCACAACTCTGCAGCACATCCTGGAGCGCAAGGAGTTCCCACCTGGTCCAGTTGAAACCTTCAATTGCCAGTGCCAGGCCATTATGAGTTTCTGGTATCCAAAAGAGACATGCTGTAAGTATTCTGATTTTTTTGGTTTGCACGCTGGCCTGTCTGCATTAATCTAAGCATACCATCCTTGGTGCTGAATATTGCTCAAGCTTCTTCTCTGATGTTACCCACAACTGGCAAGGCTAATATCTAGAAAACATAGAAGTTGGTTTTTGATGAGAGATTTAAACAAAAAAACCTATGCATATAAATTCGAATCCTGAGTTATAGAAGGTCTCGTTTGCTTGTTGCATATGCCAAAAATGCTGCTGACTTGCTTACAGTTACATCTAACAACCCATGTGGTACACTGTATATTAGCAATGTCACGTACACTAGTGGCACAAGGAGACCTGATCAAGCAAGATTCTGCAGAGCACAGAGCACTCCACCAGACCACCAATAAATTGGTGCCCCCATATATACTTCTCGCTACACCACACTACAATACTAGAGGGATCCTTAGGCTGATGATGCCTAAACTGGTGCTGCAAACTGTGCTGCATTGGTCATGCACTCGTCGATATGATATATTGGTGTGGATGGCTATGCTTCATGAGCACGATGAAAAAACATCTACCTTGGTGACTTGGACCACACATCATCACGAAGATGTGGCCGCAGCTTGTCTGGGCTGGTAACAATAAGCACATCACCTTCAGAGATGATGATGCCCTGCTTGTGAGGTTGGTACCGGCTGTCTCATGCGGCTTGTGAAAGTCGTCCTTTTCTTGTTTCCCTTTCGCCTTTGGTGATATAGCAGATTTTGCTGTTCTCTGTTCTGGACGACTAACTCTTGGGACTCCCCCTGACCGCTGTTCTAGTGTGGTAGTAGTACACAGCAACCCCGTCCCGTTTCACCTGATGCTTATGGTTTAATTGTTTAGCAGCAGCAGCAGTACTTAGAGCAGTTGATTATTTTTTTGTCTTATTTTTTTCGAGACTGATAGATTTTCTTTTCATATTTGTTGCGCCTTTCGAAGACCCAATGTCGATTGTTGAAGCTAAGGGGGAAGCCGGAAGACATGCCATTGCATACGGCCAAATGCATGGTTTACTACATCGAGAAGTGGAGCTGCAAAGAAACTAATTCCATAGAATTAAACAAATCATCTTGATGCCTTGAACAACTAAATAAACAAATATCCAGTTCTAACGGTATTGCTCAAATCTCGATACGTCATATGATACTACTAGCAGTAGAACCAGTCTCCATCCACATGTGCATGTGATAGATGGCTGCCATGTGCGCTGCAATATATTTCTGACAGCTACAAATATCGGTTCTTTTGACTGGACTCATACTGCATGCAAGGAATCAAAGAACAAAGAATTGCTTGGTTTGTTTGATACTGTACCAACTAGTCTGTTTGTTAAGGGAATCAATCCGTCCGCTATGGAGTATGGATCAACAGATCAAGAAGAGGAGGAGGAGCCATGACCTACCATGCTGCTGCTCAGACTCTGCTCTTCATATAGGTAGAGGTCACATGGGGGCTGGTGGAACCTTCTGATGACTTATGATGGGGAAAAGGGAAAACTATATCTATGCAGGTAGCAGCATCATGTGCATCCAGCCAGTCTAGCTGGTGCTGCACATAGGTCTTTTCTCTTTTGTTTGTGCCCTAAACACGCACTGCAATCACAAGATTATTGGTGTTGCCTCAGCCGCCTGTCCCTGTCCTGCCTTGATAGCCTTGCTTGCCACAGTAATAGCCTTGCGTTGCCAGTTTGCCACCACCAACTCCTTTTTTCCCCCATGTGGGGGTGACATCCCAAATACTAGTACAAATCACCTTTTAATCCCATCCCTAGGTACGCTACAAAATTCTTCATTCCCGTGACAGTTACTAGCTGTTACTGACCCTTTCCTTACAGAAGCCGTAGATTTGGCGTAAAGGACAATGGGCAGTCAGAGGTGAAAGGAGCAGCGAGCATCTGAATGTAATCTGACCTTCTGCAGATGTTAGTACCCTGAATTGAGTAACCTTCGTCGACTATGGCACATCATGATTCCCACCCAGTAAAGGTAGGAAAGGTGCTGGAAAAGGATGGAGACAAGCATCAGATCTTGCCCACCACCTAGAATTCTTTGGTCATCATATTTTACTTCATGCTGAGCTAGCCTAAGCTAGCAGTGATGTGGATACTGTCAGGATCACCACGTGTTTGGTGCAACGGGAAGATGCATGCATGATAAAAAATGTTCCTATTACTTATTAGTTATTACCACCATCAATCTGCAAAAATCACTGCATTAGTGCGTATAGTAATTAGTAGCAGTACCTGTAGTAATCCATATGGTACATCTTATTTATTTATTTATTTTATATTTTCATCATTAGCTCCTGCTTAGTAGTCAAGAGGCTTGTCCTATGTAGAATATAGATGGCGTATCTCTTTCATCCTGAATGCTCATCAATAATGTTTTCTTTTCTAGAAAATTAGAAGCTGGACTGAAACATTCGTATATATGCATCCAATAACTGGAGAAACCGAAGCAATAAGTGTCAGTTGTTAATGAGTGCTGCTAATTATTATTGCAAGTACTGGTGAGGCAAATGAAAGTTAGGCTGCCTCTTTCAGTTTAGTCGATACTGGGATCCAGTCCAGTCCATGGGCAAATGAATCATTACACCTGCAGCGTCTTCTTTGCACCGTCCATGTACATACGAAGGGACTCTTGCTCACCTTTCTCTAATCAGTTTAAATTTTGGGTCAAATTGATCTGTATATGCAACTTAATATGATATCGGTGATAGAGGTTTTGAGTTTAAATGTTGACTAGTGTAATTGAATAAAATAATCATTGATCGTTTCTATTTCAAATCTGAAGCATGAGGGTGCCAAATTCTTATCATATAATCAGAAAAGAAATATGACTAGTGTAATTAAATAAAATAACCTGCACATGAGTGGGAGGGGGGGGGGTGTGTGTTCAAGTATAAGTTAGCGACCCACCTTTCTACATCAACTTCAACTTCTGGGTTGAATTTGGTTGGTACATGTAACTCAATACAGTTCCAACTATATATATGTATGTTGTTTTGAAGTAGCACCTAACCTGTCAAAATCTAATAATCTCTAGGTAACCAAGAAACATGTCTGCTGTGTTTCCCTTAATCTGCTGCTCATTAAGATTATGTACTCCATATCCCTTATTTCATCTTTTGATTCAGTTGCACCTATTTACCAGGTAGGTTCAAGCTCTAACTAGTAGGACTGCTTCATGTTGGGTCAACTCACCATAGCGGCAGCATGCATCAACAGTGAACATTTTGTTCTTTTTGCTGTGTGTAAGGTCACTGGTCACATTAGTTTGTGTATATTCAGCAGATCAGCAAGTTTCTTCTTCAGCCAAGATGGGTGAATGTTTATACAAGGGCCTTGTTTAGATCCCTAAATTCCACCCCAAATTCCACTATGCAAAAAGAAGATTCCCCATCACATCAAAATGTCGGCACATATATGGAGTACTAAATGTAGATGAAATCAAAAACTAATTACACAGTTTTGTTGTACTTTGCGAGACGAATATTTTAAGCCTAATTAATCAATATTTAGACAATTATTACCAAATAAAAATAAAATTGCTACAGTGTGACGGGACATTTACTATACAAAGATTGCATCCCAAATTTGGGATCTAAACAAGGCCAAGGTGGCGGGAGAGATGAAAATGACATGGTGCTGTAGGTGTCGATTGGCGTTGCTCTGTACAGCTGGCAGTCCTCGCTGCATATATCCTGCAATGCTTCAACGGCACGATTTGGGTCCAGTTTAGATCCAATTTCTCAAAAAAAATAGATTTCTCGTCACATCGAATTTTTGACACATGCATGGAGTATTAAATATAGATAAAAAATAAAACTAATTACACAGTTTAGACGAAATGCACGAGACGAATCTTTTAAACCTAATTAAGTCATGATTGGACACTATTTGCCAAATAACAACAAAAAGTGCTACATTAACATTACGTAAAAAGTTTCAGGAAGTAAACAACCGCTTAGTAGTGTGGTGTGGACGTATGGTATTCACGGATGAACACCATGAATGCAATGTTGGTTAGGCAGTGCTTAGATCAAAAAATTTTGGCAAAAATTTTCTATAGCACTTTTCGTTGTTATTTGGTAAAATTTGTCCAATCATGGACTAACTAAGTTCAAAAGATTCGTCTTGACATTTACAGATAAATTGTGCAATTAGTTATTTTTTTACATACATTTAATATTCTATGTATGCGTCTAAAGATTTGATGTGATGAAGAATCTTGTAAAATTTTTGGAAGTTCGAAGGATCTAAACAGACCCTTAGTGGCAGCTCCCTGCTCGTTTCGTTCGGTGGCCCGTGCATTCAATGCCTCCTTGGCCCTAAACCAAAATTAGAAGATAATGCAGTGCCGTGTAGGCGTGCATATGCAGATTATTACTAGCAGTAATCCAAACAGCGAATCCCACCGGTAGATAGCTTTTACTGAGCCCAGCAACTAGGCGGTCAGGACTCGCGAACACCAGGATTTTTCTTCCCAACGAACCAAATTCGCAGCATTAACGATGGTTTCTATCCTCGTTAAATGACTTGCTACGTAGGTAAAATACTGACATGACAACGTAATTAATAAAAAAAGAGAGTAAAAATCATAGAAATAGTTTCTTCATGAAGAAATCAGGTCTACTCTTAACCCAATGCATTAAGAAACCATGAAATCATCATTGGGGAGAAACCACCAGTTTCTAGGGAGCTCGTGTCGCACTCCCATTGGAGGAAGAAGATAGAGTTGGGAGAAGAAAGAGAAAATAATTATTACTCATAGAAACTATAGGTTAGAAAGCAGTACTTTTTTAGTGCGGTATCCTATGTTATACAAACTACTAGTTTTTTTCATTGGGACTGCCCTAACAGGGCCGTGTTTAGTTCAGGCCTGGTTTAGATGCTAAATTTCCTCCCAAATTCCACTATGAAAAAAGAAAATTTCTTATCACATCAAAATGCCGGTACATGCATGGAGTACTAAATGTAGATGAAATCAAAAACTAATTGCACAGTTTAGTTGTACTTTGCAAGACGAATCTTTTGAGGCTAATTAGTCAATGTTTGAACAATTATTACCAAATACAAACGAAATGCTACAACGTTGGTAATAATTGTCCAAACATTTACTAATTAGGCTCAAAAGATTCGTCTCGTAAAGTACAACTAAACTGTGCAATTAATTTTTAATTTCATCTACATTTAGTACTCTATGCATGTGCCGGTATTTAAATGTGATGGAGAATTTTCTTTTTGCACAGTGAAATTTGGGAGAAAATTTGGTATGCCAGGTCTTTTGCCGCCTTCACAGGCCTAGTTTAGTTCACAGAATAGGAGAGAAAAACACTGTATCAGAATTCCTGTAGCATTTTCGTTTGTATTTGGTAAAAATTATCCAAATTTTGACTAACTAGGCTTAAAATGTTCGTCTCGCAAAGTACAACAAAACTGTGCAATTAGTTTTTGATTTCATCAACATTTAGTGCTCCATGCATTTGCCGATATTTTGATGTGATGAGGAATCTTCTTTTTGTATAGTAGAATTTAGAGGAGAATCGGAGGAACTTGGACAGTTCTCGCCACCGGCACCAGATGCCAAATCGGTGGGGGTGTACACGTACACACGAGCAGAGACAGACGGGGCACATGGGGTGCTGCCGCTGAGGACAGGAGAGAGAGAGAACGCGCGCGCGCTTGCAATGGCTGGTCTGGCCCCAGCAGGCACAGGAGTAGGCCATGGCTGCAATCCAACCATATTTTGTCTGTCACGTCTTCCCCCACGCAGCCACGCCCCCACCTCCTCTCTCTCTCTCTCCTTGACCATGAGGTTGAGAGGTACCTTCCTTCTGTAACTGCAGCTATCAGGAGCATTATTTGACTTGTCACCTCACCTTAATATCCATGGTTATTAAAAGCTCCCATCTTTTATTTTTTAGATTAGAGATAGAAAAAGGAAGGTAAGGTCATATGCAGCAGCGCGATGCCGGCCTCACTTATTACGTAATCATCCTCAGTGACAAGGCTGCCTCCTCCACTTCCCTCCTGGCCATACGCTGTAGGAACAAGACACGGAAGGAGAGGAGGAGGGCACCGGAAATCCTGCCATCCTGCTAGCTGGAGGGCTGGAGTTGGACAGTGACTGAGAGTGAGAGGCAGCAGCGGTCCGGTGGCTGGCCTCCTTGGTTGATGCTCACCGTCAGGGAGGCACGAGCACGACCGTCTCTCCCTCCCGGGAGCGTCCCCTCTCCGCTCCGGTGAGGTCCCCCAAACTCTTCCGGGAAATGCGGCGGGGCAGCTACAGATGACATCTTCTTCTTCCTGACCTGCTGCAAAGGAGGGCAGCCTCCTGCATTTCCGGATTCCCTTGCGCCGCCTCCTCTTTCCACGAGAGGGGAAGGGGAAGGGAAGCCGTACCGGAGGATGCCGGCCAAGTACCTGGGCCTGGGGGCGTTGGCGGAGGACAGGCGCCCGGACCTCCATCGCCAGGTGGGATGCGTCACCGGGATCTTGCAGGCCTTCGACCGCCGCCACCCTCTCGCCTCCTCCCACAAGAGGCTCCTTCCTCCCCCAACAGGTTCGCTTCCTTGCTCAGCTTTCTCTTCTCTTTCTTGCAAGGTTGGAGATCCCCTGTGCGGCTGTGCCCTGCGTCTGTATGTGCAGCCTTCGCATGCCATTCTAGTTCTGCGTTTTATTCCAGCCGTGATCTATGCCGTCTATTTCTACCCCATCTCTTTGCCTTGTGATCTTTTACTTGGGATGTGCCTAACAAAGAACTCAGCTTTTTGAAGACACAAATTAGATTAGATCAGGTTGTATTTGTGTTTTTTAGACAGCCTGTACCCAAGTGCTCCGCAGGTTTAAGTCCCTGCAGATGCATGCTCCAGTCCAGAGTTGTGTGTTAATTGCACTCAACCTGCAGTGAATTGCTGCTAGGTGCTGTTGGTAACTGATGAGTTACCACTTTTTCCAGCCAAGGTGTTGGTTGGTTGTATGATGCTGACCCGCCTCTTTTTTTGGACGAAAAGTTGGTGCTTGCTCATGATATACCAAGAACCGTCCTTTCGCAGCCCCATTAACTATCTCCAAATCAGCCACCGACAAAAACCAGTCCTTTTCCCTTTTTGCAATGTTGTCCTTTTCCCTTTTTGTTTTAAGAAAGGCATGCTCTTCTTTTGCCTGGTTCAGCACTGATAGTGATTTCACTTCTTGCAGCAGGCCATGCACTATCCAGTAGACCAAGCAAAGGGGGAGAGTGCACAAGATATTCACCCCAGATTGTTCTGGTAAGTTTCTGAATTTTTATCTGCAGCAGAGTAGTTATACATGTTTTCAACTGACACCCAAATCCTGACTTGAGTTACTGCAAACTGCATTCAGGAGAAGAACTCGAGTAAAACATGGGCTGATAGCCAAAGAGCACCAGCAACAGAACTGTCTCAAACCTCATATTCATCATCACCCACTTCGTCATTCTCGTCCCTTGATGGCAACAGGTCAACACAACAAGACCTATCATCCACTGACCGAATGCTATTTCCAGAGAGGCCGTTCAAGAGCTCGCCGAAGCTCAAGAGTTCTTTTGACAGTGACAATGGACTTGACTACCCTGATGATGCGCCTACCAAGTCCAAGAACATGCCCATAGTTCAATCCAGCCTGCCAACTCTTGGTATAAGAAATCTTGTGAAGGATTCAATCTATAAGGATAACCGTGAATTGTCAGCCAGAATTTGCACTGAAGAAGTAAAAGATCACCCATCCAACTGTGGAGATCAACCTAGGCAATTGAATGGGCCTCCCTGTGACAGTACACATGGAAAAAGCAAGGGTCTTGTGGACATCAACGAATCGCTTCGAGTGCTAGCCAAGCTCAGGGAAGCTTCGTGGACTCCTCCCGAATCTGCCCATCATGCAAGACTTTCATATGATGCTCCTCGGTTCTCATACGACGGGAAGGAAGCAGCATCAAAACTGAGGGAGGTACCAAGGTTGTCACTGGACATCAAGGAAGGTCACCTTTGGAATCGTGAAATTGACTCTAGATCAAACCCAAGCTTGAGTTCTGCAGACAGAAGCAGCAACACTGTTACTGGGTCCAATGCAGCTTTCGAGACCCAGCAGGAACAGCCTGCCTGCAAGCGGCTTCCTAGTGTTGTTGCAAAGCTCATGGGTTTGGAAGAGTTGCCTGAGCATAATCAAAGTACAGCATCATCACATGCATGCAAAACCGTTCAAGAGAGCAAGCAAGAGAACATGTTGAACCCCTTGAGCATCTCATCCCACAACGAGCATGCTCTTCGACAACAGAATCATGATTCAACTGTAAGAAATTTACCCAACTCTAAGTTTCCTGTCGAAACTGCGCCATGGAAGCAACAAGAAAGGATTGTCCTTCCTCGGAAACTACCAAAGGGATCAAAAGGAGCCCATGCAAGAGAACAACCTGCTGCATCAGTTTTCAGTGATATAGAGAAGCGGCTCAAGGATCTTGATTTTCAACAATCGAACAAGGATCTTAGAGCGCTTAAACAGATTTTGGATTCCATGCAAGCAAAAGGACTATTGGAAAACAAGAAACGGGAGGAAGCATCTATGCCAAAGTTGTATGATGGAAACCATGATGGCCAAGAGATAGCCAGTGTGAACATGAGACTGAACAGTAACACCAACAACATGTGGATGCCAGAAGAGAGCAACGCTGAAAGCTCTTTCAAATCGCCTATTGTGATCATGAAACCTTCAAAATCTGCAAACCTTTTCAGCGAAGTGGATTCTTCTGTCTTACCATTAGGGGGTTCATCTGATCCCGCACAGCCGCAAACAAGCAATAGCACTGATAGAAGGAAAGCTTCAACGATCAATAGAACAGCTAAAGAGCAACATGCGAAATTTAGTCAAAAGGTGCCTACTTCTCAACCCCTTGTTTCTTATGACAGGAGATCATATGGAAGGACTGACGATAGCAGCAACAACCAAAAATCTAGTTCACTGCTGGTTACTGAGAGCTCATCCAGAAGACAGCAGCTGCCAAGAGACAGTAGCATAAGTATGCAAAAAAATAAAAATTCCACTAGCCCAAGGTTACTACAGAGAAAACTTGATTCAGAGCTTAGGGCTAGACCACCTATTCCTTTTGCTGAGTCTAACAAAATCCAAAGGCAATCTGGAGATAGGAATAATTCAGAAACAGTGTCACCCCGAAGCAAATTCAGAAGGAAACTTGTGCGGCCACAAGGTGATGATGGCATGCCCAATGGATTGAACAACAGGACAAGGAGCCTGAATCAGCATGGCAATGATATGCCCACAAGGTCAGATGGCAGTATAAGTGTTGCTTCAGAGCTGGATATTATAAGCAATGACAGATCTACAGAAGTTAATATTTCTAACTTTGAGCAAGGCATTGGAACTCCATCTGGAAGGAACCCACAAAAAGTGGTAAAGAATTTTCTTGCAATTATGTCTTCAGTAATTTTAATATGAAAAATTTTATTTCCAATACTTAACTAATATGAAGAAAATAATAAATATGTAATGGAAATAGTAGATGGTTTTGGTCTTCTATAAATCTCCAAGGCTAGTTGTAGTTGGTCAGGACACGAGAATGACAAACTAAATCATACGACATACGATGCTGCATATCTCATTTTTATGGTTTGTGTCTTCTCTTTAGAAAACCTCATATGATGCAAGCAAGGACGTGCCATCTGTAGACCCTTCGGCTGCTATTCCGGAACGGCCCAGTCCAGTTTCTGTGTTGGACTCTTCATTTGATCAGGATGATTTGTTCCCTACCAGCAGGACTCCAAATTCACTTGCTGTTGGTACGATAACCTTTTTACAATCTCTCCAAACTTTTGTTTGTTAATAACCATAGCAACTGGAAGCTCAAATATGATTCTTTGTTTCACTTCTTTAATGTTTCAATTTACCATTTGTCCATTCTAGCTGGCCGTTGCACTATCGAAGCAACATTTGAACTTAGTTTTTGTGTGTACTCCATTTTGCACAGCCCCAATGCTTATACTGATTCCACTGTAAATTATTGTGCACAATTTGATGCCAAAATTCTTAGGTGGCAGTGTTTTATCACATGGATTTTGTGGTACATGCTTCTAGCACACATCAACATGGCTTTCTCTGTGTGTTTGAAGCACAATAACGCACATTGCATCAGTTCTTAAATTCTTGGCAGTGTAAATTTTCAGTGATACTGCACCATCTTGTTTGGTGGACACACATTCAAAATTTTACTACTAGTACATTAATACTCCTGCACTATAATTGATGTCATCAAATCATCACGGATGTGTAAATAAATCAGCTTGTGCAGTGCGAATTCAATTCTCAAGTATTGCATAGGTTATTATAATAGATTTGCAAATTTGACAACAGTGAGTGAAATTTACACGACCTCAATATTAGAGACCCCCTAAGTGAAAATGAGTAGGAGAATGTTTGAGCTCTTTGCTAAGTTCACTTGCTATTTGTAAACTGAGATGTGCTAGAACGATTAACTAGCGTGCATGATTGTTTACTGAAATTTTTGTCACCCAGACATTGACTTAAGCATTGTTCCCTGAAACCTGCAGATGATGTGCACCGAACATTAGAGGAACCCTGGAAACCTTCTGATACAAAGCCAACAGAGGTCGCTATGCAGTCCAAGAACAATAAACTCGCTAATGTTGCGAGCTTGCTTGAGAAGCTCCAACAGCTTAGCATGAACAAGGATGAGGATGCACCTCCGGTTGACCATATTGCTTTCTTGTGTGAGACAGAAAGCCCAGACCACCGCTATGTGTCTGAGATACTGCTGGCCTCGGGTCTTCTGATGAAAGACCTAGGTTCAGGACAGGCAGGTCTCCAGCTCCACTCTTCTGGCTACCCGATCAACCCTGACTTGTTCCACGTGTTGGAGCAAAGAAAGGCAGGATGGGTCAGTATACCTGATGGCATCCATCAGAGCAGGAGCGGCGCAAAATCTGATCCCAAGAGAGCGCACCGGAAGCTGATGTTTGACACTGTGAATGAGCTTCTGCTTCAGAAGTTTGAGAAGGAAACCGCCGTTTATTCGGTTAGTTCCTTCACCAGAGCGAAGGATCCACCTGCAAAGACTCCTAGCGGGCAGCAACTGCTGAAGTTCATATCCTCAGGAATTGAAGACCTGGACATGGAGCGATCGTCCATCTGGCAGAAGGAAGGCAGCGTGATACCTGATGCAGAGATCCTGCAGAGGCTGCAGGGATGGACGAGCTTCAGCAAGGAGCTGCCGGGGATGGTGCTGGAGATCGAAAGGTCGATATTCAAGGAGCTGGTGGACGAGGTGGTGCATGGGGAATCTGCTGATGGCCCGGAGATGAAGGTGGCAGGCAGGCGGAGAAGGCGGCTCTTTGCTTGATACGGTTTGTTTGACCATCACCATCCACCAGGTTGTCCAAGTGGATGGGCCTGATTTGTGAAGCTTGTAACTTTCTTTGGTTTGCCATGAGAGCCCTTTTCCTCTGAAGAGAGAGGTACACAAGTTGTATAAGCAGCGCAGATTTGCAGAGACCAGAAAACGGTTATTCGTTTGTGCTATATATACCACTGCTTTTTAACTCCTGTAGTCCTGTGTTTCACTGTGGATGATGCTATTTCAGTCAAAGATGTTCAAATGGCAGGTGTTTCGCCTCTCCTAATACTCAATTCTGAATGAACCACTTTGTATTAAAGCTGATACTGCTGTTAGCTGTAGCCGTTTTGGTCGCAGAGTCTCGCACAGCTGCAAAACCTTTTTTTTCCTGCGATTAGCTGCAAAACCTGTTGTATGGGTAATCCGATTTACCCCCTTTAATTAGGGCTCTAACTAGAGAACTGATTTATTACCTTCTCTAATTAGGAAACCAGACGTTTACCTTCTCTCTGGTTTACTTGAGTAAAAACCCTGACGCACGAAACATCTACGTGCGGGAAAAGGAAAGAAAGACCAAGCGGCCGGACACGAAACCGAAAGGGAAACGAAAATTAAAAAGTCCGGACCCAACACTCCATGCTGGATGCGGATAAATAAATCATCATAGATTCATCCTATATACACATCATTTGGGCCGCAAGAGGAAGAGGAATCTGATCGATCGCGCCATGCCTTCGTCAACTCTTGTGGCCGTAGCGGAGGCGGCGCCTCCTCTTCGCCGGCGCCAGCGCAGGCCCTTTGAATCCGTGACTCTTCACCTCCCGGTGTTCCGCTCCCTGGTGCTGCCGCCGCAGTTCAAAAATCAGAAAACCGAACCAAGACAACAAATTTTGTATGTCGGCAAAAAGTGAACGCCGGACAGTCCAGGGTTAGGGGGCGAACTGTCCGCAGTTCAAAACAGCGAAAAACGATGTTGCAATACAGGCTCTGAACTCGTTTGAAAATGCCAAGGGCGGACTGTCCGCGCCTGGGGCTGAAACGGAGCGCACGGCTCGCCTGTGCTCGGCGCCGATTGGCGGACTATCCGAGGATGAACTCCGGACTGTCTGGGAATCGCGATCAGCCCAAAATCAAATCGCCTGAAAATTACCTCCAACCAAAATCCGTTTGATGTGCGGCCAAATCAAAACTAATTGCCACTAAATTTTAACCACTTGGTCACAAGACAATATGTGAGCTACCCCTAAGAGATCATCGCCTAATTTGAAGTCAATCAACAAAAAATTGGATGAACACGAAAAACACCGGTTTTCCAACCCTAAAGCTTAATTCGTCCCGATCTATGAACTCATGAGGAATCAGATGAAATCCTTTGGTGGAAAGACTTAACTCACGTCCTAATTCATCTTAATGCAAAAGGAACGAATCAACGTCTCAAAACAACGAATCGAACCACACAAGAGAAGGGGGGAAAGGAAGAACACGAAGAACACAAACGCGATTCAAAAAACAACTTAGAAATCGAATCCTGGAGGACACGAGGAGGTTAGGGTCTCCATTCCCGCTGCAATCTCTGGTTCATACACAAATTCTCCAATTTATGGACCTCTATCATAAGAAACCCTATAGGAAGGGGAAAACCTAGGGAAGAAGAAAAATAAAATGAAAGAGGTAAGGGAGATGTGAGCTCTCTCATCCTATTTAATAGGGCTATTACGTAATCCTAGTTTTGCTCCTAAATATTTTGAGTCGAACCACTTAACCCGAGGATGTTATGGTCTAATCCGAGGTAATCTTTATCCGACGGCCACCGCGCTCTTCATGAGATAGCTTCGCCTCTACGCGAACTCCTCGATGCCGCCACGTGCCGTTCGTTCCTCCTCGGAACCTCCGTCCGGGTTTTGAGGCCCAAACCCGTGAAACCGGGCACCGATGGTTTTGAGGCCCAAACCACCAAATTGCCCGCGAGTAGCGTACTCTATACACGTCCCCTGCCACTCTACACGTGTCACCGCCGTCCTCGACTGGCCGTCCGCGAAGTCCTCCTGAGCCCCGCTCAACTCACACGTCCGCCGTCTTGACTCGATCAACACAGTCACTCCCATGTACACTTGCACTTGTCGATGTCTCAGATGTTAGCCACCACGGCTGGTCACCCGGCCTCCTGGTCCCTCAGTTCAAGTCTCATATCCGTCCTTCACCACTCTCGGTCCATCAGCACAACATGTCCCTATTTAACCTTTACCTCGCCGTCAACCACCGTCTCTGAGCTCCACACTGTACACTACAAGCCAAAAGACATGTCGCACAACCCAACTCACGCCATGGTTAACTCGCAAATTCAATTTAGATCGTGGATCACGTTGACAATCACTCATCACAAAACAAACACACGTATTCGTTCGCATTGTGGCAACACAGCAGACGTGAAAGCCATGGCGATCGCCAGAATGCACGAGCTACGTTCCCTGCAGCTCATCAACAACCGTCTCAGCAACCAAGGTCTTGTGGCAATCCTCGACAACTGCCTTCACCTCAAGTCGCTCTACATACTCAACTGCTACAATATCGACATGACTCCCCAGCTGGAAGCTAGGATCAAGGTAAAGAAGCTGCTCATGAATCACAGCTCGGATAGAAGATGGGACGACTTTGATGAGTCGGGCAGCCATATGAGCGAATGTTCTACCTGTCTCAATTACTTTGGACTTAATGAAGAAAGGTACCAGAAGCACTATGCCATCAGTTACTTTGGACCTAATGAAGAAAGGCACCGGAAGCGCCATCCCAGTGACGAGAAGGAAGGCTCCCTTCAGCCCTACAACAATGATCTCACCAGCAAAGGACTCGGAGCCGTCGTTGACAAGTGCCCTCACCTTGAGCTCCTCGACGTGTGGGCCTGCCTCAATATAGCTGTGAACAATAATGCCGTACTACGAGCTAAGGATTAAGACCAAGATGCTGACCACCTAGCTGCTTATGGACCGCTCTAGGCATACCATATTTAACCCCGAGGCCCTTGACTTACGCAACTGCCGCGATATTGTCATGAATAGCTGGTATGGACGTCGCATCATTATGGACAACACCCTAGGAGCAAAGTACAAGCGGTTGAAACTCAGGAAAATGGCAAAAAAAATACCATAGAATGACCAAGAAAATGAAGGCCAGGATTGAGGACAAATACATGGCCGAACTACCTGGGGGCTGGGGGTAATGTTGACTATATGGAGTTTGAAGGTGCGAAGTTCAACTCCTCTGGTTCTTATATCGTATTTAATCCTAATAGCTGCAGGTTTGAGCCCGGTTACCGATATAATTATAATTATCACTATGGGATAGGGAATTTGAGCCCGGCAGTCCTATTAGTGAATGCTCTACTTGTCTTATGTTTGAATACTTGGCCGAACGATGGGGAATCTTGGACCTTGACGACTATTCCGATTACTATGATTCATCTTACGGCCTTGGTATATGTGATGAGATCGAATTTAAAGTGCATGATAGGATGCTTGGAAAGAGGTTCCGCAGGTACCTGGAAATGGAATGAATGAGAATTATGCCCTTCTGGATGTCATGCTCATCAAATTACTTGGCACCCTTCGCTCCGGCCTGGCAAGTGTTTTTGTTTTCTGTGGTGCAGCAAGTTTGCTCTAGGTTGCGGGCATCATCCTGCATGCTGGAAGCCACTCTGTTCTGTCTTCTGCTCTCTTTCAAGTTTTCAGAACAGCAGCTATGCATTTTTCTGACAAAGTTCCCCTGGAAGAAGTGGCAGTGTTAAGAAGATGCCCACTATAAAGTGGTATTGATGTTTGTCGTTGGCATAGCTTGGGTTATTTGTAACGGCGAAGGAAATTGCAAGGCTGAATTTGGGCAATGGTTATCTATAGTATTTGGAACATTTGGCTCGCGCGCAACAGGAAGGTGTTTAATGGGTAGATAAATCAGTCCACACAACACAAGTGTGCTGCTTAGGCACCGCTTGACAATGGGCTCACTAGCAGCAGGTCATCGATCGGTTCCTGGGTGTGAAGTACGAAATATATATGATTATGTATCAAATATGCTTAGTAGCAAATATGAAGTGTACTATTCTACCTGTAAGGTAGTTTGATTGAGCGCGATTCTACTTGTAATTTTTTTTCTTTTTTTCCAGAGACGTCTGCAATGTACAATTGTGGGTATTGGCGTCTATCGTTGGCATAGCTTGGGTTATTTGTAACGTCGAAGCAAGGACGATGCAAGCTAAGGCTGAATTTGGGGAAATGGTTATCTTTAGTATTTGTGAAGTTGTAACTTTGTTTGCCATGAACTTTTTTCCTCTGAAGAGAGGTACACAAGTTGTATAAGCAGCCCCATATTTGCAGAGACTCAAACAGTGCGGAGCCCTGAAAAAAACATAGCTAGGGCGACTTCTAGCGAGAAACTCAATTCACACCACACATTTTACAATCACATAAATTATAGCAAAATAATTGCAATCGAATATATCAATACCTAATAATATTAAAGAGCTAAACTTTTGGTCACAAAATCTTTTGTCCGGCCTAATCACCGAGTGACACCTGCTTATTTTTTTAGACTTTTTTCCCTGTCCTACCTTCCGCCGCTCGATTTCCACGTCCATTTTTTTATACACCCCTTTTTCTCCACGTCTAACTTTTTTCATTCTTCCCCATGTCTATTTCGGGCATTTTTTTGTTTTTTCTTTTCTAAATTATCTCTTTTTATATATATATCTATATCTATACATATATCTTACTATTAAAATACAAAAAAATCTATTGGTAAATTTTGTTTGGCCTCTCGCATTTGGTTTTTTTGATCTGTGAACTTCGCTTCTGATTTTGGTCCAGAGTCAGCTCAGCTTGGTGGTTTTGCTCCGTTTTTGTCCCATGTTTTTTCTTCTTGTGTTGGTTTTTTGTCTTAACTTCGCTCTTTCTTTTTTGCTCAAATGTAAAAAAAAACAAATAATAATAAGTTTAACATTGTAGATCTTTGAACTATTGACCTTTCTTAAAAAATAGAGATTTTCACCGTTAAAGTTGATGGACCTTTGAACCATTGAGCCTTCCTTAAAAAAATAAACATTTTCACCACTAAATTGTTGGTTTTCACCATTATAGTTGATGATGGATCTTTGAACATTGACCTTTCTTTAAAAAATAAATATTTTCATCACCAAATTGTTGATGTAGTTATGATTAGAAATAAAACTTATTCTTATTAAAAATTTAGATCAGCTAATCGTTCAAATAATTACTGGAACCATGAACTGAAATCTTGAACAATTTGTAGTCTATCCATCCTAATGTATCTCTGCAATCACCAACAAGGGCTGCCATGTGAAAAATAGAGAGAAATCTCCCTTCATAATCATCAACGGATAGATCAATTCTTGACTTGAATATGCTTGCAGAGCGGTGGCTGCATCGGTCGTCGTGTAGCCAACCGCCTGGGTTCGATTCCTATCTAGGGCAAACCGGTCGTTGGGGCTTTTCCCTAGAGGGGACCAAGCTTGTGTTAAGTAATAATGTGTGTGATTTGTTCTTGGGCGTGTTTTGAGTCTGCTTGGGTAGTCCAATCTGTGTTCGATGCGCGGTTAGCACGAGTTCCCACTTGAGTTCTTACATGATATGCCAGTGCTCCTGGCATGTCCAAAAAAGAGATCAATCCTTAACATGTTGGCAACTAACTCTTTGCTGACTTTAATAAGAGACTACACAATCATAGTTTACCTTAAACGTTTGATAGTTTTTTCTCCTGTCGCAACACACAGGCATGTTTGCTAGTTATGGCTACAACGTGGATGGGCAGCACAATTAAAGTTTGAAGATCTTACCTCAATTTGAAGAATAAATTCACAGTACTTAAACCATACGGTGGCCTGTTCCTCGTGTTCGGATGCACACGCTAGGGTTTGAGGTGCCGGATGCAAAGCTAGAAGTGGAACACCAGTGGGTGGCGGCCGAGAGGATTGGTTGGGCTTGGAAACAATTTTTATTAGGGCTTCAAGTGGTTGGGCCTTCACTACACATATGGGCTACTGTTGCTTGGTTAGACCAAGGTGGCAATATCAATCCCAGACATATAATATCTTCTTCTGTGGGCCCTCACTCGTTCTTTGCCCTCTTAGGACCATTGAAGAAATGGAGGGGAAAGGACCAAAGGAGGCATGAAAGGTGTGGGTCAAGAACATCAGAGGCTAGGGCGGCCGCCCCACCATGCCGCTAGGGTGGCTCGGCCTCTGTACTCAAAAAAGGACATTTCATTTGTGCTATATAGATACTATATATGTATACCAATTGTTTTGACTCCTTGCATTTCATTGTGGATGATGCTATTTTAGTAAAAATGTTGAAATGGTAGGTGTAAGGAAAATGGATCCATGGGTCATTTAGTTTTGATTTTGGTGTTTGATGATTAACATGACAATTTAGGCTAATATTGTTTGCTAGTGTTTTTGGATATAGTTCAAAGGTTGCAAAGTGGACTTGAACTTAGGCAAAGTTGTGATCTAGATGATCAACACCTCAAGCAAGACCTTAGAAGCAATGATGAATATCTACAAGTACATGTAAGAGTGCAGCACACAAGATGGAAGAAGCCCAGACAAAGACACACAAAGAAACAAAACTAGTCAGTGTTGTACAGTAGCACCGGACTTGTCCGGTCTGCTCAGGGAGGAGCACTAGACACCACTGTGTGCAACGGGCAATGGCTACAGCATCCCATCGAATGCATCCGATGTAAAACTGGACCCCTCACTCGACTGGGCTTCTAGAGAGGGTTGTAGCTAAGTTGGAGACGACGTGAAGGCATCGGATGTATCCGGTGTGCATCGGACAAAGCACCGAACACCACATTACTCCAATGGCTGACAATAGTTAGAAGCCAACGGCTAGCTGACGTGGACACACCAGACCTCTCTAGTGGATGCACCGTACTCGTTCGGTGCTTGCGCAGCCCAATCGCTATATTTGGATTGGGGGCTATATATACCCCCTTGGCCAACTTTTTGAGGGGTGTGAGAGTTGGGAAACATACTAAGGGAGTTGAAGCTCCACCTACTAGTCTCCACAATGCTTCATGCTTAGTGAAACACTAGGTGATCAATGTAGATGCTTTGCGAAGTGCTTAGGCTAGTTAGAACACCGCTAATGCGCTTACTCTAGGTTTAGACCTAGTGTTTAGTAAGGTTTGTGTATCTCTTACCACTCGGTGCTTGCATGCACCATTGTTGTACAACGGAGGGGCTTGTAGTCTTGTGAGACCACCCCAACAATGTTTGTGGTGTGGCTACCACTGTGTACTAGAAAGAACGAGGCCTGCGACGGTTTGGCTGGAAGCTCGATAATGAAGACGGCAGGGAGCGGTCTGAGAGATTCATCTCAGAGACCCACTTGCATGTGGGGAAGGCCTAGGGGCTATCCATAGATTAACTTGACCAGGAGCTTGGCCCTTGTGGGGGCTTCAACGAGAACCAGGGAGCGTGAGCTTCCCGATATCTCGGTAAATGGAGTTGTTGACGGTCAGTAACATCAATCATAAACCATCAACATATCCTATATATATACTTAATTCCATCACCGAACATAGGAATAGGGATTTAAACTAATGAATTCCATGAGCTTTGGTGAATATGTGCATGTAGGAGCTTGAGGATTTAATCAGGAAACTGTCAAGGTGGATCTATTCGCCAAAGTAAATCACGTTTATCCGCGATAAAACCGACTTGGGAAGACTCTAAAATACTCTAGAAGACAACTTACTGAGACCCACACCTAGAGGCTGACATGTGGGGCTAGCCGGCCCCACCTGCCGGCCGGCTGACCCATGGGACCCACCTATCAGCTCTCTTTGCTATGTCAGTTTTCCACCGCCTTAAGGATCAAATCTACGCCGTTGCGTTAAGTCGGTTTGATCTGAGGGCTCAGGATTGATGGCTCCCCCTATATATAGCAGCCCCTACCCCCCTCCCTGAAGCCATCCAAAAACCCTAATTCATATCCTTCTCATTAGGATCTGAGCTAGCTATCAAGAGAAGATTAGTTCTCTATAGGATCTAGTATTGTAAATATAAATAGTGGATAGGAGTGAGGGAAGAGTTTGGAGGAAGTGCCAGCTTGTCAGTGTTCTCTCTATGGCTTGTACCTTGGCGGGTCTAAGTTCTACTTGAGCTTGCTTCTGAGATTTCTCTAGTAATCAACTTCTAATTCAAGTAAGCATTTTGTTTATATTGTTCATCAGGTTCGCGACTCATTTAAGTGCTTTGTTATCTTCCTAGGGGGAGTAAAGTATTAATCATAAGTGTAAGCATGGTGCTTAGACTTAGGTTAATCGTGGATGGACCCAGAATTCCAGACCGATGGTAGATCGCGAGGGTGACTATATAGCCTTTGAATCCTTTGTAGTCCACCTCCCGTCTGTAGGCCAAGTAGGACCCGGTTACTACAAAAAGCATCATCTGCTAGTGTCTTTCCTTAATAATGTCCCCAGTTGAATAATAGAAGACATAGTTTACCCAAGTTAGAACTAGAGAACCTTAGTAATCCTCTCTACGCTCCTATTTATCCTTAGCCTTGTTGCTAGCCCTGGTTAAGTTAGATTATAGTTAATATCACACGTTTCACTATGGATATAATACTTAGAATACTTCCGAGTGAAAGCTACAACATCCGTGCGCTTACAGATTTATTTATGTGTGTCTTAAATATACCAACAAGCTTTTCTAGCGTTGTTGCCAGAGAAACAGTCGTTGAATTAACTACGAACCTAGCTTAACTTTGTATCTTTTAGTTTTAATTTTTCTTTTAGCATGGATAACACACCTATATATAAATGTGCTAAACTTACGAGCGCATGCCTAGAGCCACCAAAATCTTCAAAACCTATCGTAACACCCGGCTATGAGCTGCGCCCGTGTTTAATAAAATTAATTCAAGAACAATCCTACGAGAGTTTGAACAGACCTGTGCATGCTTGCATATCGCTAGCATTTTGGACGAGACCTTAAGATGGAAGTTGTTTCTGTTCTCTTTAACGAGAAGAGCTAAATGATGGTATAACAAAACCGTAGGAACTATGCAAGGAGATTGGGAAACATTATGCACTAAATTTTGTTTATCTTTCTTTTCCATCTCTAGAGTAGTTAGCGTTTGATTTGAGGTTCTATCTTTTAAACAAAAGAACAAGAATCTCTTGGCACGTCATGGATTCATTTTAATGACCTCATAACCACTGGCCCTGACCTTGCCATTCAAGACCCTGTACTTCTTCAACACTTTTACATGGGTCTTAACAAGGATTCGATGAGTTTTCTTGATGTGGCCTCTAGAGGAGCTTTCCTTCATTTGTCTTCTAGTAAGGCAAAGACTATCCTTGACAAAATTATTAGACGCATTCTCTACACTAGCATTCATGATGACCTACCTGAGGAAGAGAAGGGATCATATTCTGATCAAGAAGAGGAATTTTTAATAGCCAAATTACAATCATTTCAATCCCAAGATTTAGCTATCAATCCTGAACCATCAATTCCCCAAAATCTAAATCCTCCAAAGGAAGAAGAAATTCAACCTTTGAAAATCCCTTTTGAAACTAAGAATGATCTTTTTGATGCTGATTTTAGGAAAAGCTTAAACTTTTTGCTACATAAGAGACCTTCGAGTGAATATAATTCAAATCCTCTCAAGAAGGGATGTCTTAAAAAGTGTCTTAAATCAAATTTCTTTGGGGGACATCTTGAAAACTCAAGGGTGGCATGTCAAGTGATGCCATAGAAGGATGGCTGAGTCATTTAGAAGCCAATCCTATCTTCTCCCCTTCTATGCCCACATTAGATGTCTCATCTGAACCCATCTCTAAACCCATCCTTGACCTCGATGATCCCTCTTATATTATGTCCGGTACCGATATTAGGGTACCCAAAAAAGGGGGACTGATGGTCATCAATGACCAGTTCACCCGTACGCTTTTGGGGCATTATCTGACCCCCAGGGCATAGACTACGCCTCGCCCAACCGCAGGAACGTGGGCGCCGGCTCACCCGACCCCGAGGGCGAGGGCTCCGGCTCACCCGACCTTGGGGGCACAGGTTCCGTCTCGCCCGACCCCTAGGGCACGAGCTCCTCTCCGCCCAGGAGCGTAGGCCCCATGAGGGCCCGCACTACCTTCAACCACCACAGACGTAAAAGCTCAAAGCCCGGGGTCAAACTTCTGACACCGAATGGGAATAGGCACGCCACGACACGAACCATAGCCATAATAGGCCACGCCTGGAGGGCCCATGTTGCCCACAGCGTCGGGCAGGGCGGGACGAGGCACCACAACTAGCTGATGACGCCCGCATGTGGTGCTAGTGGCAAACAGGGCTATGCCATGGAGCTGTCCCCATCACCATCTACGTCACGATGTGGGGACGTATCCGTCCTCATCTACAAGACCGGCGAGACCCACTGCCGGAGGAGAAGGGCGGCACAGCTCTAGGGCTCCCTTCCTATCTATTTTTCTCTTTCTTGTTTCTCTCTCTCTCTCGTGTACCCTAGGTCCTTTCCTTAGTTTATAAAAGGGAAGGCTAGACGCCCCACGGGAGGAGAGTCTCTTCGAGCTCTTTGAAGTCCCCAGAGCAATCACAGAGTACTTCCACTCTACTTCACCTTCAACAGAGACTTGGGATCCTTTCCCTCTCTCACCCGTTTGTAACCCCTACTGCAAACATCAATGCTAGTAACACGAGCAACCTCGAACAGGACGTAGGGACATTCTGCCCAAACCAGTATATATCCTTATATCCTCTAGCACACCATCCGGGCCAAATATGCAATACAAATTCACTCGTCAGAGGTTCTAAACACCGATAGTTGGCTCGTTAGGTAGAAGCTTTTACGTGTTTCAGCTGCCTCGCTCTCATTTGTAATGGCACAGTCACATCTAGCTGCACCACTTCTGTCATGGGCATGGCTGTCTCCGTTTGCTTTGGTGGCGGCCCCATTTGCACCGCTCCCACTTGCGACGTCACAGTTGCGCTTGGTTGTGGCCTATTCGTCTCGGGCGCTGCCATCTCGATCTGTGGCATCACAGCCACGCCTGGCCGTGCCGCCTCCCCCATGGGCACTCCATGCGCGCTTTCCTCCATCTGCCTCTCCACAAATGCCGTCGTCGCTGTCGGTGAAACTCCCCTAGTGGGCTTCGTGATCACCCTAGCACCACTTCCGCCCAGCGCAGCATCGGGCGATCCCTGGCATCTCGACTGAAGGGCGAGGGTCTTCCTCAATGCAATCTGTAGGGATGTCCCACATCCGCTAGTGCTATAGAAGGTGTGATGTTCAGCCATCGGTGAAATCTGATCGGAACAACGGAGCAGAGGAATTTTTAATTTACCTTGGCGCCACTGGATGGCGACGTTTTGGGTTTGGCCCGTCCAACCCCAGCTATGCCTCTTTGGCATGTGGCCGCTTCGAGCCTTCCCTCTACTCAAAAGGCTCGGACAATGCGGATTGACTCACCCCTATTGACTTTAGGGGCACATCCTCCTCTGCGTGAAAAGAAAAGGTCCTCCCTAGGACACATCGCCGCCTGCCGGCTCATCCTCATTTGCCAAATCCACCCATGGGATGGGCGACGCGGAGCCACAGGCTCCCTCCTCCTCCTCTTTTTTCTCTTCTTTCTCATCCTCGTCCTCTTCCTCCTCTGATCCTTGGCGCCGCTTTCCTCGGTCCAGCCTCGCCTGCTTCCTCAGCGCCTTCTTCTTCTCATCGTCCTTCTTCTTCTTCTACCTCTTGGTCGTGACATGGTTCACCTCCCTGATGGTCATGTCCTCTAGCAATGATGCGCGGGAGGTCCGGACGAAGAGGCCAGACTATGGATTCTGGGCCTCAGAGTCAAATGGCAATAAAGGGTCAGCCAAGAAAGGAAACTAGGAAGAGACTTACCAAGTCAATGAAGCCCGTGTCCAGGTGCATTGCAGGATGCCCCAAAATCGAGAACTTGAACGTGTCATCGAGCACGTCCATCACCTCCCTGATGCGCTGCTCGGTATCACTATTGTGGTATGGTCCTCGGGCAAGCACCGTCCCCTCGAGTGGCGCATCGGGCATCATCTCGTAAAGCGAGAGGGTGCGCACCATCAGTGGCGCCATTCCCCACGCGTGGTATGCCCCGATGACACCGGCCCCACGGATGCTGCCACTCCTCAGCCATGCAACGACGTTGAGGAGGTCGCACATCCTCTTCTTCTCCTTCTTGACGCGGCCGTATCCCTACTCCGGCGGCGCTTCCTCGATGAGGCCGCCGGAGATGATTGGCAGGGGGTAGGGGTATCGTTCTTCAGATAGAACCACAGCTTGTACCACCCCTTATTGGATTTTGTCAGCGCAATGGGAATGTACTGAGCTGCCCAACTGCCCCGAAGATGGATGCTTGTGCACCCCATCGGCACCGATAGCTCTACCTTATTCTTCTCCCTCTTCTTCTATAGGGAGACGACGAAGAAATACTTCCACAGCAGAAAGTGGGGCTCGATCCCCAAATACCCCTAGCATAGGACGACCAAGGCCGCGATGTGCTGAATCTCGTTGGGGTTCAAATGCTGCAGCTCAATTTTGTAATGGTGCAGTAGCCCCTGGAGGAATCGGTGGGGGAGAGGAGAGCTACAAGCCCGCGCTCATGGAAGGGGATAAAGGAAACGACGTAGCCTTCGGGCAGCGTCGGCACGTCCTCATCACCGGGTACGACCCACTCTAATGCCTCGGTCCTCGTAGGGAGAAGACCATGCTTGATGAGACTTTCCATGCAGGCATGGACGATGTCTGAGTAGCACCATGGCTTCATGGGTATGTAGGGGCAGAGGAGGGCAAGCTTTACTGGCGACAAAGGAGTGAGGACAAGGAACCCTAGGTGCCGGCGGCAGCAGAGCGGAGAAGGCAAGATTGCGGTTGGGTGTACCGAAGACGGGAGGTAAGATCTCTATTTATAGGGGAAGGTAGAATGAGAGGTGAACCATTTGCCTAGATCCACGTGCCTATCGTGTCCCGTCATCATGCCCCTCCAGGAATCATGCACATGCCACCCCTGGCCTCTCCCTCGAAGGGCATGTCAGATGGCGGTTTGTCCACCCTGATGGGCCGCGAACCGCTACAGGTAAGAGGAATACGGAGCTGAAAACGCTCCT
Organism: Saccharum spontaneum; assembly: GCA_022457205.1. NCBI lineage: Eukaryota > Viridiplantae > Streptophyta > Magnoliopsida > Poales > Poaceae > Saccharum > Saccharum spontaneum. Next base: position 29,489,521 of record CM039586.1, on the reverse strand, counting down.
ACGGCCCATTAAGGACAAGGAGTTCAAAGGCTGGCCCACTGACGGGTTCGATAGCCACTCCAGGGCGCCTTTTAGAGCGAGGGGTGGAAAGGGATGGGCCCGCTAGCGGCCAGTACCCAGGCGCATGAGTGCCAAAGGCATCCTGATCCACGTTTGGGTCTTGACCACGCATGGTCCATGGTTTTTTCTCAAAGAAAGGCGACGAGCCCTCGGGACCAGTCGAACAGACTGAGAACTTTATGGACTAGCCGTCAGGAATCTAGAGTCGGTCACCAGCTGACCCATGCTGGATCCCCGTGAACGGGAATTGGAGCCCCACTCGAACTGACCTGTTAGCAGCTCACCGAGCACCATGGTTCGTCCAACGAGCAAAACATGGCATGGCTCAACCCCTCTGTTTTTTTTTCAAAAAATGCTTGAAGGAGAACGATCATAAGACGTGCCTACCCCTCGATCGGACCCCTATTGCACGCGAGGGCTCAGGGGCTCGGACTCGCAAGGATACCCAATGCACAGTCGCATACAGGCGGCAAATCAACCATCACAACCAAGCTAAAAGAAACTTACAAGTTGCTACAGACAAGCTAGCACTCTGAGACTTCCCCATATCGAAAAGCCTACAGAGGAGTGTCCAACTCCCTTGTAGGCTCGGGGGCTACACCCTCCGGGTGCGCTCGCGTGCACCCTCAGGCAATCAAAGGATCCCTCGACCGATCCCTTCTGAATCGCCCGGAGGGTACTGTCGGGTACCGATATTAGGGTACCCAAAAAAGGGGACTGATGGTCATCGACGACTAGTTCACCTGTATGCTTTGGGGGCGTTATTCAACCCCCAAGGCATAGACTCCACCTTGCCTGACCCCAGGAACACAGGTACCGGCTCGCCTGACCCCGAGGGCGAGGGCTCCGGCTCGTCCGACCCCCGGGCCACGGGCTCCGCTTTGCCCGGGAGCACAGGCCCCATGAGGGCCCACACTACCTTCAACCACGTAAAAGCTCAAAGCCCAAGGACAAACTTCTAACACCGGATGGGAATGGGCACGCCTCGACATGACCCGTAGCCATAATGGGCCACGCCTAGAGGGCCACATCACCCACAACACCGGGCAGGGCGGGACGGGGCGCCACGACTGGCTGACGACGCCCGCGTGTGGCGCCAGTGGCAAACAGGGCCATGACGTGGAGCATCCCCATCACCATCTACATCATGACATGGGGATGTCTCCATCCTCATCTACATGACCGGCGAGACCCACTGCTGGGGGAGAAGGGCGGCATATCTCTAGGGCTTCCTTCCTCTATGTTTTTCTCTTTCTTCTTTTCCTCTCTCTCTCTCGTGTACCCTAGGTCCTTCCCTTGGTTTATAAAAGGGAAGGCTAGATGCCCACGCGAGGAGAGGCTCTTCGAGCTCTTCGATGTCCCCAGAGCAATCACAGAGTACTTCAACTCTACTTCACCTTCACCAGATACTTGGGATCCTTTCCCTCTCTCACCCGTTTGTAACCCCTACTGCAAACATCCGTGCTAGTAACACGAGCAACCTCAAACTAGATGTAGGAATGTTCTGCCTAAACCAGTATATATATATCCTTGTGTCCTTTTGCACACCATCCAGGCCAAACGCGTGTCATGGAACCGTCTAAATTATAAGAGCACAAGTACAAAAACAATCACCAAAGTGATTAAATTCTCACACTTGAGCCCATATAACTCCGGTAGTCCAATAAAACCATGAGGGATTTCAAACCAACTAAAATACAAACCAAGATCATAGTGATTCAACATAACAAGCCACATGTTACATCCATTTCACAAGTAGTTCAACATACATCGGAGTTCAACATAGTTATTACAACTTAAGTTGAAAAGTAACGAAAGCAAAGTAATTTGAAACTAACATTACTCTTATTTCAAATACATGCTAGTACCAAGGTCAACTTCCAACAAAAGCATTAGAGGCAAGATAGCTTAGAAGGATCATGCCCGTGATCACACTCCGCCACTACGGCAAGAGCCATCTAATTCTTGCAGTAGCCATGATACATCACAACCTGCAACAAGTGAGAATAAACCCTGAGTACGAGAAGGTACTCAGCTAGACCTACCCGTCAAAAACCAAAAATAAGGTGACACCAAGGATCATGCAAGGCTGATATAAAGTGGGCTAGCTTGACAACATTTTGTATAAAAGCTTAGTACAGATAAGTAATCATTAATGCTTAAGCATCAAGTTTATCATCATGAACCTGTCATCTAGATTAGCACTTGTACTAGAGCACTCACTTTATTAGGAGCAAACAATATTAACCATAGCAGGTATAATAAGGCTGTCATCATCATATCATCATTCCTGAACCATCAAGTTATTTAGTGAGATCTACGTTGGAGATAATCCCATCAAGTTCTCACTAACTGGTGAGAGATGGTGACTTGAATCGAATTACAACTTAGCTGAGGTGGTATTCCTAACTCTCACCCATGACTTCCCCCGTCGGGGAGCATTAGGTCACCTTTGGTACAACTCAGAAACCAACTTCGTGGGTTTGGTTAGCGCCAACACTCTCAGGAATTACCCTTCTGCCAGGACGATCAGGACTTTTAACTCACCTGCCCTTGGACTCATGCCTACGGCTCTCTTCCGAGGCGCACTTTATACTTGCCGACTCCCGGCCTGAGTTGAGCTACTCGGCTTCGTGGTCGGTCTCCAGACCCGGACAACTGAGGCATGCGTTCAACATGATTAGGAAAGGCTCCAAGAATTTGGTCCTTAATTGACACAGACAGGGATAGATCCACACCCAAGACCTCCATGCCTTGTTGCTTCACTGTCGTCATCCCACCCAGTCTCATTTTATTTCATTAACACATGGTTCTTTTCCACGATAGCAAATATAGCCAACCGTGCCATATATATATTCCTATAACTCGCAGGTGACAGGAAATCACCTGACTTCTACCGCTTAAAGCAGGGCTAAGCATCTACTCGATCCTGAGCTATATAGGATTCATGGTATAGTTTCTGGACAAGGATGGAATATCAATGTAGCAAGTGTTTTCATCCAACACCTATAACTTAATGCAACAATACATATAACATATATACTCAATTGCATTTTTAGAAATTAGGAGGCTTATAATGCTCCAGGGCTTGCCTGGGATCCGACGCAAGTCAGTAGTTGTCAGATGACACTCGCTTGGCGAGCACCTCTCATTCTAGCACTTGTCCAGTCCTTCCGTCTTCGAGATAGGTCCACCAAACACCATCTTCGGGTTAGGCTCCAACATCTCATCCTTCACGTGGTGCATCTAGCATACTTAGATGAGATAAAAGATGCAAGTGTATGAATACATGGAAGTGCAATAGACAATGCATCACATACAGTGATCAAGGCAAGTACGAGGTTACGCTAAATACACACAAGCACTTCACCTTGCTTAATTAAACATCACACAACCTATCATACTAAGATAGCAAGGAAAGCAATACCAAACATGACACAAGATTTACAAAGTCTCAGGTGTACTAACTTCATCACCAAGGACATGAATCACACTTAGCAACATGCAAAGCAAGTCAAGATGAAGCAACAACGATAACTAGAATATGCCAATTTCTGGATTTGCAAACAGTAGCTTCATAAATTAATCATATGTAGAGTTTTATAAATCCAAATGACTTGGAAGAAGACATTCTGGAAAGCTTATAAAATTCTCTACATTTCATATAATATCATCACAGCATGATTCATAAGATAAACAAGTCAAAATTACAAAGTTCCAGAATTTATTCCTGACAAACAGAGAGCAAACAATTCTGTACCCTAACTTTAAACAGCTATAACTCCTAAACCACATGGCTAAATGCCACCAAATTTTAACAGAAGCTATATACATAAATTATCTACAACTTTTGTATAAAAAAGTTTTACAACAAAGCATATTATCATGAAGAACTTTGCTAAGTTCCCAGATCTGTCCAGAAACCTCATTTGCAAGAAATAATTATTAACTTATGTTGCAAACATATAATTGGGCAAAATAAACTTTATCAACATGTCACACATAACTAATGGACACCAGAAAACATAGTGTCCATTGATAAATAAATTATTTTTAATACATTTCTTAATTTATCTAGATAAGTAGGTGGAATTATGAACACATACCAAAAATTGCATAATAAATTCTACCTAAATTACAGTGGCCTACAAATGCTCCTAATAGTCTACTTTCCAAATTTCAAGCCATTTGGACATGTATATCAACCTCTATGAAAAAGACAAATGGCTATTGAAATAAATCATGTGAGGGCAAGATACACTTATAACCCACACATAAAGCACCTAAAATTCATAAAATTTTTACCACACATCAAACATCACATAAGTAGCATGTCACAAAAATTTCACTTCATTTGGAGCCCTAAATTTTCAGTTATGAAAATGACAAATACAACTAGAATTGAAAACCTAGTTGCATAAATCTATTTTTATAGCTAAAGTCTTAAACTAAAACATGACATTATAGATCCACTGCATAGAGAATTTCACAAGGATTCCAAAAAGTCCTCATTTGCTATTTTACGAATTTCCTATGATTTACTATGTAATTTCAAAGTTGCTGCAAAAATAATTACAAAGCAGTCCTCACGGCACTATTCATATGAGTCATAGGTTTTACAGAAACCCCCCTGTATTTAGTCGAATTCAAGCTTGAGGTCCCTAACACGAAATCAATAGAGGAGCTCGTCGGAGCTCGCTGCTCCAGCCGGTGGAGGCCACGCCGACAGTCGGGAAATGGCGGCGGAGCACCAGGGGCCTCTTGCGCAGCCGCTGGTGCCCTTGTCTTACTCCGTGGCGGTCCGAGGTCAGCCGGCCATGGAGGCAGTAGAGGAGGACATCGGGGTCACAATTTCCAATCGACAGGGGGCTCGTCGGCGACGAGGAAGGGGCGTGGCGGCTTGGACACGTCAAGGCGCGCCCGTTGGGCTGCTCTGCTCGGCCCGAGGCGGGTCGTGGTGGCCCGGCTAGGTGCGCTCTCGAGGTCACGGCGAGCGGCCATGGCGGACGCGGCCGCGCACAGCGTCGCTGCGGGGAAGAGTGTGGGCGAGCGCTAGAGGGAGCAGAGAGTGAACGAGGACGCTCAGGTGCTCCTCCTTATCGACGCAAGGGCACATGGGAGGTGGCTGTCATGGTTCAGAGGCGAGGCCCGTTGTACTCCTGCATGGTCACCACGGTGACACAACGTCGAGCACGTGGCGTTCACCGAAGTGGCCAGCGTGGGGTGCAGTTTTGGGCTGGCTACAGGCCAAATTGGATCATGGTCCCAAAAGCAAAGTTGCAACCCACAAGACGCTCTACAATTTTAGTTAAGGGTGCTCAGCCATTAGGGCTCTAGATTAGGAGATAATCAACTCCAAATTTGACACTATCACCGGCTTAATGGTGATTAAGCTTTGCTCGGTTTTCGCTAACGAATTGAAAGGATCAAGATGCCCAAGAGGGGGGTGAATTGGGCTTCTCTAAATTTTATTGCAAGAATTAAAACCTACTAAGCCATAATTCACCCCTAGTGCCTACAAGTGTTCCTAGTGATTCTATCGATAAAAGTTTTGCACCCTAAGTTCCAATCCTAGTCTAGCATGGCAATTCTACGAAAGTAAACCAAGCAACAAGAGTAATGCGAGAAAGTAAATTGCTTGAATGTAAAGGGTTAGGAACACAACAATATTTTCCCGAGGTATCGGAGAGTCGCCACTCCCCACTAGTCCTCGTTGGAGCACCCGTGCAAGGGTGTAGTGAGGATCAAGTGCTCTCTACGAGCTGATTCTTTGACACTCCGTTGCGGTGAATCGCCCACAACCGCTCATAAGATGAGTTGGGTCATCCACAAGCTCCGTCGGATGATCACCAAGCTCCCGATCACCACCAAGCCGTCTAGGTGATGGCAATCACCAAGAGTAACAAGCAAGAACTCTCACTTAACCACAACAAGCCTAATGAGAAGGTGGATGTACACTTGCTACTCCCTAGACACTAGTGAGGACTCTCACACTTGAATTCTCAAGACTCAAATCTCACTAGGGCTCTTGCACTTCCTTGCACATGAAAGGAGTTTCTCAGCTGATCAAATGAGCAAGAGTCTCTCAAATGGAGGGGTAGAGAAAGTATTTATACTCCCCCTCAACACCCCCAACCGTTATCTTCGAAATCAGCAACTTTCATGACCGACAAACACGATGACGCCCACCGACAGACGCGTCTGTCGCTCTGGAGGGACGCATCTGACGCCTCTGAGGAGCGCGTCTGTCGCATATAATCGAATCAAACCGGTTCACTAGCCGTTAGGGCTCGACAGACGCTGGCCAGCGTCTGTCGCCCTAGCAATGGACACGTCTGACGCTGTCGAAGAACTTCAAAGCATTTTGGACCGTGTCTGTTGACCACCAGATGCATCTGACGCTCAACCCTAACTGCGTCTGTCGCTCGTAAGCGCGTAGGGCGCGTCTGTCGCCTTTCACCCTCGTGTCTAATGCTTTTTTGTAGTAAGAAACCACACGACAGACGCTGACGTCAGTGTCTGTCGCCCTTCGTCCTCATCGTCTATCGCCCGTTTAAGGGCCAAAATGACTTCCGATTCAAACGCTTCTTGAACGACTTTTGTTCCAAACAATCTCAGGGCCACCTTGGAGCCACCTAGTGCTAAGTTTGACAAGTGTGCACCACACCTAACCACTAGACTTACCTAGGTCAAGCTACTCATCCATGCCCCCTTTAATAGTACGGCCAAAGGAGAAAAATGAAAGTCCTAACGACTATTTCGAACGTAATTCAACTCCTCGACGTCCGGAACTAACCGTCCTGAACCTTATCGATCATCCTTTGAAAACTGAAAACGATTTCCATCAATAAGGGGCATGATCACCATATTGCCCACGATTGCCATTACCATGACCTAACACTCTATTGTTTCTGCAAAACACACGTTAGTCATGATACTTAACCGTTGTCATCAATCATCGAAACCCACTCTAGGGGCCTAGATGCTTTCAATCTCCCCCTTTTTGGTGATTGATGACAACCCCTGAGTATGAAGATAAGATTTGAGGTTTTCGAACATGCTTGTTTCACATAAGCAACTTTCAAAGATAACAAGAGATTAGGATTGCTTATGTGCTCCAAGCCAACATGGCAAACTCATAAGATAAGACATGAAAAGTTAGAACACAAAGATATAGCTCATAAGAGATCAGAGTAATAATGCGGAAGCAAGACATTATGAGCTAGAAACAAACAAGTGACATGATATAATAGAGATAAAATAACCAACATATCACTAAAGTAACTCGCAAGCACATAGTCACATAATGCAAGAAGTACGAAAAAGAGACGTGACGATGCATGAAGATGCATGAAAGTAGCACACACATAAGAATCAAAACCCTCTCACAAAGCTCCCCCTATCTACATACTCTCTCTCCCCCTTTGGCATCAAGGACCAAAAAACTACGAATCGGAGGAAGGAGAAGCAGACGAGTCGGCCACAGGAGTGCGGTGAGCAACATTAAACTAATCTGGGGCATCATCTGGACTACTCTCAGGAGAAGGCTGTGGCTGAGCTACGGAGCCTGTCGGACCCTCAGAAGCTAGAAGTGTAGGTGAAGCGGTCCAGGTTTGCTCAGCTGTCGCGGTATCTGACTGTGGAGGGGGTAGAGGACCGATAGGCAGTCCCTGTGACCCTGAAGCAGTAGGAGTTTGAGTAGTGGTCACCAGGGGCTCGGTCTGTGTGACAGGGACCAGAAGTGGATCCATTGAAGCAACAGACGATGGGATCGACTCAGTAGTGCCTGTCCCTGTCACTTCCTCAGGAGCTGAAGCTGGAACTAGAGCTGGCTATGGTGCTGACACGTCTGACACTGAGGTGTCTGCTGTAGAGTATGTCGGTGTTGGCTGCCCGGTGATCTGACTATAAGTGGCATGGAACTGACTAGTATCGGGCATAAGCAGCTGTGACTGTGTCAAGGGTGTGAACCCTGTCTGAATAGGAGTGAATCCTGGGGACACAAACAACTGAGGCACCTGGTGAAAGGAGAAGTGAACAATTGTGCCTGACTACCAAGCTGAGACTGACTCTGAAACCCGCTGGGCTGTGACGCTGGAGTCATCGGAAGAAGGCTCTGAGGTAGCGGAATGCTTGCAGTCTAAACTAACTGAGTGATCAAACCTAAGTACTGCTGCTAGCTCTGCTGCTGCTGTCTCTGTAGCTCAAGAGCTTGCCTCTGGAACTCGTCCTGGCAAGCCTGTACCTATGCAAGAGCAGCAGCAGTCTCCTGTCGGTCCTACTAATGGTGTCGCTCTGCCCACTCTTGGTTCTCTGTCAGTCTAGCGAGAATGGAAACCAGAGTAGGATCGGTGGCTGACCCTAAGCCGCTAGCCTCTCTGTCGTGCGGGCGAGAAGAACGATACGTAGGCAATGGTTGGTAGTCGTCATCCGAGCTGTCTGTGGGGTCTGAGTCTAGCTCAACCTGTGTCGTCCCTGCTCCCTGAGTCTCCAGCTGCTCTAACTCGGCCTCTGCTAGGCCCTGCACGGTAGCATCCTACTATGTAGCTGTCTCTAGAACCACTGGCCTGTGACTCACTCTCACTGGTGTAGCTATGACTGTGCGGACAAGCTGTGAGAAGTCGTAGGTAGGATACTCGAAGGTAGTGGAGTTCCACTCCTGAACACTGGCTGCTGGCATAGGCTCAACTCCCATGTAGATAAGAAAAGAGATCCAGTGGGCCTAGTTCATGTGCCTCTTCGCATTGAAGCTCTCATATATGGTATCTTCCAGCTCACATAGCATCAAGTCCCATATGTCAAATGCGATTCCCCTCATAAGGTGTGACAAGAGCCACTGCTGCAGTCGAGTGGTCCCATCCCTGAAGTTCGGACGAGGAAGGATCGTCCGCCAGATGATAGCATCAAGCAAGCGAACTGGTGGCAGCATGTCAACAGGTCTCCTACTGGAACCCTCCCCGAAGTCACTACCAAACAAGCACCTAATAGTGTCAACAGGTGGCACAATCCCGTCATGAGCGCGCCTGGGGCGGTCAACCCCTGGATAGCAGAGCTGGTGAAGACGTACAATTTGGAGTGGAATCCGCAGTAGCTCTCTAGCTTTGGCACTGGAAATCTCTCGCCGCTCACCTAAGAAACTGAAGGAAATCCCGGTGTGATCTGGGTGGATCCAAAGTGTAGCAAAGAACTCTCTCACCCAGGACAACACATACGAGCCACTCCGCTGAACTAAGTCAGTCAAGCCAGGCACTGTTTGAAGGTATGTGCGAACCTCTTCTCCAACCAAGTCAACTATACTCTGAAGTGGAATGACTCTGTGAGCTGTGACTGATACGTTGGCGTTTACATACGCCATGTGAAAATCCTCCTGGAGAGCTGTGTAGAAGTGATCAACTCCTGGCTGCCTCTGAAGTGGGAACCACTCGTGAAGCTAAACTTTGCGGAAAGTCTAGATCTGACGAGCTGAAGCCTTCTGCAGGTCGTAGTGAATGACCTGAGACCTAGGAGCTGGACGACCTCCCCGTCTCGGTCTCTCTAGAGGGGCTGCTGGTGTCATCTGAGAACGCGTGGTGCGTCCAGAACGACGTCTAGGTGGTGTCTGCTGCTCCTGCTCTGCTAGCTCCTCAGGCTGGTCCTCTGTCACCTCTGTAGCCTCGGTACCAAGTACACGTCCAGAGAGCGGGACTCATGTACGAGACTCATTGATAAGAATACCACTGCCTCTACCACCACTTTCTGCTCTTTCTGCTGCTTGAGCTACTGCTAGGGCTTCCTCTGCCTCTCTGTCTTTTCTGGTGCGCTTCTTTGTGCTGATAACCTTACGCTTTCCTCGAGCCACCTCTATAATACGGGGAGGACTGTCACCCCCGTCACCTCCGTCACCTCTAGGAGGAGAGCCTTCGACATTCTTGCACCTAGCCATGGTGACAAGAATAGAGATACACTATCACATAAGTGAAACTCCCCCTGTCACTCTGGCACTGTCAGATCTGACTGTCAATCTCTGGAGAAACAACTGACACTCTGAGAGATGGTGTACTGACATCTTGTGAGGCTTGGCCTCAATCCGTATCCACAGGCTTGGCCCCAGATTCAATACTAACAATGGTGCCAAACAACACAGAGAACCAACTCGCTACACTGGATAGAATAGAGAGTGTTACAATAAGCAATATAATTTCTAGGGTTACGAGATCCTATCAGAAGCAAGTAATTTTAGGTATGATCAAAGTGAGGCGAAACAATTTCTACCTTAAAACGGAGGAAGTCCTGTGAAGTAGAGAAGATAGACGATGATGTAGAGCACTACACTTAAGTATTGAGGCCTGAAGACATACGCGATCAACGGGATGAGCTTAGAGGCATTTCATCGAACACCTGAAGAACACAGGGGCAAGATGATATGAGGAGGGAGAGCTCACCCTGAGGCCGACCACCAGATCACGAAGGAGAGCTGCAAAGGATGGCGAGGTGGTGCTTGACGGCGACAATCACAAGCAGCGCTAGGGCAAGGCCGTGGCGGCGCTAGTGCTGTGCGGTGGCGGCGCTGGAGCAGGGCGGTGGCAGCGCTGGGAGTTGGTGGACAGGGTGGCGTAGGCGCGCAAGGAAGGGCGATGGCGAGGTCAGGCGGCGCTGGGAGCAGGGCGATGGTGGCGCTGGGAGTAGGGCGATGGTGAGGTCAGGCGGCGGCGCGGGAGGCTCTATGGTTAGGGCATGGGGAGTCGGCGGCGTACGGAAGCTGAACACGGTTGCGCGAGGACAAGGAAGGAGGAAGGAGTTGCTCTACATATCGAACATATTTTTTGGATTGAAACCGCCTCGGATCCAAGCGACAGACGCACTAACGGGGGGCATCGGACGCAACATAGGAGCAACAGATGCTCCACAGAGAGCACGATTTCTCTAGAAACTCGACGGACGTGTCCATTGTTCTACCGTCAGACGCTGGTCAGCGTTTGTCGCTCGCAGTCAACAGCTCCTCCACAGTCGACAGACGCGATGACGCTTTTGCGACAGACGCGTCCGATGATACTGTTGCAGCGTCTGTCGGTCGCCCGCGGCAGACTCCTCCATTTGCATGCGACAGACGCGTCTGACGCCAAAAACCAGCGTCTGTCGCAGCATCTGACGCCCTAAAAACATGTTTTCGATCAACTTTTTCGTGACTCTTTCTCCCAACTAGGTTCCAAGCCAAATAAAAACCAAATAAACACCAAATGGAACCTGATATGAGTGACCTCTCTCAAACCCTCAAAATTTTCAAAATATTTTTGCCTTAGGCTAGTATCAATTTTTTTAAGAAAATAAGCGATAAACACCCAAGGAGTAACGTATGACCATGCAATGGAGTTTGTAAACTCTTGGGAGCGTCGAATGCTCTCTCCATTCATGGACGAACACAACAGTTGCTCAAAGCTTAACCGAAAAGAAACGACAAAACAACAAACATGCATATGCAATGCAAAGCAAGAAAGTAAAAACTAGGTTGCTTGTCAAGTTTGATCCACGATTAGGCTTCTTCACTCCTCCAAAAAGGGTTATCGTAACCGTGTTAGACAAGTCCTAGATGCATTATGGAAATTTAAATATGACATATATTACAATGCAATGCAAGAGACAACACAAGTTCATTTCTTAAAGTTACTTGAATCAAGCACATTGAGCTCACTTCTCAACCTACAAAAGGTAACCTCATCCAAAGGTTTAGTGAAGATATCCGCCAATTGATTTTCACATCTTACACCTTCTAGTGATATATCATTTTTAGCAACATGATCCCTTAGAAAGTGATGATGGATATCAATGTGTTTGGTGCGTGAGTGTTGTACCAGATTATTGGAAATTTTAACGGCACTTTCATTATCACATAAAAGTGGCACCTTATCAAGAACAACACTATAGTCTAGAAGGGTTTGCTTCATATATAAGATTTGTGCACAACAAGCCCCCGCGGCAATGTATTCCGCCTCGGCGATGGACAAAGCCACACTATTTTTCTTTTTAGATGAACAAGATACAAGTGACCTCCCAAGCAAATGACACCCTCTGGATGTGCTTTTTCTATCAATTTTACAACCGGCATAATCCAAGTCAGAATAGCCAACTAGTTGGAATCTAGCTCCTTTGGGATACCAAAGACCAATGCTTGGGGTGTGCTTAAGATATCTTAAAATTCTTTTCACGGCACTTAGGTGAGGTTCTTTAGGACAAGCTTGAAAGCGAGCACACATGCACACACTAAACATGATATTGGGCCTAGATGCGGTAAGGTACAACAAGCTACCAATCATAGAACGGTAGAGAGTTTGATCAACCAGTTTACCTCCCTCATCTAGGTCGAGATGTCCATTTGATGGCATTGGGGTCTTGATTGGCTTACAATCATCCATCTTGAACCTCTTGAGAAGATCCTTAGTATACTTTTCTTAAGAGATAAAAATCCCTTCTTTCATTTGCTTGACTTGAAAACCAAGGAATAATGTAAGTTCACCAATCATGGACATCTCGAACTCCCTCGACATCAATTCACCAAATTCCTTGCAATAATCTTAATTTATTGAGCCGAAGATAATATCATCAACATAGACTTGACAAATGAAGATCTCCCCATTAAGCTTCTAGGTCAATAGTGTGGTGTCGACCTTCCTAATAGTAAAGCCCTTCTCAATGAGGAAGTCTCGGAGGCGCTCATACCATGCTCTAGGGGCTTGCTTGAGCCCATATAGCGCCTTGGACAACCTATAAACATGATTAGGATATCTAGGGTCTTCAAACCCGGGAGGTTGATCAACATAGAGTAGTTCATTTATGAAGCCATTTAAGAATGCACTTTTAACATCCATTTGATATAATTTCATTTCATGATGCGATGCATATGCAAGAAGGATACGGATGGCTTCAAGTTTTGCAACGGGTGCAAAGGTCTCTCCAAAGTCAAGGCCTTCAACTTGAGAGAACCCCTTTGCAACTAGTCTTGCCTTGTTCCTCACAACTACGCCTTGGTCATCTTGCTTGTTGCGGAACACCCACTTGATTCCAATGACCCTTGCACCTTTTGGATGCTCCTCAAGTGTCCAAACTTGATTGCGGGTGAAGTTGTTCAATTCTTCGTGCATTGCATTCACCCAATCCAGACCTTGAAGAGCTTCATCTACATTCTTAGGCTCAAGACAAGAGACAAAAGAGTGATGTTCAATAAAAGAAGCAAGCTTTTGAGATCGAGTCATTACACCCTTTGTAGGACTCCCTTTGATGAGATCTTGTGGATGTGCTTGAAGTAAAGGTGAGTGTCTTCTATCAACCATTTGAGGAGGAGGTTGGGGAGCATCAACATCTTGAGCTTGTGCCTCGGCTTGTTCATGAGAGACATGAGTGTCTTCATTTTCAACTCTCTCATTTTTATCATCATCTTGAGGCACATATGATAAAGACGGTGGATTGATCATTTGAGTATTGTCTTCATCATCTTTAGGCTTGATGTCTCCCACTGGCATGTTCTTCATTGCCTTCCTCAATGGTTCATCACCTACATCATCATAATTCTCAATTGCTCCTTAGGAGCCGTTAGATTCATCAAATTCCACATCATATGTTTCTTCAACCAAACCTGTGGCATGGTTAAATACTCTATATGCTTTGGACTTTGATGAGTAGCCAACAAGAAAACCAATATCACAATGTCTTTGGAACTTCCCTAGGTGTTGCCGCTTCTTGTAGATGTAGCATTTGCAACCAAACACTCGAAAGAATGAGACGTCCAGCTTCTTCCCATTTAACAACTCACAGGGGGTCTTGCCAAGAAACTTTTGTAGGAAGAGGCGATTTGATGCATAGCATGTGTTGTTAATTGCCTCGGCCCACAACCTTTCCGGTGTGTTGTACTCATCTAGCATTGTTCTTGCAAGAGTGATCAAGGTCCGGTTCTTTCTCTCAACTACACCATTTTATTGAGGGGTGTAGGTTGATGAAACTTCATGCTTGATCCCAATCTCATCACAATAAGCTTTAATGTTTGTGTTGTCAAATTCTTTGCCATTGTCACTTCTTATCTTCTTGATCTTGACTTCAAATTCATTTTGAGCTCTCTTGGCAAACTTCTTGAAACAAGTGGCCACTTCGGATTTGTCATGAAGAAAGAATGTCCAAGTATATCTTGAGTAGTCATCAACAATCACAAGACAATAGAGATTTCCACCCAAGCTCTTGTAAGTTGTAGGTCCAAACAAATCCATGTGTAGAAGCTCTAACACTCTTGATGTTGACATGTAAGCTTTTGTTGGATGAGTATTTGCAACTTGTTTACCGGCTTGACATGCACTACAAGGTTTGTCCTTCTCAAACTTGACATCTTTCAAGCCTCTCACTAACTCTTTCTTCAATAATTTGTTGAGAGTATTCATTCCAACATGAGCAAGCCTCCTATGCCAAAGCCACCCAAGTGAAGTTTTGGTGAACAAGCATGTCATCAAATTTGCATCTTTGGAGGTGAAATCAACAAGATAGAGATTGTTGTATCTAAAGCCTTTGAAAATCATTTGCTTGTCTTCTATCTTTGAAACTACCACTTTATTTGGAGTGAATGAACATTGATAGCCAAGATCACAAAGTTGCCCAATGGATAGTAGATTGAAACTCAAGGAAGCAACATAGAGCACATTTGAAAGAGAGTGATCATTTGATATTTCAATCTTGCCTATACCCTTGACTTTGCTCTTTGAATTGTCCCCAAATGTGATATTCTCTTGACATTCCCCATTTTCTTCAAGTGAGGTGAACATACGAGGATCACCGGTCATATGTTGAGTGCAACCACTATCAATAACCCAATGAGTTCCACCGGTTTTGTAGTTCACCTACACACAAGAGATCAAGCTTTTTGTTTAGGGACCCAAACTTGAGAGGGACCCTTGACTTTCTCAACTAGTGATTTGGCAACCCAAATTTTCTTAGGCCTATTCTTGTTTGGGGGACCCAAAAACATGACTTTCATCTTTCCACTAGAATCTTTTCTTAGCATATAGTGAGCATTGAAAGCAAAGGGTCTAGCATGCTTGGGCAAGGGTTGTGGTGGTGGAGTTTCACACTCATGAGCAAAGTGGCCCTCTTGTCCACACTCAACACATCTCTTAGGCTTGGGCTTTGATTTGCTTTGTTATTGTTGAGTTTTGGCCTTCTTCTCTTGATTTGCTAAGTAACCAATACCACTTCTATCCATCTTCATGATGGTGTTCATGAGTAACTCACTTTGCAAGTATTGACCTCTTGTAAACTTGCTTAAACCGGTCTTGAGATGCGCTTTCTCTTGCTTTAGCTTTTTGTTCTCCTCAATGAGTGACTCATTTGATGTTTGCTTTTCAAGAGCCATCAACCCATTTAGCTTCTTGTTCTCATCTCTAAGCATTTCATTTTCACTCTTGAGCTTGACATAATCATCATAATTATCGGACTCAACCACTTTCTTGCCTTTGCCACTAGAGCCTTGTTCAATGCTTTCAATAATCAAGTCATCACATGATGTGGCTATATCAATCTTAACAACTTGGTTAGTAGCATCATGTGTCTCAGGAGAAAGCTCATTAGCAACAACAAGACTATCATAATTAATTTTCAATGAAGTATAGTCATCTTTTAGCAAGTTGTGCCTAGTGTTGAGCTCATCATGCTTCTTCTCAAGTTTATCATGTTCATCTCTAAGCTCTTTGTTGAAAGTTTTGAGCTCCTTGAGAGTAGAAGTCACAATTTCATTTTGATCTTTAAGCTCATCACTAGTCTTTTGTGCAATCTCAAGCTTTGATGAAAGTGATTCATTTTCATTTTGAAGCTCATCATTTTCATTTCTAGTCTTTCTTATGACTTTAGAGTATTTGTTGAGTAATTTTACAAGTTCATCATAAGAAGGTGCATCAAATTCATCATCACTATCACTATCATCATCACCACTTTCATTATTTTGTGCCTTTCGTTCACCCTTGGCCATGAGGCATAGGTGAGTAGTGGATCGTGACGGTGAAGATGGCGGTGAAGGTGGTGGTGAAGATGTTGATGAAGATAATGATGGCCCAATCACAAATGCGGCGACCTTCTCTTTCTCGTCGTCGCTCTCATTGCCGGAGGATTCACATGATGACTCAATGTTGGTGAGCCAATCACCAACAATGTAAGCTTTGCATCCCTTCTTCTTTTTGTGATATTCTTTCTTCTTGCCATCCTTCTTCTTGTATGGCTTGTTCTTCTTCTTTTCATCTTCTTCATCACTAGATTCATCTTTCTTGTTCTTGTATTTGTCTTAGTCTTTTGGAGGCTTGGGGCATTGATGAGCTAGATGACCAAGTTCACCACAATTGTAGCAATCCATTTCGGATATAGGCTTTCTTTTGCTACTTGTGAAGAACTTCTTCTTCTTGCTATCAAACTTGATGCCACTCTTATTAAGCTTCTTTAGCATCTTGGTGGTCTTTTTCACCATGAAAGCAAGTGATGCATCATCAATGTCACTCTCACTTGAGGTTTCATGCACAATCATGGCTTGGCTCTTCTTCTTTTTCTTGTCATGGCTAGCTTTGAAAGCCAAGTCCTTCTTCTTGGAAGATGATGAACCCTCTTCCAGAGTGATATGCATGTACATCTCATGAGCATTGATCTTTCCCAATACTTGTGTCGGTGTTGCGGTGGAGAGATCGCTTTGGTGAAGCACAGTGACAATGTGGCCACACTTCTCAATGGGAAGAACACTCAAGATCCTCCTTGCAACATCCGATGGACTCATTTGAGTGAGCCCGAGAGGATTGAGATCCTCTACAAGAACATTCAAGCGAGTGTACATGTCATTAGCACTTTCTTTGGGAAGCATCTCAAATGAATTAATCTTCTTTAAAGCAATATGGTAGCATTCCTCACGCTCACTCTTAGTTCCTTCATGGAGAGCACAAAGGTTTTCCCACAATTCATGAGCATTTTTTGCATTACGCACACGATTGAAGATATCCTTGCTAAGGCCCCGGTAGAGTGCATTTCTTGCCTTTGCATTCCACCGGTCATACTTCTCCTTGTCACCAATGGGGTTAGCGGGATCCTTGACTTCTGGAAGCCCTTCGGTGGCGGCTCTAAGACACCCGACATCTATGGCTTCGAGGTATGCCTCCATGCGGATTTTCCAATATGGAAAATCATCTCCCTCAAAGATGGGAGGTGGTCCTTCCTCATTAGACATCTTGCTCTAGGTGGTAAAGCCTAATTTAGGAGCAACTCGGCTCCGATACCAATTGAAAGGATCAAGATACCCAAGAGGGTCGGTGAATTGAGCTTCTCTAAATTTTATTGCAAGAATTAAAACCTACTAAGCCATAATTCACCCCTAGTGCCTACAAGTGTTCCTAGTGATTCTACGGATAAAAGTTTTGCACCCTAAGTTCCAATCCTAGTCTAGCATGGCAATTCTAGGAAAGTAAACCAAGCAACAAGAGTAATGTGAGAAAGTAAATTGCTTAAATGTAAAGGGTTAGGAACATGACGATATTTTCCTGAGGTATCGGAGAGTTGCCACTCCCACTCGTCCTCGTTGGAGCACCCGCGGCGCAAGGGTGTGGCTGTAACACCTCGAGTGTTAAGCATGCATTAACATTCTAAAGCATGAGCATTAGCATCAAATGCATTTCATAATCACATGCAATGTAAGTTAAAACAAAATTTGGAAACGTGTGAAACATCTTTTTTGAAACATGCATGTTGCAATTGCTTGCTAGTTGTACTTTTGCCCTAATTATGCTTTCTAGGTTAGTGAAACTTGTTTGGCTATAATGTTAAATAACCTAGAATTAATTAGCATGATTTTTGGAGCAACTCTTATATTCAAAATCTGCAACATCCCGGGTTTTCGAGTAAACAAAAATATGAGCTTTTTAAAATTTTTCCTATGATTGTGTGAAGCATGTAGTTCCTAGGCCTAACCCGAGTCTAACTCACTAACAAGTCGTTGCATACATTTAGATTGCTTGTAGGAGGTGTGTGTGCTCTTGTGTAGTTTTCATGATTGAGTTTGTCTAGAGTTTGGAGTACACAAGTCCATAGCAGGTCCCCTCTCAAATTCCATTTGGGCTTTCCCCAAATTCCTCTCGGGGATTTTCTATCTCAGATCTCCTTCAAAATTCATCTCAAACCCCTTTTGAATTTCTTTTGAATATATCTCAATTTACCAAGTCACAAAAGGATAAATCCTTTTCCCCTTCTCCAATACTTCCCCTTGAGTTCCTCTCGGATCTCCTTTGAATTCTTCTCCCACCTCTTTTCGAATTACATCTCAAATCCAATCGAATTTCTTCCAAACTTCCCATGAGATTCCCTTTTTGTTTCCCCTCAAATTCACCATAAAATTTCCATCCCTAAATTCCTAAATTCATAAAAGGAAAATCCCTTTTCCTTTGATATTCCAAACCCAGCCCAACTTCCTTCCCTCCCTTTTCTTCTTCTTTTCCCCGTGGCCCAGCACCCCCTCCTGGCCCGTCTGGCCTCTGTCTCCTCGCTCTGGCCCGAGCCGGTCGTCACCAGGTCTTGGCCTCTTCCGCCAGCCCACCTCCTCTCCAACCGATGGCCCAACAAGCCAAACAAGCCCATAGTGCCGCGGCCCAGTTTGTCACCCAGTCGGCCTGCTCGCTCAGCCCCTGCAGGCCCATCCACGCCGGCCCCCGTGGGCCCGCCAGCTGCACACGCCCTCACCCGAACCCTAGGAGCCGTGCGACTCAGCTCCCTGACGCCGCCGTCGCTGCTCGCGCACCACGCTCGCGCCCTCGACGCCCCGCATGCCTCCTGATGCTCGCCACGTGTTCCACGGTACGGACGTCGAGGCGCATCGCCGTCCGCGCCTAGGGAACCCTAGGCGCCGTGCCTATAAAGCCAAGGCACCACCACTCCTCTGCTCTCCTCCATCGCCACCGCCACTCCTCTGCTCCCCTCCACCTCTTCCTCGGGAGCCACGGCCGCAGCTCCAAGCACCGCCACCGAGAGCGCCTCCTGCCCGGCCGTGGTCTAGCTCAGCGCCGCCATCGGGAGATCGACTCCACCAAGCGCCAAGCCTGCCATGGCCGCGATGAGCCAGAGCCCCGTGTCACAACCGTGCTCCACCAGCACCACGGTGGCGTCCTCGCCACGCGCCGAGCGACGGGAGCGTCATAGCCGGCCATGGTGACTGCGATCGTCAGCGCCTCTCTCGCCATGGCGCGGTGGTCCATAGGGCACTGCCGCGCTCCATCAGCACCTCGGCCACCATTCCACTCTCCGAGCTGCTCCACCTCAGTCCTATGCCACACATCGAGCCGGAGGCCGAGTTCCTCCGCTGCCTCATCGACCATGCCCGTGACGTGGCCACCGACTCCACCGCACCCCCGCTCCGTTCACCGAGGAGCACGGCCACCCTGTCACGTTCCCGTGACCAAGTCAGGACCTTTCTGCTTCCTAGGCGCTACCTCGCCGGAGCTCCTTCATTGCCGGTGAGCCATAGCCCCCAAAACAACGCTTTTACTTCTTACTAAGATCCTTGCCGGCATTCTCGTCTGAAACCGGCCTTCGTGCCGTGGTTTTTCCACCACTGCAGGGGAGCTGAACATCCAGCTCACCACCGTCGGGGAGCAGAGCGTCGCTGCCACCCCACCGGAGCTCCACGGCCTCTCCAGCCACCACCGTTGCTGGCAGAGCCACGTCCAGCAAGCTACAGCCACCGCGCTGCCCTGTCCGGCCATCGAGCTGTGTTCACTTTGCAGGGAGGCAATGCCTCGATTCTCTTGGTGTTGGGTGCCCAGCCCTACGATGCAGCTGCTCCGTCCGCTTCTCAGATGCCTGCTGCAGCCGTCTGTAGCATGCCGGGCATTCCACAGCAAGCCACGCCTTCCCCGCTATCACCAAGGTCAAGCCTTGAACCCGTTGACGCTGTTCTCGGCGTCGACAAGACTCGTGCTCCTTATTCCTTATTACACACTCGTCATCTTTATACAGCACCTTTCATATACATGTGTTGCATGATATCTTAATCTATCTATGACTGCTTGTGCCATGCCTTTGTGCCGGTCTATCTCCCTCGCTATGGGTATGTGCTACTCCAAGTTGTGTCATTTCGTTCATGTGTGGTCGTGTTCGGGTTCTCGTGTGGTTGTTTGCCTATGGTCCGTGCCTTCGAGCCGGTCAGGGGTTCGTAGTTTGCTTGTCCATTCAGTCGTGGGTTCGTCCCACCATGGCCGTAATGCCGAGCCTAACTCGCTTCCCCCAAGTTTAGTTGTCTCCGTTCGGCAACGATCGTTGGTAACCCGGTTCGGCTCTCGGATTGGGCCACTTCGGACTCGACAACAATGCGGCTTTTATCCGCACCAGACGAGCCCTCCGTGGCCGGTCTAGTAAAGGTGAATTGGGTAACGACAATCGCGAAACAATGGAAGCCAATTCGTTGAGGTGAAGCTCATGGTCGCGAACCGCCTCGCCATGACCATCGGGCTCTACCTCTTTTGTTCTCCTATTTTTTATCCTAACCATCTCGTATGCTTGTGCCACTTGGATCGTATCATTCCTTCGGATCTAGTGATGATAACCGCATCGCTATGAACCATGGGAATTGCGAAGTGCCGTTCTGGTTGCACGTAGGTTGTGGCGCCCTACGAGTGGGTTTGGATCGTGGGATCACGCCTTTCTTCACCCAACCGTCACCCATTCCATGACGAGTTGGATGAAAGGGTATGGATTCCATTATCTCTTATCTGCTCTTTTGGTTCTCAACCCCTATCGATCTAGTAAGATTTGGGTTGAGCCTCTTCGCTTGTTGGTGTTTATTGCTCCGTTGATTTCCATCCTTTCGATTTCCACCAATTTCTATGGCGTGTGGATCAAGGGAAGGGGAGTCCCGTGTTTCTTTTGTCCTTTGCTCTTCGTGCTCAAGCCCTCGTATGCTTGTACCTTAGTTGACCATAGCATTTCTACGGTTCTCGTGGTGACAACCGCACCGCCTCAGAACATAGAGATGTCTTAGTGCATTTAGTGCCCCTAGGTCGAGGTACCCTATGGGTAGATTGAGTGTTCATGTTCTTTTACATGTCTCCTCTTTCGATGCCCTGTCCTTTGCCATGGCATGTGTATTGGAAGAAGTAGACCACCTCTCTCTTCTCTCCCCCGTTCCACCCTCTCTCGGTTCTCGTCAACTATAATGGCACACGGATTGAGAGAGAACGGAACTTCTCCTGCTTATAGTCCTTTCGGTTCTTGTCAGTCTCCATGACGCTCAGATCAAAAGCCACGAGCCGTGGTGTTTGCTTAGGATGAGCTAGGGCCTATGCCATTTCTATTTTTAGCCATGCAGGTCGACACGATCGACCCAAGAAGTACTAGATGGGCTAAGTCTTAAGCTTATGCTTGGCAAACCACCACTCCTGTTCTTTTGGCCTAGGGATCGGACATCCATCGAGAGGGCTAAGTCATTCTCTCTGTTTGTGTTCTTTTGGTGTAGTTGTTCTTTCTTGCCTTGTTGCCTCTCTTTTCACAGTCTTTCTAGGTTTAGTGGTTTGATTGCTCTTTTGCTTGTCGTTGTATTGAGGTAGTTGCATCGAGGTAGCGATGAACGAGCCGAGACCCGATGGAGGAAGGACATGCAGATGGAAGGACCTTGGAGGAGAACGACTACAAGTGCACCGAGGATCTCAGAGATGACATTCAACAGGTGCCACGTCCCACCCAACCTCGTAGAATCCTATTAGGCATGCTACAATGTAGATGCTAGTGCTTTACTTTTATGCAAATGAACTAAGATAGGTTGCATGGCAGAAATGCTTGTGAGCCTTTACCTTGCGGCAACATATTCCCCCTGCACACCCACTGTTAGGCTAGGCGCTCGCTTACTACTTACTACGTTTTCTTACTACTTACTAAGATTTTTCCATGCAACAGAAATAGGTGTTACTGTGTAACCCTAGTTTAAATAGGAAATAAAAAGTTATTCTTTGTGTGTAATTTAAGTAATAAGAAGTGTTTGGTGTATTTTTGAAGCACCAAACTACCTTGCTGGTGTTACTTGATAAGTTAAGGTAGTGGAGATTGATAAAGTGTAGCAACACTTGTGTGAGAATTATATGCTAGCTAGTATAAGAATAGATGACATGTTTTGTGGTACATGTTCTTGGATGATGTGGACTACTTTGTAGAAAAGCTTTTGCCTCTAATCCACTCGATAAGTTTCAATGTGCTCATCTGCATATCATGTCATTATAAACATGGCATTCCACCGCATCCGATGCACCACTTGCATGTTTACTTATGCAATTTCATCATACAAGATCGTAGGAGGAGTCATCAGTAGCAGGCAGGAAGAACTGACCGGAGCCGATCCACAAGATTCCCAGGCACAGGAGGTGCTCGAGGAAGAGGAACCAGGAGAGGAGTTGCCCGAGTGCGTAGATCACCAGCCTAGTTCGTTTGAAAGAGGCAAGCCCCAGAGCATTCTAAGTCTCCTACTTTATAAAAGCAATTCTTTATATATGAGTTATATATATTGTTGCATTAAGTTATAGGATTTGAGTGAAACCGTTGTTGCATTTATTACTATCCTTGCCCACATGGTTACCTTTTTACCCTGTTAGGTCAGGATCAAATAACTGCTTAGCCTTGCTTGGACCGATAGCGATCGGTGATTTCCGGTCACCTACATTTATAGGTGGTTACTGAAAGAATTTAGCTATGAAAAGAATGATATCTAGGAATTAACCATGTGTTGATGGATAATTGGAGACCAGACGGAAAAGTTGGAGGCAACCGGACAGGGTTCTGGGGTGCTATTAGTTTTTCGTCTGTGTCGATTAAGGACCGATCATTGCTCGTCCCTCTTGTCATGTTGAACGCATGCCTCACATTTAGCTGACCGAATAAAGTACCTTTCGACCGCGAAGCTAGTGACACTATTCGAGCCGGGATAAACTCGGATTGGCAGACTGGTGCTGAAGGGGGTATGACGGGGACGCGAAGAGTGAGCCCAAGGTGCGTCCTGGCAGTCGGGCGGTCCCTGGGTAGTGCGGTCCATGACTATTATCCCGCGGCTACTTGGAAAGTGCCATTGGTGATCTAAGCGACCCTGACGGGGGAAGCGTGGTTTGTGTGAGGAATAAATCACCAGCTGGTTAGGAATCGATTCGAATCGCCATCGCTCCTGGATAGTGAGCACTTGACTCGAGCTACAGCATTGTAGTAATTATGATGGAACAATGATAGTCTTTGGATGGTATTGAAAATGCTAAATTTAAATTGGTAACTAGATGTATTGATTAATCAAGTGATTGCTATAGTATAGGTGCTTATCTAGTTGGATAGGTCATACTAAAAATGATGCAAAATACTTAAATTAGTATCTTTATAGTAGCTTATGCTTTTCTACAAAACAAGTCAAGCCAGTCCACCTTATAAAAGCCTTGCATACTCCTTGGTGTCATGTTATTTCTGGTTTACGACGGGTAAGTCTAGCTGAGTACCTTCTCGTACTCAGGGCGTTGTTCCCATTGTTGTTGCAGATGGTCAGATGTACTATGGGTATTGCGTCAACTGTCTGTATCCGGAGATGGGTGACAACTAGGACCAAGGGCAATGGTCACTCTGTATTTCTCCTCTGATGCTTTTGTTGGAGATGACTACTTACTGGCACTGTATCTGAACTAAGTGTGTGTGGGATTTTAAAACTATTTGCTTCCGCCATGTTAATTTGAACTTGGCTTGTAATAACTTTATGTTCTGAACTCCGATGTAATCAACTGTCGTTGCGAACTTTATGTAACATGTGAAGGTGGCTGCTAAACTAGTACGATCTTAGTTGGAATGTTGGTTGGTTTAAAATCCTTCGTGATTTCACGGAATCTCGGATTGTACGGGCTTAAGTTGGTAAATTATCTGCCTCGACGGAAGATTTTCTTACTTAATCTCATATAATCATGTTGATCCGTTACAGTAGCTCCCCCTTGATCCATGTGAGGATCAAGTGCTCTCTACGGGCTGATTCTTTGACACTCCGTCGTGGTGAATCGCCCACAACCGCTCACAAGATGAGTTGGGTCATCCACAATCTCCGCCGGATGATCACCAAGCTCCCGATCACCACCAAGTTGTCTAGGTGATGGCGATCACCAAGAGTAAGAAGCAAGAACTCTCACTTGACCACAACAAGCCTAATGAGAAGGTGGATGCACACTTGCTACTCCCTAGACACTAGTGAGGACTCTCACACTTGAATTCTCAAGACTCAAATCTCACTAGGGCTCTTGCACTTCCTTGCACATGAAAGGAGTTTCTCAGCTAATCAAATGAGCAAGAGTCTCTCAAATGGAGGGGTATAGAAAGTATTTATACTCCCCCTCAACACCCACAACCGTTATCTTCGAAATCAGCAACTTTCATGACCGACAGATGCGATGACGCCCACCAACAGACGCGTCTGTCGCTCTAGAGGGACGTGTCTGACACCTCTGAGGAGCATGTCTGTCGCATGTAATCGAATCAAACTGGTTCACTAGCCGTTAGGGCTCGATAGACGCCGGCCAACGTCTATCGCCCTAGCAACGGACGCGTCTGACGCCGTCGAAGAACTTCAGAGCATTCTGGACCGCGTCTGTCGACCACCAGACGCGTTTGACGCTCAACCCTTACTGCGTCTATCGCTCATAAGCGTGTAGGGCGCGTCTGTCGCCTTTCACCCTCGCGTCTGACACTTTTCTATAGTAAGAAACCACGCGACAGACGATGACATCAGCGTCTGTCGCCCTTCATCCTCAGCATCTGTCGCCCGTTTATGGGCCGAAACGACTTCCAATTCAAACGCTTCTTGAATCACTTTTGTTCCAAACAATCTCAGGGCCACCTTGGAGCCACCTAGTGCTAAGTTTGACAAGTGTGCACCACACCTAACCACTAGACTTACCTAGGTCAAGCTACTCATCCATGCCCCCCTTAATAGTATGGCCAAAGGAGAAAAACGAAAGTCCTAATGACTATTCTGAACGTAATTCAACTCCTCGACGTCCGGAACTAACCGTCCTTAACCTTGTCGATCATCCTTTGAAAACCGAAAAAGATTTCCATCGATAAGGGGCATGATCACCATATTGCCAATGATTGCCATTACCATGACCTAACACTCTATTGTTTCTGCAAAACACACGTTAGTCATGATACTTAACCGTTGTCATCAATCATCGAAACCCACTCTAGGGGCCTAGATGCTTTCATGAATTCCAACTTTTTGTATGTTCTTCTCCAATAGATAATATCCAACTTCTATTTTTGGGTCAAATCAAGTTGCTTAACGAAAACATGAGAACGCGGCATGCCAACCGGTATTGGTGCTAGAATTCCCAGACTTGGAATATTTCTAAGTCTGAAAACAGTTGTAGATTCAAACTTTGGTCCATTGTTCGTCTTATTTCCAAGCTGAATCATGGTATGCTCCCAAAACAAAGTTTGTTGTACACAACTCAATCTACAACTTTAATTATATGACCTTGGGCTGGTTCAGCTTGGTTTGCAAGATATAAAGCTCCAAAGTAGGGTACCTGCAGTTAAACCTCAGTTAGGACTTAGCCAAATTCCTAGGCTCCAAAATAGCACTGCATGGAATCTATTTGACTAGGTTAGAGGCCAAACTAGCTCTTGACCATTAAACAAAGTTTGTTCTACAAATGATGAACTGCAACTTTTGTTTAAGGTCAAACCTCTTAACTTGTACAGAAGTCAAACTTTCACTTTGGTCAAAGCAGCAACTTAATAAGGCCTAAACTAGGGTTTTAGGCCAATTAAGGCATTTTCTTGGCATTTGCTCAACATGAACCCTTCATGACTTTTGTTGTAGAGTTAATCTAGAGTCATTTGGGCAAGTTTGCAAGGTTTGGTTGATGATCTATAATTCCATTCACTTAATGGTGCAATTTCAATAGGAATAGAACTTATCATTTCGTGTGACTTTTTGATTCCAAACTTCATGAAACTTTTCCAGGGATCAATATAGATGGTTATATGTGAGACATGTGAAGATAGTTTGATAACAACACCCAAGCATATATCTTTAAATGGGCCTATAAGTAAGCAAGGGTGCAATATCCAAGTTTAGGTTAGGGCTTATTTCCATAGGTTTGACCTTGACATTTTTATCACCACTTAATCTGTCATGTTTGAGCTCAAACCCACTGCTGATAAACACCTAGGGTGTTACAGCGCAATACAAATTCACTCGTCGGAGGTTTGAAACATCAACATATTCTTTCTCCTAAGTCTCATGATGATCCCAAAAATCCACTAAGACACCCAAAGCATAGGAGTCATGAAGACAAGGAAGACCAAGAAGAGCAATTACAATGACTAGAGCATTCTTGCGTTGTTGCATGAATGGTTGGATAAGGCCGAAACCTTAAGGTTAGAACCCAAACCTGATCCAAAGGGTGAGCTTAAGTCAATCTCCTTAATAAACATGACTCATCCGAGTTTGGAGGAGGCCTTAGACAAGATCAACCCGAGAGTCACCAATCCAAGTGAAATTTTGGACTTTCATGAAGAATCACCCTTAGAGCTTGGAAAGGAAGATGACATCAATGAGCGTGGAAGCTACTTCATGAACACCTCATCGAATCCATTCTCACATGAGAAGTCTCCAGAATTAATTGGTCTCTCTACTACCACATATGAGATCTTCAACCCTCTCATACTTCCTATTCATAAAAATTTTGAAAGGGTGGTTGTAGACGCATTTGTTTATCATAAATATTGTAGATCTCATTGTGTGTTGGCATAAATCTTGAGATAGGTACATAAAGACTGGTGTTGGAGGGGAAACCACTTCACCAACTTAAAGTGCAATTCGAAGGTTTTCCAAGGACGAGCGTTTTGTCCTAAAACAAGCACTTTCGGGAGATAACATGAGTTTTCACCTTTTGTTGTAATGTCCTTGTGAAATGTGCATAGAAATATAATTGTTAGAATATTCTTATAGGTATTTTTGTCACTAACCATTGCAGGTTTGAAGCAAAAAGAACAAAGGATGACAACGCAAGGTATGTCCAATCAATCATCATGCAACATTGAATCACATCCATCCAAACTTGATTTCGCTGCAAAATTCAAGATGGGGGATAGACTTCCCTAAAAAATCTCTTGCCATGTTACTAAATTATCTTGGTTGTCTCTACCTTTAAGACATGCGCAATTTGCTAAATAACAATCATGCTCTTTCATCTTCATTTGAGTAAATCTCTATAATGCTTTCATGCTACATTTGTTTGCTATAGTATATGCTTAGGTTTTGAAGTATTTTCATACACCTTTTGAATTAGTCATAGTGCTTAGTTTAAACTATTTTCCTGAATTAAATTAGACAAGGTGTCTAGTTTGATTCTTGAACCAAAAGGTGTGCTGATTTTACTTCCAAAGGCTTTTAAATTAAGCATGGTGCTTAGGTTAAAATACCTTCCTAAATCAAATTAGACATGGTGTCTAGGTTAATTCTTGAGCTAATAATATGCTTTAGTAGATGGTGGATATTTTGTTAAACTAACCCTTACAAGAGACTCTCAATTCAATTTGGGTAAGTCACGAGATGAATTCAAATTAGAGTTGAAGCAAGACACAGCTCATGAAGAACAAGATGAATGAATATAAGCTACACATGTCCATGGTTTGGCATAAATCTGCAAACCCAGCCACCACTACAGCTATGGAACAAAGAAGAAGACGAGTGCCATAAAACAAGATCTACAATAAAAGCACACACTCATAGAAAGTGGACGAACGAATCAACATGTCCAACAAAATGTCAAAGATCAAAGACTAGAAAGATGGCATGACAAAAAGAATAAGAGATAAAGGATGCAATTTAGGAGATAAGAAGCTCATGAATAGCTCAAGCTACGAGGCTAGCCAAACAAGGAAAACTTCAAGCAAAAGGAAAGGACCATCAGGAGTCATCTACCGTTCGTCATATGGTGTCATCACGCTCCAATGACAAAGGTAACGTCCTAAGGTAAATGGTCATTCTTTAAAGAATTTTCCTTGATTCTGGTAGGCACATAAATAAGAACAAATATGTTTGAGTTACAACTTACTTGATCTAATCTGATTAACTCAACATGTTTAGTTCTTTAAGCTTATTCCTAGCACCACTTTCGTGATCTCATAGTTTTAACCAAATGAGCTAAAAAGTCACACACCTTATCTCTGGAAGATGATAGTCATAATCATGTGAAGATTGATATATTTTGTAGATAGACAATCCTTTTGTAAGTTAAGCAATTTAATCCTTTTTGCCAAATGTATTTAAATGCTACATTCATGCTCAATCATCTGATCTTATCACCCATGTTATAAATGAACAAAGCACATAAACATCAACTTCATCTTGTTCAATGTGCTTAAGGTTAGAGAAGAAGAATAAAGTTTTAGTTCTGTTGGTGTTTTCCCGCCAACAGAGCCCATGCACTTGATCTCTACCTTATCTTTATGAGCATGACACACTTCAAACAAAGTGTGGAGGAGTTTTTTGATTCCCCAAATTTTTACAAGTGAAGGTTCTGAACCTATCAAACCAAAATTCGAACTCAAAACCAAGAAGGGTTTGGCGGAAGAAGGTGATATCACCATTAGAGGCATCATCACAAGATTCCTCATCTTCAGAACAAACCGAGGTACTTGATCAATGAACTTTACAAGGAGAAGTCAGGTTCGAAGGACTTACAATACCGAACCCTCACCAAAAGAGCTAGCTTGGGGGAGAAGCACTTTCGTGTATCTAGGTAAGTATTCTTTCCCCTTTTGTTTTAGTTTTAGTTTCTTTTAAATAGTTAAAAATTATGAATGAAAAACAAAATAAAAAGTGGGTATGATAGTTGTTTTATGAGTTGCTAAACAAATAAAGAAGACTCTGAATAATCTCTTAAATAGAAATGATGAATAGTTGCTCTGTTGTAATTCCTCTCAAGTACCTAGTTTTCAGCCTTGAATTCTCCTGAGTTTTGGATAAATTTGTTTTGACATAAGGATTTACTCTGAAGTTGAAACTTGTAGGTAGCATATGCTTGATCTAAGTCTAGATAATTGATGGATATGATATGAGAGGGTCTAAGCTATTGTTTTGTCTTATTCTAAGTGACACAAAAATTCTTGAGATTTCTCTTAAAAAAATAAAAATGCTACAGATGAGTTCCTGTATGATAAAACTTGAATTTCCATCAGAGCCACACATGTTATTTAGGTTAGAAAAACTTCTACATATATGCTACTTGCTTTTGCATTGAGTATTTTCAAGCTTTGTGACCCTTATGAGAGATTTGTCATGCTCTTAAAATCAAGATCACGTATACACCACCCAAATATGCACTGTCCTACACTGGGGGTAGGCGCAAAAACATACCTTCCATTTAGATCCATCCAAAAATGTTCTATTTCTACACTGGGAGTGAACACAAAAATATGCTTGATAGGTTTTTTATCCACCAAATAAATGCTCAAAGTTCTTGTTACTATATCTTAAAGTTTTTGTGGTAGAACCGCCTAATCTAATGCCCTCCCAAAAGTACTTGTCTTCTATTAGATACTAAGAACCCAGGAGAGTGCACTAAACTATGCGATTCTGTCGAGCATACCGCAAGCGAGAACTCAAAAATCCACATTTTTCCCATCAGGATCATAAATGAGAGGATAAAGCTTACACATTCTTAGTCATTTCTTACACCACTTTTTAATACAACTTCAGAGTAATACATCAATCGTTATGACAACGGAATTTAAAATATTATCAGAGTTTCAACGGAAACAAAATTTATTTACAGACAGGTTTAATATTTACTTGAGGAACATTTTATGCATGAAATAATAATAGGTTATAAATATTTCCTTTGTAAACAATTTAGTGGAAATTTTAAATAAAGTTTATGTCCACAACGTAAAGGAAATCCTCGCTGAGCCCACCAGGAGGTTTCCACATACAAGTGTCAGCTCCATAAACACTTGTCACCTGCAACAGGGTAGAACAAACCATTAGTACTCAATTGTACTCTGCAAGACTTACCCGTCAGAAGGGAATAAAAGACTCCATGGATATGCAGGGCTATCTGGCTTGTGGGTTCATTGCATCTGCAGGAAGCATTACTAAAAGTGTATCCTTATGTTCAAGTTTTATTAGCGGTCAGGATTGGTTCATTAACTAACCATTCTATGTAAGCATCTATGCTACTTTCAAGCATGTAGTAAGCAATAAGAACCATTTTACCTCCTTTTAAGTTCCTGTTCTAACTGCGGTGCTAGACCATAGCTAAGTCGGTACTGTCTCACGGAAATGGCAATTCATGAATCAATGTATCCCAGCTAGGTACCCCGAAAACACACGTCTCACTTGTACCGCAGGCACAAATAAGACCAACTTGTTCTACTCCTGTCAAGAGGTCTAAGTCCACGTGCAAACTTGGACTCCAAGCCCCCAACACCTAAGACCCCGTCTCAGTATGGTGTTTAGACCTTCACCTAATACCACCCCTAAATGTTGGTTGGGAAAGAGCCAGAACCCATGACAAGAGAGTAACAAGTCTTTCCGCTCCCATAAGCAAGTATGTACTTAGGATAATAAGTCTGTGACCTAACTACCATCCACAGCAATGGACGGTCCTCAATCGACTCAGGCGGGACAAATACAACCAAAGCCTCGCTTGGATCGACCAAACCAAGTCCACATCCAGATCCAAGTACAGTCCCGTTCGGTCTCCAATTATTGTCCATGTATATTTCATGTGATAGTAACATAATAATAGTATCAATAATATCTTCCTATCTCCCGTGAGTGACAGGTAATCACTCGACTTCTACTGAGATCCTATAGCATAGCAAGCTACACGATCCTGTTATACTAGTAAGACTCATGGGGTAAGGACATGTATGCAAGTGGGTTTCATTCAACTCCTTTAAACTTAGTGCACAAGCATAAAATAAAGTACAAAATGATAGGGGTTATGCACCAGGGCTTGTCTGGGTAAGATATAACCAAAAGTTAGCATTCCATCAAGGTGACACGATCATCTAGGCACCATCTTCTCCACTACTTTGGTCGACTCCACGATCCATTGTTGTCCCTATTATAATATTCGTGGATGTAATGAAAAGATGTAAATAATCAACGGCAACTGCAATTCGTATCATACGATTACACCTCTCAAGC
This sequence comes from Saccharum spontaneum, assembly GCA_022457205.1. Lineage (NCBI taxonomy): Eukaryota > Viridiplantae > Streptophyta > Magnoliopsida > Poales > Poaceae > Saccharum > Saccharum spontaneum. The sequence goes on along the minus strand of CM039586.1, from coordinate 29,458,269 downwards.
TAACGAGCTAGCTCTAATGACTAACGTACTAGGCTACGTATCCATGTTGGCTAACTGTTGACGATCACTAAGGCTCATTATTAACCATCAACTATTGCATGAAATAGCATAAAATGAACCACAAAGCATAGTTGTAGGGTTTGATTCTAATGAGTTCCACGAGTTGTGTTGTTTTCACTTGTTTTGCAGGATATTTAATATTTCACTATATAAAAGTATCTCAAGTGATGAATTAGAGAACATTCTGAAGAGCTCATCGAGATGATCAAAACAGACATATCATTTGCTCTATTTGGAGTTCCGGAGAGAAAGTCCCCGATGGATACGACTCGAAAGATTCAAGAAGATTCCGAAACCATCACCAAGCAAGAGTTTTAGGGACTAACATAACAATTTCCACAGCTTTGGTGAATTGTGAATTTTTAGGGATAAAAACAGAATAAGATGAGGAGAAGTAGGAGTCAAGAAATTGAACCAAATCAAGTCAGAATTCCACGGAAATTGACAGGAAGGTTCTAGAGGACACAAGAAGACACGGGAACGAAGCGAAAACCCGAAGGCTGACAGGTGGGGCCGGTCAGTCCCACATGTCAGGCCGGCCGGCCTGGGCCCACCTCCAATTGAGATCAACTTCGCGTTGCGGCCTCCAACCGACCTCTACGACGCATCTTGACCACTGTTTCATGTCAGTTTGATCCGAGGGCTGCGGTTCATCCCACCGGGCTATATATGTAGAGGCAGACCTCCACCCTCAGGCATCTCCATCTTCATTAGCTATATCCAGAGCAAAAGCTAGGGTTTCACCCCTCCATCCAAGTAGAAGTAGAGATCCCTCTAGATGATCGTCTAGTTCTAGTTCTTCTAGTTCATCTTCTAGTTCTAGTTCTAGTTCATCTAGTTGTAAACTAGAGATCAGGGAGAGAGGAGAGGAGAGAGCTGAGGAGGAGCCGAATCTATCGAATCTTCCCCGACATTGTACTTCTATAGTATCTGGTTCATTTGGAGCAATCTCCAGGTTCTTCATTATTTGTTTCTAAGTATTTTGTTTCAGTTCTTGCTTTATTATATTTACTGGATCTCTGCTCGTATTGAGTGCTCTAGTTATTCTAGATAATTACAGTAGTAAGCGCTAGTGTAGACATGGTGTCTAGACTAGGATTTACCTGAGTTTGTGCTTAATCCCATGGTTAGTTGTGGTAGCTCACAGAGGTGACAACTTTGTCTGGTCTTTGTAATCCACCACGTTCAGGTTGGTGTTTTGTAGAGCTTTTTGGCAGCCTTCCCCCGATTACTTTCTTCCCAATCTTTTTTGAGAGTCGAAATGGTATTGCTGCTCCGAAGTAGGTAAAATAGAGTAAGCCTTCGACAAGATAGAACCACTTAGAAAACCCTAAAAACCCTTTCTACCCTATAATTACCCTTTCCCCCATGAAAATCGATACTCTGGAATACTCCCGGGTGAAAGCTACATCGGTATCCGTGCACTTGCGGATCTTTTTCTGTTCGCATTTAAAATACCCAACACTAACAAGGCGCTATTTCCCCACAAGTGCTTTAATCATACAACCCATGGTGTTCCTTTATTTCGTTGATTTAATATATATAAGAACTAGTGCTCATTAGCCATCTTAGGAACCTAACTATTCTAGAGCTACAAAATTTACAGTGAGTAGATAATAGTACTTGGAATTTACTGTAAAATTTCTAGAATTACTACTAGTATGGGTTAATCATAGAAATTCCTATAAGTTCATATGTTAACAATATTAAGGCATGTTGAAATATTTAGAGAAACCTTCGAAACATTTTAGTGCTATGTGAACCAAATATAGTAACTGTAAAAGACCGGCGGTCGGACCGGTTAAAGACCGAACCAGAGCCACCATATATATCCACCACATATATCCATACACATGCATATCTTGATTTGATTGTATGACTCATCTCTCTTTGGATCCGTTGTTTGACTTTACAATATATGCATTGCAAGTACGCTCTAGCTTTCTCCCTACTTATGAATTCCACACAAAGCCTTAGTGGTAGGAAGAGAAAAGGCACAACATCATTTTTATTCCTTGGTGAGGTTCCACAAATACCACATATATTGAGAGACTTGAGAGTGTCATACAATAGAATTTCTGAGTTTTATTTTGAAAGCTTATAAAAACTTCATAACAATGGTCGAACAAAGAACTTGAGACAGTATTTGGCTTGATCATTTTGTCTTTCAATTGCTCAAGACCCAAGTGAAGGCTAAGAAGCCCCATGGTTGAAGGTAATATGGGTAAGTTTAAAAGTCAGATCGGTTTATTCTAATTCGGAGAAGAATTTTTGATTGAATGCATGTGTACCTTTGAGGGGTGAAAATATTGTAGCAACTCCTGATCCATTGCTGAGTTTAGCTTTACTCAGGGATGAGCAAAGGTTAAGCTTGGGGGAGCTTGTTGATGGTCACTAACATCAATCATAAATCGTCAATATATCCTATATATATACTTGATTCCATCACCAAACATAGGAATATGGGTTTAACTAATGAATTCCATGAGCTTTGGTGAATATGTGCATGCAGGAGGATTTAATCAGAAAACCATCAAGGTGGATCTATTTGTCAAAGTAAATCACGTTTATCTGCTACGAAACTGACTTGGGAAGACTCTAGAACACTCTAGAAGACAACTCACCAAGACCCACGCCTAGAGGCTGACATGTGGGGCCGGCCGTCCCCACCTGCAGGCCGGTAGGCCCATGGGACCCACCTATCATGCTCTCCTTGCTACATCGGTTCTCCACCGCCTTAAGGATAAAATCTATGCCGTTGCTTTAAGTCATTTTGATCCGAGGGCTCAAGATTGATGGCTCCCCCTATATATAGCAGCCCCTACCCCCCTCCCTGAAGCCATCCAAAACCCTAATTCATATCCTCCTTATCAAGATCCGAGCCAGCTATCAAGAGAAGATTAGTTCTCTATAGGATCTAGTCTTATAAATAGAAATAGTGAGATAAAGAGTGAGGGAAGAGTTTGGAGGAAGTGCCGGCCTATTGGTGCTCTCTCTACGGCTTGTACCTTGGCGGATCCAAGTTCTACTTGAGCTTGCTTCCGAGATTTCTCTGGTAATCAACTTCTGATTCAAGTAAGTATTTTGTTTATATTGTTCATCAGGTTCGCGACTCTTTTAAGTGTTTTATTCTCTTCCTAAGGGAGTAAAGTATTAATCATAAGTGTAAGCGTGGTGCTTAGACTTAGGTTAATCGTGGATGCACCCTATATTCTAGACCGGTGGTAGATCACGAGGGTGACTATATAGCCTCGTTGAGTCCTTTGTAGTCCACCTCCCATCTATAGGCCAAGTAGGACCCGATTACTACAGAAAGCATCCTCTGCTGGTGTCTTTCAATATCCCTAGTTAAATTGTAGAAGACATAGCTTACCTAAGTTAGAACTAGAGAACCTTAGTAATCCTCTCTATGCTCCTATTTATCCTTAGCCTTGTTGCTACCCCTGGTTAAGTTAGATTTTAGTTAATCTCACATGTTTTCCTGTGGATACGATACTTGGAATACTTCTAGGTGAAAGCTACAGCGGTATCTGTGCGCTTGTGGATTTATTTGTGTGCGTCTCAAATATACCAACATGAGTCATCAACGGGAGTTTGCATCTCTATCTCTCCGTTACCTTTCGCACTTAATTTGTTTACCTTGGTTGTGTGCTTACTTTCCTAGCTTAGTTTGATAGGCTAGTGTTGACGGTTCTTAAGTATCAATTATAACCATCAAATAAATAAAGAAAATGACCTATATGCAAGCAACACCTAGAATTAGGGTTTGATCTAACAGAATTCCACGAGTTTTGCTGTTTATCTATTTCTGCAGGGGGTTATCAGGAAATACGGAAGAAAGGCCCACATGTCGGATTAATGACGGGATATTAACCGAACACGTAATTATCTTACATCTAGAAGATTCCAGAAGCCACGGGAATGAACGGGAGCCGTAACGGGCCAGGACACAGGGCGCCCGCCCTGTGCCCTAGGGCTCCCGCCCTGCCCCCGGGACCAATCAGGTCGAGTCTCGCGGATTATGCTCCACCGCCTTTGAGGATCAAGGAAAACCGTAGGATGAAGGTCGGTTTGATACGACGGTCCAGATTCATCCAAAAGGGCTATATAAGCAAGGCCCCTGACCCCTGGTGGAGAAGACCCCAATTCATTATTCAGTTGCATATCTCTAGTTAGGGTTTAGAGAGAGAGGTTCCCTCTAGGGTTCCCACCTCTTAGGGCTTAGCATCCAATGTGAAAGTAGAATTAGTTCTACTAGATTGAGAGAGATAGAGTGGAGGTGTAGATCGGAGGAAGCCGGCCTGTCGGTGTCTACTCCGAGGTTGTACCTGCGGGAGCAAGTTCTTCTAACCCGAGGCTTGTTCTCAGGATTCTTCAGTATTTCGACTTCTAAATTCTAGTAAGTTCTTTGTTTTATTGTTCTTTGGTTTATGAGTTTACTTTGATCTCTTCGCGTAGAGTTTAGAGTAATCATCTCTAGCGTAAACGTGGTGTTTAAGCTAGGATACTCATAGATATCCCCTCGTCTAGCCGGACCGTGGTAGTAGCGAGGAACGTGACAATTCCGAGTTACCTTTGTATTCCATATCCCGTTAGCAGGATCGATAGGGTTTATAGGTGCGGGTTGAACATCCTTTGTGGTGTCTAGATTCCGTAAACCTCCCCAATAGAACAGTAGATCATCCTTACCAAGGTTAGAAGAAGAGTGCGGTTGTAGTCTTCTCTATACATCACTCACATCGAATCATAGTGGTTGTAGCCTAAAGGTTAGTAGTAATAGATTTGGTTAGTCAGATGCACTCTTTCTCCTAAAGGTAAAAATATAAATACGATACCCAGGATAACATCTCGGGTGAAGTGCTCACCGATATCCGTGCGCTTGCGGATCCTATTTCCTAATTGCGTTACCAAATATCAACAAGCATTTCTGGCGCCGTTGCCGGGGAGAAAGACGGTTTGCTGAGATAACCTTGAGTCTTACTACTAGCTTGTATTCATACTTTTTATTTTCTTATCTTTTTCATTCTTTCTTTTTCTTTTTACCAAAAATGGAAAACCAAGGTTCTATATCTATCTTTGATGCCGCAACACCTTCAGCAACTGACCTTTTACCATGGGAGTCATCACAGCCTATCCAAACATCCCAGTATAAGTTAAGTTCAAGGTTGATTGCGATGATTCAAAATTTATTTTTTTCGGGAAAGGAAGACGAAAACCCTTACCTTCATATTAGAGGTTTTGAGCAGACATGCGATTGTCTTCGCATTGATGGCATCTCTGATAAGACTTTACGTTGGAAGCTTTTTCCTTTTTCTTTAAGAGGAGAAGCTAGACGATGGTATAGTCAGAAGGTAAGTCAACAGCAAGGTGAATGGGGAGTTTTAAGAGCCAACTTTTGTCTAGATTTTTATTCCCTTGACCGTACTGGTGACCTTAGACTCGAAGTCCTATCTTTTAAACAAGAAGATAATGAAACTTTGGGGAAATCCTGGAAACGTTTTTCTGATCTTTTAGAATCTGGTCCAAAACTTTTGCTTGAAGACACTGTTCTTTTATTTCACTTTTTTTGAGGTCTTCAGAAAGATAATAAACAAATGCTGCATACTATGGCTAGAGGTTCTTTCTTTCGTATCCCTACTGATGAAGCTAAGGGGATCTTGAATAGAATCCTAGAAGCTGAGATGGATAATGCCCTCCATGATAAAACCTACGAAGCCGAAGTAGACACTCTGCCAAATTTTTCATCTACTTTAGCTATCCCAGGTTCTGAGCCACAAAAGGAAGAAATTCTACCATCTGATTTCATGCTAGACATAGAATCCGATCTCTTTGCCGATTTTGGAAACATTTCTAACTACCATTCTATAGACCGACCCCAAAACGGCTAATTTAGCATTTGTTTACCAAGTGAACGTCAATTGAGAGAGCTTGTCTCGGTTATGAGTAGCGAATGGTTAGAGGAGTCAGAGCTTTCCTCTGAAGTAATCCGAGTGGACACACCCTCTATAACTATACGCTGTGCTTATAATTCTGATCAATTTGATGCTCTCTATAATCCTGTTGTGGGGATCAATATCATGTCTGAAGCTTTTGCACTTAATTTATTTGGGAAACTTGTTTTAACCCCCACAACAAAGGTCATAAAGGAATCTTCGGGACGATTAGTCCCCAGTCTTGGAATTATTAATGTCCTACCTTTTATGGTAGAAGGCTCCATGGTTCATTTGAACTTTTATATCTTTGATATATGGGGTTTCGACCTATTGATTGGACAACCTTTTAGAAGACTCCTTTATGAAGGTCAAACTGGAAAGCTCTACATTTCTTTGGGAAAGGATTTTAAACTTCCAATTACAATAACTCACTCCTTGAATAATAAGACCGAGCCATATCTTTTGCCTGATCCTATGGAGGAGGTAAAGGCTGCATCTCTAGAACTTTTAGATGATCCAGACTTAGAAGAGGAAGCCCCCTTCTTCACTGAAGAAGAGGCCGAACCTTCTGAACCTGAACCCTTAGATGAGTTTGCAGAAACACCTAGACCCCCCATAGAACTCAAAACTTTACCACCCGGTCTTACCTATGCTTTCCTAAACAATAATCCAAAGTTTCCTGTGATCGTTAGTAATAAACTCACTCAGGAGCAAACTCTGCGATTAATGACCATTCTTGAAAAACACCACTCTGTTTTCGGCTACTCACTTCAAGATCTCACAGGAATCAGTCCTATGATTTGTACCCATCGTATTCCGACAGATCCTTCTGTTACACCCTCTCGAGAGCCTCAACGTAGACTTAACAACGCGATGAGAGAGGTAGTTAAAAAAGAAGTTATAAAATTGCTGCATGCAGGGATTATATATCCTGTGCCGCATAGTGAGTGGGTAAGCCCTGTTCAAGTTGTGCCTAAAAAGGGAGGCATGACTGTTGTTACTAATGATAAGAATGAGCTAATTCCGCAACGCACCGTCACTGGGTGGCTGATGTGCATAGACTATAGAAAACTTAATAAAGCCACGAAAAAGGATCATTTTCCTTTGCCTTTTATAGATGAGATGCTTGAGCGGTTAGCAAAACACTCGTTTTTCTGTTTTCTAGATGGATATTCAGGGTATCACCAGATCCCTATCCATCCTGATGATCAAAGCAAAACCACTTTTACATGCCCATATGGAACGTATGCTTATCGTAGAATGTCTTTTGGGTTATGTAATGCACCAGCTTCTTTTCAAAGATGTATGATGTCTATATTTTCTGATATGATTGAAGAGATTATGGAAGTTTTCATGGATGATTTCTCAGTTTATGGAAAAACTTTTGATAGTTGTCTTGAGAACTTAGATAAGGTTTTGCAAAGATGTGAAGAAAAGCACTTAATCCTTAATTGGGAAAAATGTCATTTTATGGTTAGAGAAGGAATAGTGCTAGGACACCTAGTGTCTGAAAGAGGTATTGAGGTAGATAGAGCTAAAATTGAAGTAATTGAACAACTACCTCCACCTGTGAATATAAAAGGAATTCGAAGTTTTCTTGGCCATGCTGGTTTTTATCGCATATTTATAAAAGACTTTTCATTTATTGCGAGACCACTTACTCTTTTGCTAGCCAAGGATGCTCCTTTCGAATTTGATGATGCATGTCTAAATTCTTTCAATTTATTAAAGCAAGCACTCATCTCTGCACCAATCATTCAACCCCCTGATTGGTCGTTGCCTTTTGAAATTATGTGTGATGCTAGTGATTATGCTGTGGGGGCAGTTTTGGGACAAACTAAAGATAAAAAGCATCTTGCAATTGCTTATGCAAGTAAAACTTTGACAGGAGCTCAACTTAATTATGCAACCACTGAAAAAAGCTCCTGGCTGTTGTTTTTGCCATTGATAAATTTAGATCTTATTTAGTTGGAGCTAAGATAATTATTTACACTGATCATGCTGCACTAAAATATTTGCTCACTAAGAAAGATGCTAAACCTCGCTTAATCAGATGGATTTTATTACTCCAAGAATTTGACTTAGAAATAAAAGATAAAAAGGGAGTAGAAAATTCTGTTGCTGATCACTTGTCTAGAATGTACTTTAAGAATTCACAGGAACCCCCCATTAATGACTCACTCCGGGACGACATGCTTTACGGGATTAACAGATCTGACCCCTGGTATGCAGATATTTTTAATTTTATGGTTTCAGGTTATGTACCACCCGGAGCAAACAAGAAGAAGCTTATTTAGGAAAGTCGTTCACATATATGGGATGAGCCATATCTCTTCCGAGTATGCGCTGATGGCCTACTTAGAAGATGTGTGACCACTGAGGAAGGATTGAAGATCATCGACAGATGTCACTCATCACCATACGGAGGTCACTATGGAGCATTCCGTACACATTCAAAGATTTGGCAATGTGGATTCTACTGGCCTACGATGTACGATGACACGAAGCAATATATCAGAAGATGTGGGCCATGTCAAAGGCACGGAAACATAAATACAAGGGATGCCATGCCACTTACCAACAACCTTCAGATTGAACTCTTTGATGTCTGGGGAATAGACTACATGGGTCCATTTCCTCCATCAAAGAAGTGTGAGTTCATCTTGGTGGCGGTTGATTACGTCTCCAAGTGGGTAGAGGCACTACCTTGCAAGCATGCCGACAATATCAGTTCGAAGAGGATGTTTGAGGAAATCATATTTCCAAGATTTGGAGTCCCCAGGATAGTGATAAGTGATGGAGGATCACACTTCATTGACAAGCGCTTCGAGCACTATCTATCAAGACATGGAATCCGTCACAACGTCGCTACTCCCTATCATCCTCAGACAAGTGGCCAAGCAGAGACTTCTAACAAGCAAATCAAGAACATTCTTCAGAAGACGGTGAACGAGATGGGAACGGCATGGAAGGACAAGTTACCCGATGCACTCTGGGCTTACCGGACAGCATACAAGACCCCAATTGGAATGTCTCCATACCAATTGGTATACGGAAAGACCTGTCACCTACCTGTTGAACTTGAGTTCAAGGCACACTGGGCCATAAAAAGATGGAATATGGACCTAGATATCGCCGGAAAACATAGAAGAATGCAATTATCGGAGTTAGAAGAATGGCGGGAGAAAGCATATCACAATTCAAAGATCTACAAAGAAAGAGTCAAGAGATGGCATGACAAGAGGATCAAGAAGAAGGAGTTCTCACCCGGAGATAAGGTATTACTTTTTAATTCCAGGGTGAAGCTTTTCGGGCATGGAAAGCTCCGGAGCAAATGGGAAGGACCATTCAAGGTAATTCATTCATCATCCCACGGAGCTATCACACTTCAAAATGACGAAGGTACGTTATTCAAGGTAAATGGTCAACGTCTTAAATTATTTTTAGAGCCCAATAAAGAATTAGAAGAAATAGACGTGATCAATTTTTATCTTCCAATTAAAAATTAAAGCCCGACGCCAACAAGAGGATCGATGAGTTAGAGCATAGTCTTAGGAGGCGTGAGCGTCGCTGAGCTATCTAGATTAGATCTTGGGGCTATATATGATTCGATTAGGTTCGCTTATAATCAGTTTAGATCTATTATATTCGGTTATTATTATTATTCGGTTGTAATAAATGCCTCAAGATTAATAAAGATTATTATTAGTATGTCTTGTGTGTCTCTACTTTACTTTTGTGCAAGAAAGCAGAAAACAAGTATGGGGGAGATTCCCTGACATGTCACACACACTTCGATCGCACCACTCCATGAACCAGGTACACACTCTGCACACTTTTATTACACACTTACACACTCACCTTAGTTTGTGCAGAATTTTATCTTTCTAAACATGATAAATTAAAAGGATAAAAATGCTTATAATCATGATCAATCTCACTCTGTGATATTTCCTGGAAACCTGCAATTATTAAAATTATTTCAAAATCCTGTGTTGCTAAAAGTCATTGTGGAATAAGAGATGGTAAGGGTATGAGTACCTTATTCTTAGTATCTTTATTGCTTAGAGAATTTGTTTTAAAAATCTCAAAATTATAGCTACCATCCTCAAGTTTTATATGCCTGCTAAACATGAAAATATTAATTAAAGCTATCTGCTTTGTATTGAGTTTGTTCAAAATAAGTTAGACCCTTGTTGAGAGATTTATCATACTCCTAAGATCAAGACATTTTTATTCAGAAAGATTCACTCTTCCGAAGTATTATTGCGTTAGAGGCATGGGCTATGCAAAATTATGAATATATCGAGGAAATAAAAAGGAGCAAGTGCTCGATAACCTTGTGGAAAAAAATGGACAAGTGTCCGGCAGTAGAATTAGGGGTACCTCGGTATCCACCCAAAATGAAAAAAATGAGATATGATAAAAATATGATGGAAAGAAAATGATAGCCCATGGTCCCTCTAATAAGCAATATGCCAGTAAGAGTGACAAGTTTTTAATTTTCAAAATCTTTGATCTAAAGAGTATGGTATTCTTCTCCTCGGATCCGGTTTTGACCATACAACAAATGCAAGGTATGTATGCTTAAAGAATTATTTTTGCAAAATCAAAACAGCCTCAGAGAGAAATATAAAAGATAATGAGTGACTCTGAGAGCACCTATGAGGATAAAGGTATGCTAAGTTTTTCTTTTCAAAAATATGTAAAAACTCCAAGTGATAGGGATTAAGAAGAAGAAAGGCTCTTTACTCTGACCATATATTTCCCTGACTATAAGTGCACAGTGGATTTTTACAACACCCTGCAGGTATGAAAGAATGTTTCAACCCCAGATGTTTTATTAACCAACCTTTTCTCGAGGACGAGTAAAAGCCTAAGTATGGGGGTGTTTGTTGACGGTTCTTAAGTATCAATTATAACCATCAAATAAATAAAGAAAAGGACCTATATGCAAGCAACACCTAGAATTAGGGTTTGATCTAACAGAATTCCACGAGTTTTGTTGTTTATCTATTTCTGCAGGGGGTTATCAGGAAATACGGAAGAAAGGCCCACATGTCGGATTAATGACGGGATATTAACCGAACACGTAATTATCTTACATCTAGAAGATTCCAGAAGCCACGGGAACGAACGGGAGCCGTAACGGGCCAGGACACAGGGCGCCCGCCCTGTGCCCTAGGGCGCCCGCCCTGCCCCCGGGACCAATCAGGTCGAGTCTCGCGGATTATGCTCCACCGCCTTTGAGGATCAAGGAAAACCGTAGGATGAAGGTCGGTTTGATACGACGGTCCAGATTCATCCAAAAGGGCTATATAAGCAAGGCCCCTGACCCCTGGTGGAGAAGACCCCAATTCATTATTCAGTTGCATATCTCTAGTTAGGGTTTAGAGAGAGAGGTTCCCTCTAGGGTTCCCACCTCTTAGGGCTTAGCATCCAATGTGAAAGTAGAATTAGTTCTACTAGATTGAGAGAGATAGAGTAGAGGTGTAGATCGGAGGAAGCCGGCCTGTCGGTGTCTACTCCGAGGTTGTACCTGCGGGAGCAAGTTCTTCTAACCCGAGGCTTGTTCTCAGGATTCTTCAGTATTTCGACTTCTAAATTCTAGTAAGTTCTTTGTTTTATTGTTCTTTGGTTTATGAGTTTACTTTGATCTCTTCGCGTAGAGTTTAGAGTAATCATCTCTAGCGTAAACGTGGTGTTTAAGCTAGGATACTCATAGATATCCCCTCGTCTAGCCGGACCGTGGTAGTAGCGAGGAACGTGACAATTCTGAGTTACCTTTGTATTCCATATCCCGTTAGCAGGATCGATAGGGTTTATAGGTGCGGGTTGAACATCCTTTGTGGTGTCTAGATTCCGTAAACCTCCCCAATAGAACAGTAGATCATCCTTACCAAGGTTAGAAGAAGAGTGCGGTTGTAGTCTTCTCTATACATCACTCACATCGAATCATAGTGGTTGTAGCCTAAAGGTTAGTAGTAATAGATTTGGTTAGTCAGATGCACTCTTTCTCCTAAAGGTAAAAATATAAATACGATAGCCAGGATAACATCTCGGGTGAAGTGCTCACCGATATCCGTGCGCTTGCGGATCCTATTTCCTAATTGCGTTACCAAATATCAACAGCTAGTTGATCGGATTGGAACATAGGTTGCATAGCTCCGAGGATGGTGTTGGAGATGAATGTGGTAGGTAGACGGAGAAGGCAACTCTTTGCTTGATATGGTTTGTTTGACTGTCACTATCCACCAGGTTGTCGAAGTGGATGGGCCTGATTTGTGATGTTGTAACTTTGTTTGCCATGTGAGATTTTTTCCTCTAAAGGCGGTACACAAGTTGTATAAGCAGTAGGGATGCAAACAGAATGGATACGGACAGATATCGTTGATATTACATTTGTTTTCATATTTCTATTCGGATTTAGATTCGAATATGGATAGTATTAGATGTCAGATAGGATACGAATGGATATCGATATCATAAATATGCAATTTAAGTATTGAGATACGGATACGGTATCAGATATTGAATATTCAGACTCGGATATGGACAGATCTTAACTCCTCTAAACAAATTCGGTCTCGGATACGGTCGAAAAATATCCAAGGCCGTCGATGGGTAGGTGCGAGGTGGGAAACTGAATAGGACCCCAAAATTCATGGGCCCCCACCTCACATCCCTTAGCCAAAGTATGAAACATCAAGCCCACCAACCGGTGGCAAGCACCAACAGGCGTCCACTCGACTTGACGACTCCCATTCCCACGACCTCTTGTTTTCGTCTCTTCGACTCTTCGTGACTTTGTCTTGCCTCTCGCAGTCTCGCGTTGTGTCGTCGCCAGTCACCATAGCAAACAGTAGTAGCCAGCAGGGATGTTAGGACCTCAGGTGATTCCCAATCTGCCCATCCGGGGACTTAGCACGGGTGCTCATATTTTTCTGGATTTATTCCAGGATTTAATGGTCCTATGCTTTTAGTGGTAGGCGACGTCCCCGTCGACGGCGAGACGTCTATGGTGACTTCGTGAATCTTGAGACCTGTTAGCTTAGTCTTTCGAAGGTGCTCATAGGGGTAGGGTTTGCATACGTGCGTGTTGTGAGCATCGATGTTGTACCATGCAATTCTAAAAAAAAATTGAATTGAATTTTAATCTTCTGAAATTATGTCTTGGCAAATTGCGATGCAGCCTGTAGGATGTACCTATATAAATCTGTTTTATGTATTTGTAAACAAGATTGATCCTCATCATGTCAAATAGATATAGAAAGTATGATTCTAGTGCCGAGAAGCGTAAGAAGAGACAAAGATTAGATGCAGTAGCTCAATCTCAAAAGGGTGCTCTTGATAGATTTCTTGTCAGAGAAAGTCCAAATGCTAATGTTGATGTTGGTCATGGTGATGATACAGTAGACATTGGGGCTCAGGCTCCTACTACAGAAATTGAAGAAGAGGCTTAGGCTCCTACTGCAGAAATTGAAGAAGGTAATGATGACGATACAGTAGAGGTTGGGGCTCAGGCTCGTACTACAGAAATTGAAGAAGAGGCTCAGGCTCCTACTGAAGAAGAGGTTTTCTGCATTATTATCATATACTAGAGTTCTTGCAAATGGAGAAAAGTGTGACAGAGAATGGCTTGTGTACAACAAAGAACTTGATAATGTATTCTGTTTTTGCTGCAAATTGTTGAGAAAGGGGCATGTGAGAGGCCAGTTAGCAAATGATGGTTTCAGTGATTGGGCTCATCTTGGGACTCGACTTAAAGAGCACGAAACTAGTAGAGAACATGTCACAAATATGGCTACATGGTATGACTTGCGTCTTAGATTGCAGAATAATCAAACAATTGATAGTGTTGCTCAGCAAGAAGTTGAGAAGGAGAAGGAACATTGGAGAAGAGTTTTACTCAGGATCCTTTTGATTGTAAAATTTCTTGCAGAACATAATATAGCATTTCGTGGCACTAATAGCAAGCTGTACCAAGGCAACAATGGCAATTTTGTAGGCTTGGTTGAAATGTTGGCTGAATTTGACCCAGTCATTAAAGAGCATGTTGATCGTATCACTAATGACAGAATTCGTGATCATTATCTTGGTCCTTCCATCCAGAATGAATTAATAAATTGTCTAGCAGCTGCAATAAATTTTGCAATCATTGAAAAGGTAAAAGAAGCAAAATATTTCTCAATTATACTCGATTGTACTCCTGATGCAAGCCACCAAGAACATATGTCTTTGATAATAAGGTATGTGAATGCAACATCTGATTCTGTTTGCATGGAAGAATCCTTCTTGGGTTTTTTAAATGTTAATGATACATCTGGGCAAGGATTGTTTGATGTTCTACAAGAGGAGTTGAAAAATCTTGACCTTGATATAGACAATGTGAGAGGACAGGGATATGATAATGGGTCTAATATGAAAGGAAAACATCAAGGACTGATTATTTCATACCTATTGTTGATCAAGCTATAGCTTCGCTCGTCAAGGGACTTGAACAATATCAAGGGTATGAAAAAACTTTTAGTTTCTTGTTTACTTCAGATAGATTGCGATCCCTGGATGATCAGAGTTTGATGGTTGCTTGTGTTAATCTTGAGAAAGCACTTCAAAGTGGAGAACACAAGGATATTGATGCACAAGAATTATATGGGGAGTTGATTTTCATCCAGGATGCACTTAAGGAATCTATGAGTGCACTTGATATTATGAAGTTCTTGACAAAGCATCCCTTTTATCCTAATGCTATTATTGTATATAGGATTTTGTTAACCATTCCTGTGACCGTTGCATCTGCAGAACGAAGCTTTTCCAAACTCAAGTTATTGAAATCCTACTTATGTTCTACTATGACACAAGAAAGACTCAATGGATTTGCACTAATAGCACTTGAAAATGATGTCTTTGAGAAGATTAATTATGAAGACATAATTGAAGATTTCATTTCAAGAAATACTAGACGGATGATGCTTTTCAATAGAACTTGAGGTTAGTAATACCTTTCCTATTTTAGTGTAAATGTTTGTTATATTTCTGCATATTGTATTGAAGATTACATATTTAAGTTATATATTTGATGAGTAAAGATATACATTAGTTTTACTAGCCATTCATTAAAGGGCCCCAATTTGCATTTTGAACCGGAGCCCCTAATTTCTAGAGACGGCCCTGAAAATATTCGTTCCATTTACACCCCTAATAAGGAGCGCAGATTTGCAGAGACCCCAAACTGTGCATTCGTTTATGCTATATACTAGATACTATGTATACCATTGCTTTTTGACTCCATGTGTTTCATTGTGGATGATGCTATTTCAGTCAATAGTGTTCAAATGGCAGTTTTTTTTGTCTCTCCTAATACTAACTCTGAATGAGCCACTTTGTATTAAAGTTGATACTGATGTTAGCTATTTTGGTGGCAGAGTCATTGCACAGCGGCAAAACCTGTTGTATTGAGATAGTCCAATTTACCTCCTCTAACTATATAGAAAACTAATTTACCTTCTCTAATTTACCGATATGGCACCACGTCGCCTTCCATGTTGGTGGCACGTGCTAGTCTCCACCACGCTGAATACATGTGTGCGCATCCTGAGGGATAGTGGCGCACTCCCTTCGTATTCCTCCTCTACCCCCATTATCTTCCTCCTTTCTCCCTCAATACCCATCTTCTTCCCCCTCCCGCCGCCTCGACCACCGCCCGGGCCGCCGGCGACCTCCCCGCCTACCGCCCGCCTCCGTGGACCATACCGCCCTTCCTTAACCCTAATCAGAGAATTCACAAGGTGACTCCTTGCCCCCGGCCCACTACCCGCACCGCCCATCCAGTTGTCTCCCATTACCCACTCGGCGGTGGCGCCGCCACATCGCTCGCCGCACCTCAACCCGCCACCACTGTTGGGCCAGCCGCCGTTGCCGAGCCCTTCCTTTTCTAAGCCCACTGGCCATGGAGGGCTCCCCTGAAAATCAAAAACCCTAACCGCCGCCACCGCCTCCTCCACCGCCTTGGCCCTACGGTGACCTCGCCGCCGGCCGTTCCGCCCCCTCCTCCTTCGGATTTCGCCGATGCCCTCACGCATGCGTCGCTAAGAATTTGGGGAAACAACAGATCTAGGAATTGGACCGATCGCGCGATGCCCTCGCCAACTCTTGTGGCCACGGTGGAGGCGGCGCCTCCTCTTCGCCGGCGCCGGCACAGGCCGTTTGAATCCATGACTCTCCACCTCCTAGTGTTCCGCTCCCTGGTGCTTCCGTCGAGGATTGCCTCAAGACCTTTGGTTGCTCACCCACAACAAGCTCAGCAACCAAGGTCTTGAGGCAATCCTCGACAACTGCATTCACCTAGAGTCGCTCGACATGCTCAACTGCTACAAGATCCACATGACTCCCGAGATGAAAGCTATGATCAAGACAAAGAAGCTGCTCATGAATTACAACTCAGATGGAAGATTCGTCGACTTTGAGCTGGGCAGACCTGCCCCTTCCAGTGAATGTTCTACCTGTCTCAATTACTTTAGCTGTTTCAGGCCTGCCCGCCCTAATGAAGAAAGGTACCAGCAGCTCTATCCCAGTGACGAGAAGGAAGCCATGGTGATCTCGGCAGTGGACGAACTGCGCTCCCTTCAGCTCTACCGCAATCATCTCACCAGCAAAGGACTCGCAGCTGTCCTTGACAAGTGCCCTCTCCTGGAGCCCCTCGACGTGTGGAACTGCCTCAATATCGTCAGGAACAGTAATAATGCCCTACGAGGTAAGTGGCACCGGATTAAGACCAAGAAGGTGACCACCAAGCTGCTTATGGACCGCTCTAAGCAAACATATTTAACCCCAGGGGCCTCGACATACGCAACTGCCGCAATATTGTCATAAACGGGCCGATGGAGGGCCATAGGCCGTAGCCGCACCGAGGCCTGCTCAGATCAGTACAACAGGAGGCGGTGAACCAGGATGGAAGAAATTATCAGAGACTTTACTTTACCTTTACTTTACTGTTCTTCTTCCCTTCCGAGTCTACTTTTCTGTACTAGTTCCTCCTTCCATCCCTGATTCGATCTCCCTTTCCCTAAGATCTTGTATCCTGCTACTTGATTGGAGTTATCTGTTAGTAAATCCTGTTGGATTGTTAACAGAACAGCTGCCATGGACGTCGCATTATCATGGACAACACCCTGGGAGCAAGTACAAGCGGTTAAAACTCAGGAAAATGGCAAAAAATTACCATGAAAGGACCAAGGCAGTGAAGGCCTGGATTGAGGAATACATGGCCACACTACCCGGGGCCAACATTGATTATATGGAGTTTGAAGGTGTGGACTTGGATTATGGGCTATTCAATACCAGGGAAAAAAATATCGGCCGGTAGAATCCGAAATTTCCGAGATATCCCGTTTACCAGCTAGGTCCAAAATTTTTCCTCTATCGTCCGAAATTTTCATATTTTTAAAATTTTGTCATCCAAATAGACGTCAAAGCTCACCCAATACTCTAACCTTAATCCATGTTTAATTTTCTCTCCCCTTCTCTTCTAAGTTCAAGTTGCCATGGCCGCAACACACTCAGCATGCTCCAGCCATATCACTGCCCTCCTCATTGAATAAGCAATTGATAATATCTTTTATTTAGTTTTTTATGTTAGATTGTTTAGAAATGATCTATGTGCTTTCCTAAACAAAATGAGTCATTTTTTTGTCTAAATTTCTTCTAAAATTTTATTTCTATCGCCAATAAATTTATGATATATCCGATATTCCCGTTTATCGGTGACCACCGAAATTTTTAAAATACTGGTAGAGAAAATCTTGTTCAATACTAACAGGTTTGAGCTCGGCAGTCCTATTAGTGAATGCTCTACCTGCCTTATGTTGGAGTACTTCGCCGAACGTTGGGGAGTGTTGGACCTTGATGACTATGCCGATTACTATGATTCATCTTATGGCCTTGATAAGCATGATGAGACCGAATTTCAAGTGCATGATAGGATGCTTGGAAAGAAATTCCGCAGGTACCTGAAAATGGAATGAGAATTATGCCCATCTGGATGTGGATGTTATGCTCAAATCACTTGGCAAAGTTCCCGTGGAACAAGTGGCAGTGTTAGGCAGATGCCCAGCATAGGAGCAAAGTGGTATTGTTGTTTGTTGGTTTTTCATAGGTTGGGTTATTTGTAAGGTATAAGGAAGTTATTGCAAGGCTGAATTTGGGGCAATGGTTATTGCAAGGCTGAAATGGGGGGCAATGATCATCGATCGATTCCTGAGCGTGAAGTGTGAAATATGGAGCCGGATTTAGGTCACAAATATGAGAGACGATGCTTATATGTATCAAATATTTAAGTGTACTATTCTACTTGTAGTTTTTTTTTGTGACAATGGATGCAATGTACGATTGTAATGATGGTTCCAAAATCCAAGTTAGCTATAGCTAATTCTTTTTACTTTACTGCGAAGGTTCTAAATTGCTAGCTGTAACTGTTTCTGGAACTATGCCAGATGCCACGAAGCTGTGAAAACCGTGATTTAAATTCTTGGTTGTGATGCTTCTTGAAGAGCAAAACAGGCACTCAAGGGCATCGAGTGTAGAGGCTAAAATTTCGACCAAAGGGACACCAATTTCGCTGATTAGTTGGAAGATAAAATGGTGAGAATGAGACAGTGCTGTGTTCATCCTCCCTACTGCTGAAGTAGAAATGGCGACAGGTATATATTAGGCCCTGTTTGGATGTTGGGAATTAAATTTATTTTAATAAGCATAATTTAGACACATGTTGGAATTAAATTTATTTTAATAAGCATAATTTAGACACATGTTAATTAAGCTAATATGGTTGTATATGGATTATATTTATATATTATTGTTGGCTATACAAGAGATCCTTAAGGAGCGAGTTAAAGAACATGTTATAAGTTGTAAAATAAAAACATAGAATAGTGATCTATAAAATCAATTTTCATCGCTCACCCTATAAATTTAAAATAGGCTTATACGTGAATTTTGGAAAGTGGTGGAATGTCAAATTCCAAGCCAAATAGTCTAATTTATTAAGTATATTTTAATTCCTTGAAATGAAAGACCCAAACGGCCCCTTAGAGTTACCTCAGAGCTTAGTAGTAGGTTACAGAAACATAGAAGATCCGTACGAAAATAATTCTGTTCCTCTCAACTACTATCAACCTCAGCATTCGAAACAAACAGTAAACTGGCATAGATGAGCAATTGTCCAGCGGATCATTGCATTGTACACTATGCTTCGTTAGTTGATTCCTGATGATAACCAAGACCCTAAAATCGGCGGTGAAGCCAGGGCTGCTGAAGATACATGAAACATTCGAGTTGGTTCTGACCAGGAAATCACATCGAAATGAATCCCCAGGAATTCACAAACTGCATGGTTCGTTGCATATAAGACTCAAACTTTGTCAGCGGCGTCCAGTGATGTGCCCTCTGAACTTCTGACTGCAGCCAGCTTCTCAGCTAATCTTCGCTCCAGTGCCCGTTGACGGTTGTCCCCTCTCTCTACAATGAGATAAACAACATCATGCCTGACAAAATAGAACCAAGGCTTGCACACTACTAGCAAGTCATGTGATATGAAGCCACCTGCAGACCAATTCTTGACACAACAGTTCCATAGGCTGCTTTGTGGAAGATTAGGAAGTTCTGATGCCAGGGGACAAACATTAGATACATCATCATTGCCTGGTTCAGATTCGGTTGAGGCAGGTAAGCTTGTGGCTTTGTTTCCAATTTCATCAGTCCATAATGTTTTCCTGCTCAGTACCATTTTGTTCCTCCTAGCGACGCCGCAGTTCTCGTTCATCTACCGCCTACATCAGGCCAACGATGCCGACCCGGCTCTGGTGGCCCTTTGGGAGGATATCCAGACCGGTGCCGTGCTACCCCATGACCAATACTGGATAGGATGGTCACGTTCCACAATGACGGCCACGGAGGCATCCAACGCACCCTGCATCGTCTTCGACGGGATTTCCATACCCCCAATCTGCGCTCGGTGGTGTAGGCCTTCATCCACGACAGTACCACCTGCCAAAGGTACAAGACAGAGCACCTCTTGCCCGCCGGCCTGCTACTGCCCCTCAGTGCCCACCACAGCCTCAGCCGACGTCGCATTAGACTTCATCGAAGGCCTGCCCAAGGTGGGTGGCAAATCCATCATCCTCACTGTCGTGGATCGCTTCTCGAAGTACTGCCACTTCATCCCCTCGGGGCACCCATACACGACAGAGACCGTCGCCAAGCTGTTCTTTGCTGAGATCGTTTGGCTACACGACATCCCGCGGTCACTGGTCTCCAACTGTGACCCCATGTTCACCTCCACGTTCTGGAAGGAGATCCTTACCCTCTCCAGCGCCAAACTGCACATGACGATGGCTTTGCATCCACAAGCCGAAGGCCAGGTTGAGGCCGCCAACAAGGTGATCACCATGTACCTCCGCTGTTTCACAGGGGATCGACCGCGGCAATGGCTCCGGTGGCTTGCATGGGCCAAGTACGCCCACAACACGGCATTCCAAAGCTCCCTCCGCGACATGCCATTCAAGCTCGTCTATGGACACGACCTGCCAATGATCCGCTCCTATGAACCAGGCGAATCTCGGGTCGTGGTAGTGGCTAAATCAATGGCGGAACACAAGGAGCTGCTAGGTCACATCCGCTACCGGCTCAATCAAGCCCAAGCGGTCTACAAGAAGTTCTATGATCGCCGTCACCGCCAAGTGTCAAGGTCAGAGACTAGGTGTGGCTGTGGGTTCGCCACCGCACACCCCCCTCTGCCATCAGCGACAAAAGGCAAACTCTGGTCACAATACTATGGGCCCTATCAGGTCTCAGAGGTGATCAACGTGGTTGCTGTTCGTTTGGAACTCCCAGCCAGGGCCCGCATCCATAACATCTTTCACATCGGCTTTCTCAAGCAGTTCACTTGCCATCCACCGGATCACCTCCACCTCTGCCTCCAATGCATCACGGCGCGGCAATTCCGGTTCCTGAGACGGCGGTCAACGCTCATCTGGTGCGTGCGCCAGGTGCTGATCCAATGGCGCGGTGAACCCCCATCTGTGGCCACCTGGGAGGATGTTGAAGACTTCGTCCAGCGCTATCCAACATTTCAGCCCACGGATGAGTTGTTCGTCCAGGGGGAGAGATGTCATGTGGGGGAAGTGGTTCACCCGCAGGTCTAAGAAGGCAGGGACAGCAAGCCAGGAAAGTGGCTAATCTGCTGTCAATTTGGGCGCACCATTAGCTGGTGCTAATTTAGAAGCATATTAAGGAGTGATTGAGAGAGATTTGAGGAGGAATTAGGCAGCCTAATGGCTATGCAAGCCGAATGGTTCTTGGAGCATAGTTAGGAATGAATTAGTCTTCTTCCCTGTCTCTCTTCTTCTCCAACAACATAGGGAGCCTAGGATACCCGCGGCTACTCTGCGTAGCCAAGGATCACCGTATCCGGCACCACCACTACCCCCTTACTGGTGTCATATCATATATTAAAAAATCACAGAAATAAGTGTTGCTTGTGACACAAAGAACTATATTATTTCATCGACAAACATTTATTTCCAGTTCCGTAACTCACTAGTAAGACGAGCAGTAGACAATTGAGAAAGTGCATAAGGTGCAAAAGGTACACATGCATTATCTTAGTAACTCACTTGAGGTAATAAGCAATATAAACTAAGAGGAAATAACAAATTCTTGAAAGGTCAGCTAAAAATTCACATAAGTTTTCCTGCATAGTTTGAGATAAAAAAAATCACATAAGTTCAGTAACCAGATAACCCATAATAGATGCTGGACTGCGGATAGACTGCCCAAGAGAGGTTTACCTCATCCTGCTCAGTGTCCCCTATGTGACCAGGAAGATGAGACCATCCAACATATCCTATGTGGGTACATGGTTGCAAGACAAATCTGGTCCCTTGGACTACCGGATTTCTCTCCACTCCCTGATGACAAGGTCCTCTCTGTCTGGTGGATGCGTATTCTAGATTTGTTCCCTGACAACTGCAAGAGAGGGCTGAATTCGCTAATTATTTTGGTCGCCTGGTCCTTGTGGAAGCACCATAATGATATAGTGTTTAATGGAGCTGTTCTCAATGTGCAACTTGTTCTTAAGCAGATTTGTGAAGAAGCTAATCTCTGGTGTCTAGAGTGCTGCTTTAGGTGGCCTTAACTTCTTCGTTAGTTATGACGGCTTACATGACAAGTGAACTGGAAACAGATAAAGGGAGGCTGTTGAAAAAGGAGTGACAATGCATGCAAGAACAGGAAGTGACCAACAAACAAAAAGGATATGCATATTTTGTCACTTGTACTAACTGCTAATTGTAGATGAAACTTCAAAGACAAATTGCCAGTCCAATTGTAAATCCACAATAAAACCATGAGGGCTAACCTCCTCAGATTGGTCTAAACTATAACTCCTCAGATCAAAATGGCTATAGAATGAAGTACTAAAAATGAAATGATCTGATTGTCGTCTAGTTATTGATACAAGTGCAATAAAAATTAACTATACAAAAAGAAATAAAGTAAAAAGGTAACCTTAAAGTTGACATTCTGAATGCCAACATGGAACCATAATACTCCAAGAAGGTCATCTATGCAGCACTAGCCATGAAGTCTCTGTTTCATGAAAACAATCATTTCCATTGTCTATCATATCACCTGATCATATCACAACTGAAAGTGTTGTAAGCATCCTCTATGTCATCTTCATCACTCTGCTATGCCTTGAAAGCTCCCATTGGTTTTTTTTCTCATGCTGAACAGTCTCCGATGCTTTAGATTCAGTATCAACAATTTATGATTCACACAGTGCTCAAGTTGAGTAGGAAAGCACTGTTTTGTTGCAGGAAGCAAGAAAGTGCGGAGAAAGTGGGGGAAATCCGGATAACTCTCTCATCAGTTGAGTAACCCACTAACCCCATTGTAAACTTTCAGTGGCAGAAACTAGCAACTTAAGCTTTTCATGCTAGATGCAGAGCATTGGAAAGGCATAGTCTCATTTAGACCATGGAGGCAGGAGTTCCATGAGGAGTCAAAAGTTTATTAAGAATTTGCCACTATTCCTTGGGGAGACGCCTTAAATAATTCAATGCAAGAAGAGAACAAGACTGCCGCCATGCTCTGACAATTGGGGATTCTCCTCCCATAACTCACCACCCTGCTTCATGGACCTTGGCCTCTTCGGCTCGCTCTTCTTCGGTCCTGCAAGTACATTAACTAAAGCAACAATAACACAAGGGAAAGCATGCTAAGACAACAAAAATAGAGGGAAGGAGGTGGTGCTAAATTGGTTTGGGCATGGTTTCATACCTCAAGCGGTGGTGGAAGGCATGGGCTTGCACTTTCCAATTTTCCGTGAGGATGGCACTGGGGGAAGCAGGGGAAAGATCCTCGAGGTAGCTTGCCAGGCGAATCTTTAGTTGACGAGAATGTAACAAGTTGGAATAAGAAGAATGTAAATTGTTTAGAATTTGATTGCCCATTACAACAACAACATAGCCTTTTGTCCTAAGCAAGTTGGGGTAGGCTAGAAATAAAACCCAAAAGAGACGAGAAACAGGGAGACACATAAAGGGCACAAGACAAAAAAAGTCACGGTTCAGGCACGTTAATTGCCAATCTCCGAGCGCTCCTGTCCATAGCTAAATCCTTGGAGATATTCCAGTCCTTAAGATCTCTCTTAACGGACTCGTCCCAAGTTAGTTTAGGTCGACCTCTACCGCTTTTTACATTATCGGACCGCTTTAGAACTCCACTACGCACCGGCGCCTCAGGAGGCCTCCGTTGGACATGTCCAAACCATCTCAACCGATGTTGAATCAATTTCTCCTCAATTGGTGCCACCCCAACCCTATCCCGAATATCGTCGTTCCAGATTCTATCCCTCCTTGTGTGCCCACAACACCAACGCAACATACACATCTCTGCTACACTCAATTGCTGGACATGTCGTCTTTTTGTAGGCCAACACTCAGCACCGTATAACATCGCCGGACGAATCGCCGTCCTATAGAACTTACCTTTCAGCTTCTGAGGCACCCTTTTGTCACAGAGGACGCCAGAAGCTTGACGCCATTTCAACTAGCCGGCTGAAATTCTATGCCTAACATCTTCATTAATGTCTCCATCCTTTTGTAGCATCGACCCTAAATACCGAAACGTATCCTTCTTGGCCACCACTTGCCCATTGAGGCTAACGTCTCCCTCCTTATGCCTAGTCGCGCTGAAATCGCACCTCATGTACTCGGTTTTAGTCCTACTAAGTCTGAACCCTTTGGACTCTAACATGTGCTTCCATAGTTCTAACTTCCTATTAACCCCTGCCCTACTGTCGTCAACTAACACCACATCATCAGCAAAGAGCATACACCAAGAGATATCACCTTGTATGTCCCTTGTGACCTCATCCATCACCAAAGCAAATAAATAAGGGCTCAAAGCTGACCCCTTATATAGTCCTATTTTAATTGGAAAGTCACTGGTGTCGCCATCATATGTTCGGACAAACGTCACCACATCCCTGTACATATCCTTGATGAGGGTAACGTACTTAGTTGGGACTTTGTGCTTTTCCAAGGCCCACCACATGATATTTCTCGGTACTTTGTCATATGCCTTCTCGAGGTCAATAAAGACCATGTGCAAGTCCTTCTTCTGCTCCCTATATCTCTCAATCAATTGTCGTAACATGAAAATCGCCTCCATGGTCGACCTACCAGGCATGAATCTAAACTAATTTTGGGTCACATGTGTCACTCTCCTTAGGCGATGCTCGATAACCCTCTCCCAGAGCTTCATCGTATGGCTCATTAACTTAATCCCACAGTAGTTAGTACAACTTTGAACATCTCCCTTGTTCTTGAAGATAGGTACTAATATACTTCTCCTCCATTCTTCAGGCATCTTGTTAGACCGAAAAATAAGGTTAAAAAGCTTGGTTAACCATACTATTGCTCTGGCGCCTAGGTATCTCCACACCTCAATGGGGATACCATCAGGGCCCATCGCTTTACCTCCCTTCATCCTCTTCAAAGCCTCTCCGATCTCTGTCTCCTGAATTCTCCTCACAAAGCATCTGTTGGCATCGTCAAATGAGTCGTCCAAGTCAAGGGTAGGACCCTCATTCTCCCCATTAAACAGCTTGTCGAAGTACTCTCTCCATCTGTCCTTGATCTCCTCATCCTTCACCAGAAGTCGATCTGTCTCATCCTTGATGCATTTTATTTGGTTGATGTCCCTTGTCTTCTTCTCGCAGATTCTAGCCATCCTATAAATGTCCTTCTTCCCTTCCTTCGTGCCTAGCCGCTGATAAAGGCCATCATACGCCTGACCTTTTGCTACACTCACAGCTCGCTTTGCAACCCTCTTCGCTATTTTATAGCCCTCGATGTTGGCTGCACTCTTGTCATGGTGGAGACGCTTGAAACACTCCTCCCTAATAGCCCTTTGCACCTTGTCATTCCACCACCATGTGTCTTTCGCTTCCCGTTTGCCTCTCCTACTCACGCCAAATACTTCCGAAGCCACCTTCCGGACACATGTTGTCATCTTTAGCCACATGTCGTCGGCATCTTCTCCTTCTTCCCAAGGCCCCTCGTCTAGCATCCTCTCCTTAAACGTTTGCGCTGCTTCCCCTCTAAGCTTCCACCACTTCGTTCTCGCAATCTTGGCCCGTTTGTCCTGGTGGACACATATCCGAAAGCGAAAGTCCGCCACCACAAGCTTATGTTGAGGGACAACACACTCCCCAGGTAACACCTTAAAATCAAAGCAAGCACGTCTATCCTCCCTCCTTGCAAGGATAAAGTGGATCTGGCTCGAGTGTTGTCCACTACGAAAGGTTACTAGATGAGATTCCCTCTTTCTAAAGAGGGTGTTCGCTATCAACAAGTCATAGGCCAGCGCGAAGTTCAAAACATCCTCCCCCTCTTGATTCCTACTACCATACCCGAACCCCCCGTACACCCACTCGAAACCTACATTAGTCGCACCAACATAGCCGTTGAGGTCTCCTCCTATAAAGAGTCTCTCTGATAGGCACAGTACTAACCATGCTATCAAGATCTTCCCAAAACTGCCTCTTGGTGCCCTCGCTAAGACCTACCTGAGGGGCATAGACACTGATCACATTCAGAGCCGAATCTTCAACTACCAGCTTGACCAAGATAATCCGGTCGCCTTGCCTCCTAACATCAACGACTCCATCCTTAAGGTTCCTATCGATCAAGATGCCTACACCATTCCAACCTGATGTTGTCCTCGTGTATCAAAGTTTGAAGCCAGTATCCTCCACCTCCTTCACATTCTGGCCCTTTCATTTAGTCTCCTGAACGCAATGAATATTTACACGCCTTCTAATTGCTGCATCGACTAGCTCTTTTAACTTACCCGTTAGGGACCCTATGTTCCAGCTAGACGAATCCTAGTTGGCTCGGCTAGCTTCCTTACCCTTCGCACCCGTCGAGGGAAGTGCGAAGACCCTTGCTCATTTTTCACTACACCCGGGCGTAAATGTAGCGCGCCACTAAGGTTGCGACGACCCGACCCTTGCTCATTTTTCATCATACCCGGGTCACGATACGACGCGCCACTAAGGGGATGACGACCCGGCCCTTGCCCATTTAACACCACCCGGGTTCCGATGTAGCGCGTCGCTAAGAGGGTTACGCCCCAACGAATCTCTTGTGGGTTTCAAATCCATGGCTGTTTTTTTTATTGTTGGTTCGCCAGACCTTAACACACCCTCCTCCTTTACCCGGGCTTGGAACCGGCTATGTTGAGACGACTTAAGAAAGTCTTTCAGTCACAATTTGATTGCCCATTAGCTATATACAAATTCCTTGCAAGGGTGTCTCAGTGAAACTAATAAACACCATAAAGAGTCTTTGGTGTACATTAAAACCTTCAATCACAATTTCAAGTTGGCTTAAACCAAAATTGATCTTGGTATTTAAAGAATTTAGTTGCATGTACAAAGCTCACATGACTATGTTCCTAGATTATCATGGATAATTTATCAGAAAAAAAGATTAAGTTTGGCAGCTGTCACAAACTAAGGAGTGGTGAAATGTGTTGTGGAAACTTATGAGCAATATATCTTCTTGAAAATTTTGAGACCAGATAAAAAACAACACTTTTCAACTCCTAAAACATGAATGCAAGGAAACAGTTGAGTTTGTAGTTAGTAAAAAAAAGGATCCTAAAGATCAATAACAGCAACAAAAGGTGATTACAAGACTCATCTATTCAAGTTGGCATCATTCATCATTTAATATTTGAATAGGATTACAATGATATTGCTTTCCAAGTGTATCACTAAAAACTTTCATGGTAGGAAATAACCAATCGTCATGTTCAAAAGTCTAGATTTTTAATGATACAGATAAAGAATAACAAACAGATGAAGTTCATTTACCTGAGTTTTCAAAGCCGACCATGTTAAAAGGCAAAATATTAAAGTAGATTCAGGCTACTGAGAACAGAAAACTAAAATGTATGTCTATAACCATTTAGTCTCAAACTCAAACATTTCAAGAGTGAAAATGAAAATGCAGGGGACCATGAAAAAGGATGTAAATCTTGAACACAATCTAATGTACACAGAAGATAAACTTCACAAAATTCCTTTTCTCTGGTGTCCATGGTTCAGCATAGACCGCTTTCTTCTGTTCTTCCAAAACTCATCTTTCTTTTCCTTCCTAGGTTTTAAGCCAGACTTGCCTTTAATCATCCCTTGTATGGCACTCTTATCCTTTATATTCTTTCTTGCAGCCTTCACATCCAAAGTATTCAACAACTTTCTATATGACCTAGGATCAGGTATTTGCCCACTTCGAACCATCTGCTTGTGGTAATAGAACGCCCTTGAGAAGTCACGAACACGGGCATATGCATATATTATTGTACAATATGTAATGGAGTCTGGTTTTAGTTCCAAAGCTGTCATCTCTTTCAGGAGTTGGGGCAATTTGTAATGCTGCCCGCCTCTTCCATAAGCATTCATCAAAATGTTATATGTCATGACAGTAGGCTTTAAGCCAATCTTTCCAAACTCATATATAACATCCCTCGCCTGAAGATACAGCCCATGTTTTGCTAAACAATCAAGTAGCACATGGAATATGGCTCGTGTTCCACCAACCTTTTCATCAACCATAGTTTTCCATGTCTCCATTAGCATCTCTGTGTCACCTGCTCTCCTAAGAGTGTCGAGTAAAGCTGTATATGTTTCTAAGGTAGGTTTAAGTCCTTCTCTTTTCATATCCACATATATGGTATGAGCTTTTTCATGCAATCCATTAACTGAATATGCAGAAAGTAGTGCATTATATGAAGAAGACAATGGCTTAATACCATCCCTCTTCATCCTCAAGAAAGCATCTTCAGCCTTTCCACTCATTTTCTTCTGGCGCCCATAGGCGCTTATGAGACAATTATATGATCCAGCACTCGGTCTTATACCTAAATCTTGCATCTCAAGAAGTAAGGATTCAACAACTTCTGTCTGCAATCTTCTACTGTAAGCATCCATAAGGATATTATAAGTTGTGGTTGTTGCTTGCAAACCTTTTTCTTTCATCTCAACAAAGAGCCCCTCAGCTTCTTCAATTTGGTTGGATTTGCAGTATGCCTTCATCAGAGTTTCATATATGCTTGTGTTTGATGCAATACCTCTCTTCTCCATTTCTGACTGAATGATTAGAGCTTCCTTTTTTAGCCCATCAAAACAAAAGATATTTATCAAAGCCGCACCAACATCAAAGCTCCAGTTGACTCCTTTTCTGTTCATCCGTTGGAAAAATTCCCATGCATCCTTGGCAGATGCCTTACTCTTCTTCATAATATTAAGCATGATTGCGGATGTCCTGTGATCAGGTTGAACATTGTTCTTTTCCATTAGCTCAAAAATTTCCCAAGCACCATCATATCTGAAGAAAGGTAGAAACAGGTTCATCATAATGAATATTAAATGTTTTTGAGAAAAAATAATGAATATTAAATCACAAATAGAAAGAATAAATGTGCCACATTTTCTACCACTCCTATTCATCATTAGTTACAAATGTTCCTACTTCATCTGAGGAGCCCTTGCATCATTATAAACTAGTCACTAAACTATGTTTCTGCTAGCAGTTTGCTATCTCGAATGATATATAACTCCATATGCATTATTAATATTCTAAACAAATGGAAATAGTGATACATTGAATTAACATAATCTGATAATTAGTTAACACCACCCATCTGAACTTTATTATCATGTTTTTCAAAGACAAGTAATGGACACAAATTTACCAGCAGTTACTAACACAAAGTTCTAGAAATAGTCTAGATTCTTACTATAAAAACAGCCCAAAAACACCTAAAATTGCTCTTCCTTAGTGGACTTGACAAGCAAGTGGAAGGCAGTTTTGGGTCATGTACACAGTGAGGGCAAAAGGACATTAGGACGTTCTAGCATCGACATTCTTTCCTCTTATACATGATAGTAAAAAATTGTCAAGGTCCAGTTCTTAACTTCAAATTAAGCATATGCCTCTTAGTTGTTGTACTAATCTTCTTTTGTCTTGTGTATGCTTTCTCAGATCAAACCTTGATAATCTGAGCTTAACCTATTCTTTTTTCTCAAAGAGGCAGGAGAGCCGAGCATCTTTATATCATAGAGAGGGAATGGAGCTTTATCTATCAAGCTCTGGCATGAAAAATATTTCTGCCCAAATTTTTCACAAGTAAACTTCTCTTCCTTTCAAACTTTCAACTTAATACACAGATTTGTCCTGAACTCCCAAAACATTTCAGAAAGTTAACCACAGTTGTCTAATTAGAATCTCATACACTCAGTCTGATAATATGAACTAATTGAAAGGACATAAGACATCTGTAGAGTATAGAGATAGTCCTATTTATTACCTAATCAAAATTTCCTTCTCCCACATTTCATAGTACTAGTTGGCCATCACATGGTTCCAAAATAGGCCCACAAATCTTCAACCAAGTGATTATCTAATCTACAGAACATGTGCCAAGAAACTTAAACTCCCAATTTTCCACCATGCAGTGGTATTAATGATGAGAAGCCCACTAAATTTTGCACTATCAGTCCCTGACACCAAACAAGACAATGCTCACCTCCTGCAGTAGGCAACGGCAGATATCGCGGCATTATAAAGAACTGCCTCGCGGAAATCCCTCTCCAAGGGTAACCTTGCCACAATCTCCAAGACCACATCAGCCTTGTCGCACCGTCCAAGCGAAACAATAGCTGTCAACCATGCCATTGGCGATACCAGCTGCTTCTCCCGCAGCCACTGGAACAGGCGTGCACAGCCCAATGCCAGCCCCTCTTCAGACATCCTCCACATCAATTCCACGCACTCCTCCTCGCTGAGTTTCCCATGGTTGTATCCGGCCATGAACTCGGCGAATCTTTGTTCCCCCGCCGCAGCCGGGCACCTTGCAAAGGCTAGGATTTCTTCCATGGCTGCCGTGGTGGTGCAAACACCGCTTACCCCTTCTTGGCTTCGCAAGAAGGAGGTCGGGTCCAACCACTCGCATTCTTCATCCTCGTCCTCCGCTTCTTCTTGGTGTGGTTCCTCGCACTGCCCTCGAAAGGGGCTGACAGGCGGGTCCCACTGGCTCACCTCCTCACCACCGTCCTTGTCTTCATCCTCTGAGGCGCCGCCACGGGTCGGGCCCAACCAGCCGCCCTCGTCATCCGTATCCTCCCGGGTGCCATGTGTGGCAGGTCCGCCCCAGAATCCCACCGCCTCATCCCCATAGTCGTTGCCTTCGCTTCCTTGTTCCTCGATGAAACGATGCGAAGGGTAAGCAGCTGGGCGACTTCGAGGCCACCAGGTTTGGAATTGGGAATGGGAATGGAGGAAGCATTTGGAGGACGGGGAGGATTTGAGGGGGCAGCCAAGGTGGAGGGTGCGGAGAGTGGGGCAGATGAAGGAGAAGGAAGGTAGCTGCTGGGCCAACAGCGCCATCTCCGGCGAGTGGCAAACACTGTGGCGGCAAGTCACAGTCACGGGAGAACACAGAAGGCGCCGCTCGTGGACGCGGATGCCACAGCGGTGTTGCTCACGCGCGCGTCGAGGAGCGGCGGAGAGTGTGCAGAGGACGTAGATGCGAGGATCCGGGGGCCGGGGGCCAGGGGCCAGGGGGCGGGGCGCGGGGCGCGGGTGGCGGCGGAGGATATCGAGTTGGCCAAAGAGAGGGATAGCGCTCCCGGAACCGCTCCGGGAGCCGCTTCACCTCGTCGGCAACCAAACGGGTCTTCGCTAGGATAAAATGGTACCGATATTTTCCGACCGTATTTGAGACCAAATTCGTTTAAAGGGGTTCAGATCTGTCCGTATTCGAGTCTGGATATTCAATATCCGATACCGTATCCGTATCTGAATATTTAAATCACATATTTATGATGTCGACATCTAATCGTATCATATCCGACATGGCTGACACTATACGTATTCGAATCCGAATCCGACCAGAAATATGAAAACAAATATGATATCAGTGATATCCGTCCGTATCCGATCCATTTTCATCCCTAGTCTCACCACTCCGCTCCTTCGAAGAATCCCCGGAAAACGTGTTGAGAGGAGCCACGAGAGAGCCGGAGCTGGAAATACTGGCTTACTCCGGCTCCTCCGTCCAGGCGCATGGGCCCTCCCCAAACTGCCCTTCCTCCGAGCGTGGGCGGGCGGAGGCAGCCTGAGCAGACGCGCCGGAGCTCGAGCGAGGTAGAGGCGGCGGAGAAGCCAAAAGGAGTGCCAGTGAGGCGCAGGCGGCCTTGCGAGCTCGCCGGAGCGCGGGTAAGGCGGTGGCAGCGGGAGGAGATGCGTTGGAGCCTGGGGGCCGCTGGGGCGTGGAGGCGGAGGGGCGCGGGGGTGCGCGGCTACCCGGGACGCGGGGGCATGCGGCCGCCGAGGCGCGAGGACGCGCGGTCGCCTCGAACCGTCGGTGCTTGGCTGCTGCCGTCGATTTGGGCGGAGAAAATACACGTCTACAGAACGCTAGATGGTGGTTTCGTTTTTTATTTTATTATAATTATATGTGGGTCCCACTAAAATTCCTATTCTAAATCCTACGTAGCTCAGGCTCGAGTAGATGCTTGGCCCTACTTTAAACGGTAAAAGTTGGGTGATTCCCTGTCACCTGCGAGCTTTAGAGATATACATATGATACGGTTAGCTATATTTGCTATCGAAGAAAAGAACCTAATATAATATGAATGAAGAATGGACGAGGGTTTGTAAGGTTGTAGACTTACAGTGACTCCTTCTGTGTCGTTGAAGGACCGATTCTTTGAGTATTTCTTTGTAACGCATGCCTCTCTCTTAGCTGACCGAGCCCGAGTGCTTGACCGCGAAACCGAGTAGCTCAACTTAGGCCGGAAGTTGGCAAGTATAAAGTGCACCTTAGAAGGGAGCCCTAGGCGTGAGTCCAAGGACACGTGATTTAAAAGTCCTGATCGTCCTAACAGAAAGGTAATCTCTGAGAGTGCTGACGCTGATCGAACTCGCAAAATTGGTTCCTGAGTTGTCCCAAAGGTGACATAATGCTCTCTGACGGGGGAAGTCATAGGTGAGAGTTAGGAATACCCCCTCATCTGAGTTGTAAGTCGATTCGAGTCGCCATCTCTTACCGGTTAGTGAGAATTTGACGGGAGTATCTCCAAAGTAGATACACTAAATAATATGATGGTTCAGGAATGGCCTTATTATACCTGCTATGATTAATATTATTTTATCTAATATAGATGACAGGTTAATGATTATTAACTTGAAGTTAAGGTTTAAATGGTTACTTAGACTATGTCAGCTTTTTATACAAATTGTGTCAAGCTAGCTCCACTTTATATCAGCCTTACATAGTCCTTGGTGTCATTTACTTCTAGTTTATGACGGGTAAGTCTAGCTGAGTATATTCTCGTACTTAGGGTTTATTCCTACTTGTTGTAGGTTGTGATGTGATACATCCGGCCCAGGTGAGGTTGGCCGAGGCCCAATAAATTAAGGTTGTCCGGACCCCAATAGTTCTTATGCACACCCACTCGGAGAAAGGCCCAATGTCCCTAAAAAACTAGTCCGATAGGGGAAGGGTGGCTCTCTCTTTTAAGGTGGCTTCCTCCTCCCAAGCTAAGGAAGATGGGATTATTCAGAGGCTCACACGGTCGCCGCCCGACTACAACTAGGCCACGTGGCCTTTTTTTGTTGCGTCTTTGCCAGCGGGTAATAGTGGAGGATGTCCTCATCATTTTCACCCCCTTAAACAAGGGCCCAGCTCCGATACCAAATGATACATCCGCCCCAGGTGGGGTTGGCCGAGGCCCAATAAATTAAGGTTGCTCGGACCCCAACAGTTCTTATGCACACCCACTCGGAGAAAGGCCCAATGTCCCTAAAAGACTAGTTCGATTGGGGAAGGGTGGCTCACTCTTTTAAGGTGGCTTCCTCCTCCCAAGCTAAGCAAGGTGGGATTATTCAGAGGCTCACACGGTTGCCGCCCGACTACAACTAGGCCACTTGGCCTTTTTTTTGTTGCGTCTTTGCCAGCGAATAATAGTGGAGGATGTCCTCATCATTTACTGATGAGGACAAGCCTACGTCGTCCAAGTAATGATCGGATCTTTCACGGCACGTATGAAATAGAACTCCCTAAAATTTCTCAAGCAGGCTATTTTCAATTAATGAATAATATTCAACAAGAGAATTCTCTTTCCAAGCTATCACGACCAGCAGCAAGGCAACTCCGCAACAACCAAATACTGAGTAAGTAAATAAATCAGAACTGTATGACCAGCCTCTCAATTCGGAACAGTATTCACTTATAGATGTCACGTGAAATCAGATTCAAATATTCAGCAAACAATTCACAGCAGGGCAGCGAGTTGACAATTGATCTCTTGGAATTAATAGATGCAACAATCCAAACTTGATAGATGAAAGTATCGGCAGCACCAATTAACTTTCTCTGATTAATTAACTCAAACAGTAGCAGCGATAAATAGAGGGATAAGCTTACAATAGATGATGCAATCCAAATCACAGAATCCTTCCACCCGTGGTCACGACAAACCACGATCAGAAGATTTGGGAACTTCAAGAATTCCAAGCGACACACCCAAGCTGAGGGAGCTTGATCACGCACTCCACGCAGATCCGCAAGAATCTGGAAGATAATCTTTAAGATGAAGAACCTGATGGGAACACCATCTAGGATTTCACGAGCGGTGGCTCGACGGGGAATAAACTCCACAAAATATCCAAAACTCATCCTTACATGCCGACCCTGGCCTTTTATTAATGTGCACGCAGGCCAGAACCAAGTTCGGCTCAACCATGTGCACGCAGGCATCATGACCATCTAATTGACTCCAACTATGACTCGTACACATGACTCTGACACACACGTGACCTGAACCAAAATTCTAAAAGGAAAC
This sequence comes from Saccharum spontaneum, assembly GCA_022457205.1. Lineage (NCBI taxonomy): Eukaryota > Viridiplantae > Streptophyta > Magnoliopsida > Poales > Poaceae > Saccharum > Saccharum spontaneum. The sequence goes on along the minus strand of CM039586.1, from coordinate 29,423,799 downwards.
AAACTTGATATGCTAGCTATGTTACTCTCTAAAAGGAAATAATAAAATAATACGACAAGTTTGCTAATCACCGCTGGATTTATGCTCCATCACGTCTTTGTAGTTCCCGAACAAGCAATATCCTGTGCATCAACCTGGTGCCTCACCTATGATCTCAATTTTGATGGAGCCAACAAAAATATATTGTTTTAGCCTTTTATTTTCTTCCATCTTTTTGACCACATGGCCACCTATAAAATTGATCTTTGATGATAAACCACCAATAGTAAATATTTCTTCTACCTTCTTTATATATATTTCATCGAAAGAAACAGCTCCAAATTTAAGACCAGATATCTCCAAAGAATCACGAATTACCACATTTGAAATTGGAGCTATGGGTTCATCATAATGTATCATGGATACTGCAAGAATTAAATGGCTCCTGCCGTAGTAGCGGAGTGTGATCATGGGCATGATCTTTCTAAGTTATCTTGTATCTAATGCTTTTATTGAAAGTTGACCTTAGACTGGTATGCATTTGAAATAAGGGTGACTTAGTTTCAAACTGCTTTGCTTCCGTTACTTTTTAACTGAAGTTGTAATAACTATGTTGAACTCCGATGTATGTTAAATTACTTATGAAATGAATGTAGCATGTGGCTTGTTATGTTGAATCACTACAGTTGTTGGTTGGTTTGAAATCTCTCGTGATTTCATTGGACTACCGGAGTTATATGGGCTCAAATGTGAAAATTTGATCACTTCGGTGATTGTTTTTGTACTTGTGCTCTTATAATTTAGATGGTTCTGTTACAACTTTCATCCTTGTGTTTAGCTTGTTATGGAAAACATGTCTATATACCAATAAGCTGCTCCACGGAGTACGCGAATTCCAGCCTATATTTTTCGATAGTTATGCTCCCTGGTTTCATAACCAAAGTTTAGGAACATATTTTCTCTAGAGATAAGAAAGAAAACCCATACATTCACTTACGTAAATTCGAGCGAGTGTGCTCATGCTTGCATATTTTAGGCATGTCAAAAGAGACCCTTAAGTGGAAGCTATTTCCATTCTCTTTGACGGGATTAGCCAAACTGTGGTACATTCAGAACATAGGAAGTGTACATGGAGAATGGGAGGTTTTGCAAACTAAATTTTGCATAGTTTTTTTCCCTATCTCCTAGGTAGCTCAACTTCGTGGTGTTCTTCATTTCCAACAAAAGGAAAAAAGAAACCTTAGGTGCAACCTAGGCCTGTTTTAATGATTTAATATTTTCAGGGCCCGACCTAACTATTCCTGATCCGATATTGTTACAACACGTATATCTAGGACTTAGTAAGGAGACTACCCATTATTTAGATATTGCTTCAGGAGGATCATTCCTTCATCTATCTCCCCAAGGAGGGAAGGATGTTCTTAACAAAATTGCTGAGAACACTCCCTATACTGGTATTTATGGTGAATGTCCTGAAATAGATGATTACCAACCACAATAACTAGAAGCTCTAGAGGCCAAAGCATCAACTCCTAGTCCCGCTCAACCCTCTAGTAGCCCTCCTAAACCAACTCCTGAACCAATTCCTAACCCCTAGAGGTGGAAGAAGAATCTCCTTTAGAGTTTTCCTTTGAAATTGAAGACAATATGTTTGAAGATTTCAGAAATGTTAAAAACTATCCTCTTTCCAATGAGGAATTTAGCCATGAAGATCTACAACACCTTTCTGCCATCCTTAGTCATGAGTGGACTATGGAGACTGAGGTAGCAAAGAACGTTCTTTGAATTGATGGAGCATCAAATTCGGTGCATAGTCAAATCGGAGGAAGGGATATAGAAGCTCTTATGACCCTGTCATAGGTTTAAACCTAATATCCACATCCCGCATATCTAGGAATCTAACCTATATTCCTCTTTGTCCAATGAACCAATGTCTTAGAGACCCGGAGGGAAATATTCTTAAAAGCCATGGATTAGCCAAAAAAATTCTAGCCATCATTGATGGTGTAGAAGCCTTCTTGGATTTCTAAGTCTTTGAAACTATCAACTTTAATGTCATCATTGGAAAACCTTGGTCAAAATTTTTATCGTAAGGATCTACTAAAGGTCAATTAGATGTCTGTTTTGGTAGGAAAGAATATTCTATCCCTATCACTCGGGCAGTAAATGCTATTGCCAAGCAACATCCCGATCCTGACCCTTTAGAACAGGCAATAATGGGTGTTTCACAAGAAACAACCCATCCTGATTTCGATGAGGACACTTAGTTCTTTACTCAAGAGGAAGCCAAAACTGACGAACCCTTTCGTCTAGACGAATCTGAGAGGCCACCTTGACCTCCAATCGAGTTGAAACCTCTCCCTTTTGGACTTAAATATGCTTTCCTTAACCATGATCCTAAGACTCCCATGATCATTAGTGATAAAATATCTAAGGCCGAGACCTATAGACTCATCACGGTATTAGAAAAAGCATAGATCTGTCTTTGGCTATTCGCTCCAAGATCTAAAAGGGATTAGTCCTACTCTTTGCACACATCGTATTCCCATTGACCCTAACTCAATCCCATCTATGGAACCTCAAAGATGACTTAACAACGCAATGTGTGAAGTTGTCAAGAAAGAGGTCTTAAAACTCTTGCATGTAGGGATTATTTATCCAGTTCCTTATAGTGAATGGGTAAGCCCTGTACAAGTAGTCCCTAAGAAAGGTGGAATGACAGTCATTCATAATGATAAGAATGAACTCTTATATCGCAACATACTGTCATGGGTTGGAGAATGTGAATAGATTATAGGAAGCTAAATAAAGCTACGAAGAAAGATCATTTCCCACTACCTTTCATAGATGAAATGTTAGAAAGATTAGCCAATCATTTTTTCTTCTGCTTTTTAGATGGATATTCATGTTATCACCAAATACCCATCCATCCCAAAGATCAGAGTAAAACCACTTTTATTTGTCCATATGGAACCTACGCCTATAGACATATGTCTTTTGTACTATATAATGCTCCTGCATCTTTCTAACAATGCATGATATCTATCTTTTCTAACAAGATCAAAAAGATCATGGAAGTCTTTTTATGGATGATTTTTCTATTTATGGCAAGACATTCGATGACTGCCTAGAAAACCTAGATAAAGTCTTATAGAGATGTGAGGAGAAGCACTTAGTCTTAAATTGGGAAAAGTGCCACTTCATGGTTAGAGAAGGAATAGTTCTAGGCCATAGAGTGTCAGAGCATGGGAAAGAAGTGGACAAAGCAAAGATCGATGTGATAGAACAACTTCCACCTCCCACTAGTATTAAACGAATTAGAAGCTTCTTAGGCCATGCGAGTTTTTATAGAAGGTTCATAAAAGACTTCTCTCAAATTGCGAGACCCTTAACTTACTTGCTAGCAAAGGATATTCCTTTCAACTTCGATGATGAATGCTTAAATTCCTTTTATATTTTGAAAAAGGCTCTAGTTTCAGCCCCAATCATACAACCCCTTGACTAGAGCTTACCTTTTGAAATGTGTGATGCAAGTGATTTTGATGTGAGTGTTGTTCTTGGTCAAACTAAAGATAGGAAGCATTATGCAATTTCCTATGCTAGTAAAACTTTAATAGGAACACAACTTAACTATGCAACCACTGAAAAAGAGTTTTTGGCTATTGTTTTTGCCATAGATAAATTTAGATCTTACTTAGTATGGGCTAAGGTAATTGTTTATACGGATCATGCCGCTTTGAAATACCTCATTGCTAAGAAAGATGCTAAACCCCATTTGATCCGATGGATTTTGTTATTCCAGGAATTCGACTTAGAAATAAAAGATAAAAAAGGAGTAGAAAATTCTATAGCAGATCACCTTTCATGCTTGAACTTTCATGATAATGATAGCCTTCCCATAAATGATTTCTTGTGTGATGATACTCTTCTAAAAGTCACGCACAAATCCTTGGTATGCAGCCATTGTTAATTTCATAGTAACCGGCTATGTCCTACCGGGTGAAAATAGGAAAAAGTTGCTATACCAGAGTAGAACCCACTTGTGGGATGACCCTTATCTCTATAGAGTCTGTTCAGATGGACTCCTTAGAAATTGTGTCCCTTTAGAAGAAGCCACTAAAATTATAGAAAGATGTCACTCTGCCGAATATGGAGGCCATTATGGAGCCTTTAGAACACATGCAAAAATTTGGCAAAACGGTTTCTTTTGGCCCTCCATGTATGAAGACACAAAAGACTTTATTAGAAGGTGTACTAGATGCCAAAAACATGGAAATATAAATACCTGAGATGTTATGCCACTTACTAATAACCTACAAGTAGAGTTATTTGATGTTTGGGGAATAGACTTTATGGGACCCTTCCAAAAGTCTTATGATTCTAAATATATTTTAGTGGCCGTTGACTATGTTTTAAAATGGGTAGAAGCTATACCATGCCGAGCAGCTAATGCTAAGCATGCTAAAAAGATGTTTCAAGAAACTATCTTCTCCTGTTTTGGTGTCCCTAGGATGGTCATTAGCGATGGAGGACCTCATTTCATTGATAAGAACTTTAAACGCTATTTAACTGACCAAGGAATCTGACATAGCATAGCCTCACCTTACCATCCTCAAACTAGTGGGCAAGCAGAAACCTCTAATAAGCAAATTAAAAATATAGTTTGGAAAAATGTTGAGGAAATGGGGACGGGGTGGAAAAATAAGTTGCTAGAAGCACTTTGGGCATATATAACTGCTTATAAACACCCATTGGTATGTCTCCATACCAACTAGTATATGAGAAGACTTGCCACCTCCCCATAGAACTAGAATTCAAAGCTCACTGGGTCATTAAAAAATAGAACATGGACCTAGATCTAGCAGGGAAAAATCAAAAAATGCAAATCTTTGAATTGGAAGAACAGAGAGAAAAAGCTTATCATAGTGCCAAACTATATAAAGAGAGAATTAAACGATGGCATGATAAGAGAATTAAGAAAAAGGAGTTTAACCCTAGAGATAAGGTATTACTCTTTAACTCTAGGGTATGACTTTTTGGGCATGGAAAGTTACAAAGTAAGTGGGATGGACCATTCAAAGTAGTTGCCACTTCACAGCATGGAGCCATCACACTAGAAAGCGATGAAGGTAACATTTTTAAAGTGAATGGTCAACGCTTAAAACTTTATTATGAACCCGACATGCAAGAATTAAAGGAGCTAGACATAGTGGAGTTTATAACCTTCTAGCACTCATGCATGTTGTTCTAGAGTGGGCCTGATAGTCCATATGTATAAAAAGGGCTATAAGACCTATTCTAACGCGAGGAAAAGGTATAGTCGGGACTCTTGACCCCCCAAATGGCATGACTAAGGCAAGAGGGAAGCAAGGGCCACTTGGGCCACGCCGCCCGATGCCTTGGGCCGTCGCTCGGTGTCTAGATGCATTCTTTGTTATCCCACATGTGAGGGATGATGATCTTTGGCATATCCTTCATTATCCCCACGTGTTTATCTGAGATTCCAAGTGGTTCTCGTGATCCAAAGCACGAGATAATCATGAGAAGCCTCATCTCATCCATTTACCTCCCTATTTATACCACCGACCATCCCTTCTATCTCTATAAGCATTCCTTCCATTTCTCCACCTCTAAGGCATAGACTCTCTAGTCTTTCCACCATGGGTAGCAACTCTCCTAGGAATAGCCCCACCGCTCACTGTTGACGATAGTTTACAACCATATTAAACCGTCAACATAACATGTATAAGGGCATAATTGAAATCACCAACATAGGTCTAGGGACTTAACTAACAAATTTCACAATTTTTGGTGAATCTATGATTTCTGCAGGGTATATCCAGAAAACGTCAAGGCATACCTACATGTCAGAAGTAATAACGTAATTCCATCATGAAACCTATGTGAGAAGGTTCTAGAAGACTCTAGGAGGCTCTCCATCGAAGCGGACCCTGAGGAGGTGACATGTAGGGCCGGCCGGCCCTACCTATAGGCCAACCAGCCTATGGGCCCCTCCGTTAGTCTCCCAATTGCTATGGCAGTTCCCCACTGACTCCTAGGTTGCATCTACGTCATTCCTTAAGTCGGTTTCATCCAAAGGCTCACGTTGCAAGCTCTGGACTATATGAGCAGACCCCAAACCCCCTGAGGCATAAGTCATTTGAGAAGATAGAAATCCTAATCATCCTCAGAGCTCCTCTAGTTTCTAGAGCATAGCTAGTTAGGCTAGGTCTAGAGGAAGGCAAGTAGATCTTCTCTTGGATTCCCAACATTGTCAAGAGCGTGGTTCGGTATAATCTTTGTACCCCTCTCTTATTGTATCTCCATTACTTTTATATGCTTGCTACAATTGTTATGACAATATTAGTATTCATCTTATTCATGTTCAAGGTTGCAATGTTCATCGTCTACTTTGATTATATACTTAGTATAGCTGGTTTATTATTATGTTTATGCATAAGTTCGTATAGCACTTACTCCAAAGTACACGGGGCGGGTGGTAGAGACCATGTAAGCGTGGTGCTTATATGCTATTTACCTGCGAATACACTCTATATTCCGGGTCATGTGATAGATCGCGGGTGTGACACTACCGTTGAGTCCTTTGTAGTCCACTCCCCGAATATAGGTCATAGAAGTAGGGCTCAGTTACGAAGGAAGGGCAAGCTCTGTTCTTAAACTTACCTAAGTAATGCCCCTTATGCATAGATATAACGGTGATCTTAGCAATGACTAGGTGTAATTGCACTAATCAATGTATGCTTTGACTTGTAATTAAGAATGACTTAGGAATTATTCCTCTAATATTCTACTTGACCATGCTAATGTTATAGATAGGAGTGCTCTGAGTGATTTATCATTATACTTAAGCAATGCTTATCATATATATATATATATATATATATATATATATATATATATATATATATATATATATATATATATATATCTTATCTTGTGACTTACACCTGTGTGTGACTAGAGTGATTAGTTGTGGTTTATTTCTCCATCAATGTTATAAGTTATCAATACATGTCCAATGCTACACTTTCCCTGTGGTAAAATATAAATAACGATACCTAAAATACTCTCGGGTGAAGTGCTACAATGGTATAATTATCTGTCCGCTTGCAGAATTCTTTTATTTATATCTTTATATTCTTTCTAGTCACATGAAATAATAAGATATCTACTTAGTAGTAATGCTAGGTAGTACCAATAAGTATCTCTGGCACCATCACTAGGGATGACAACCTAGTACTAGTAATGCTAAGAGATGTAGGTAAATAATAGGTGGCTACTAAAACAAGTGATAAGTTAATAAACATCAACACTCGCTAAGCCGCTCACGCTGTGATCGATGAAATCGATCGAGAGGGGATCTTGGAGGTGCTGCCACTAGCCTACGCCACACCACCGAAGAGCCTGCTGGGGACTCCACCTGCTGGGAGCCTGAGGGGAGCCACCATGGTGCTGCTTGGCACCCTAGCCTCACCGCCCGGTGCCACAGGCTGCCAACCGACCCCCGTGAAGCACCCCCTGAACTCTCCTTCGCCCAGGCTGTGCCCCCAACCATTGGACTTCTCTAGCAAGAAGCTCCACAATGACCAGCCCTCTCGTCCAACCACCGGGGACATCACCTTGAAGAAGCCGATCACGGTGCGAATCTACCCCGCGCTGGATCTACCTATGCCCACTCTAGCCAATGAACATCATGCCCTAGTGATCTCCGACAAGTCAGAGGATAGCCTCTCTCTCACCAACAGCGGAAGCACCTAGACCACACCTAACCCCAAGAGGGTAAAGGATGAGATCACCGGGCGCTAGCTTCCTTCAGGACGCTACGAGAAGGTGCTCATTCACCTCGACTCTAGCGATGCCAAGGCGACGGATGGGTCATTGTTTGCTCCCTCTGTGCGCTGCCATTTGACTCCTCCACCCATTCACAGACCGCCTGGGTAGATGGAGCACAGTGATGATGAGAAGGAGGAGCTCACCCTTGAAGGGCTTTAGGCTCAGCTGAACGTCCTCAAGGAGGAGAACCTGACCCTAGGGGAAAGGGTGATGGAGCAGGAGCTCTAGCGCTTCGACATCAAGGACAAGATGTATGTACTCCGCAAGGGGCTCACCTCGAAGCTCAAGCGCTTGTTTGAGGCCACGGGGAATGAGCACCTGTATGAGGCGCCACTCCCCTAGACCCCGTGACCACTTAGGTTTTTAGATTAGGTGCTCTTTAGTTTATATTTGTTTTCCTTAGTTTGTTATAGGTTGTGTTAGGTTTGAATTGTTTATGTTCGATTTGTTTTTCATTATTCTAAATTTTCATCATTGTAAACAACGCCTAATGAATAAAAAGTCAAGTTAGTTTAATTCGTGTCCCCATCCTTTGGTGTTTTCCCACTAGTAGGACCTTGCTATTTTACTTGTTGGCTATTGTGAATAAAAAGAACAGATTACCGATGAAGATAGTGTAGGGGAAGCCTCCTTCGGATATTGACGGCTTCCCACAATCACAAAAATGCCATCACTAAGTTACATACACGTCGTGCATCACCATGAACAAAAGACCGACATGAGGGGACACCTGGGCCTACTGCCCGGCGCCTTGGGCCACCGCTCGGCGCTCCTCTACCGCCGTCCGATGTGGCAAGGTTGGCTCATGGGCCCACCTTGATCCACTGCGCAGGTATGCACCTCTACTTCTTTCCTGTATGTGATTTTGATGTTAAAATTAATTATTTCTACCCTTATACACATGAAAATAAAAATATTAATGGCTAAATACATATATGACTATGTTGATCTTTAAAATTTGACCTTTATAAATTCTATTCTATTCTCATGCTTGGGAACTTGTGATCTACTTTTATTAGTATGGTCTACCTAAGTTGTTTTGTGAGATATAGTAGTGACAAAATAAGTTGCTTTTTCTTTACTGATTACCTTGGAGATATTTATCTAGGTAGAGAGTTATGTCATGCTTTTATAACCAAGTCCACATATACCACCTTTCTAAGCTACTTTTACACTGGAAGTATGCTCATCCATGCCATTATAAAGTCTTGTTTCTCCTTTTTAAATATATATACCATCTCTTTTCACAAAGGACATGGCTATCTAAAAAAAGAAAGAGAGAAATGAAAAGAAAAGAAAGCTTGAGCACAAATGCTCATGAGTTCAGTTCTATTGCAAAAAAACACATAGAGATAGCCATGCTCCCTGAAAGTAAAAGAAAAGAAGAAATAAGGAGAAAATACATCATCCCTCATTGTATCCACCCACATATCTTGGTTTAGATTCATGACATGACCCTCCCATGACCCATTGTTTGACTTAGCAAAAATAAGTAGGATGAATATACCTAGCTTTGATCCCTACCTATAGCTCCACATAAGCTTTAGGATAGCAAAGGGCAAAGTACTTATGCCCATGAGAGGATTACCACTAAACACTTTTGAGTGACAAGAGAGCTCACATGAGGATAAACATGAATCATGTTTTCTTTGAAAACTCTAATTGAAAACTCCAAGGTAGTTTGAGGAGGGAAAATGTGACTATTTTTTATCATAGCTATTCCACTTATAAACCACTCAAGGTTTGATGTTAGCCACCGGAAAGATCACAGGTATGAGTTTGAGATATAGAATAATCTTTATACTTGTTCAGATTTTTGGGGAGAAGCATATGTCAATCACCTTTTATTTCACACACTTTACTCGGGACGACCAAAGGTTTAGTGTGGGGGAGCTTGCTGACGGCTCCTAACACCCTCTTTTGCCATCAACAAATAGCCATGAAATGTATAAAATCAAGCAAGAAATGATATTTTATGTTTAGATTTCACTTGGTTCCACATGTATTTGGAGAATTGTGCTTGCAGGGACAAAATAGTCAAAAAGGAGGAAAAGCAAGCCTTCTAGAAGCCATCCACGTGGCCAAGAGAGGCATGGTCCACAAGAGGGTGCCCTGCCACATCACTGATCCGTGGGAGGGTGGCCTAGAGCATTATGGAGCATTGATCCAAGGTCGGTTCACTCAGTGGCAGAGATTCACTTCTCCTGGATCAAAGGGCCCACTATCATACAAAGAGGAAGCTCCAACCGACCAAAGCACTGACTTACAGTGGAATTCTTGGCACGTGTTGTCTTTTCCACCACCATTGAGGGCCATCTAGCACCCTATGATGTAGAGGTGGTGGGATCAAGGGCCGACCGGCGCCCCCTTCCATGATAAAGTCCTTATTTCCATCGCATTAGAGCACAGCTCGCCTGTGTAGGTATGCACTAACACCGCCGCATAGCATATGATCTGTTCGTGATCAGATCCTTATTCCATCGCATTGAGGACTAACCCGCATGTATAGGTGTACACTAACACCACCATGTTGGCTTATGATCCGTCCGTGATCAGGTCCTTATTTTCATCGCATTGGAGCATGACCCGCCTGTGTCGAGGCGAACATCACCGTCACTTCAAAGAATGAACCGCCTGGTCATAGGGCATCATCATGATCGCGTTACAGTACGATCTGCCTGTGATGATCCTTTAGTCAATGTCCCGTTACTAAATGATTCGGTGGTGATACACTATTGACCCCTGCCACATCTGATGAATAGCGGTAGTGATGGCCATCTGCTTCACCAATGGCAAGTGGTACGACAGTGATGGCAAAACAACCAACGACCTGTATATCCGATGGTGATAGAATTTCTTTTGGTTTTCATAATGTATTTACTAATTCAGCTAGGCCTTAATAACTTACTAAAGACACACCATATAGATATAATCATTACACATCATTCATCATGTCCATAATGAAGAGTACTTGTTATAATAACAATGCTAGACACTAACATAACAACTGTGTCAGCCACTACTACAAATTGATTTATCACTGTCCCCACTTTTACTGCTGTAGCGATAGAAGCGACGGTGCGGTTGGAACGACAACGAGGCCTCCTAGGACTAAAACTAGCAGTTCAGACTTCTACCACCGACGGGTTAACGATAGATGCGGCGGTGGTATTGGGGTTGCATTTCCTCCATCGCATGAAAAGCTAGGCCGACTGGGATATGCATTTTGCCTACCAGCCCTAAAGTAGTGTTTGGTCAACCGGCGGTAAATTTAGCGTGAGTGTTGACTTGCCTCAACTTCCAAGGCCGTCAAATCACCATTACTTCTGCTGCCCGAAGCCTAAGAGCCGCGTACCCACTGCTCTACATATACTCCAGGCCCGATGCCCTCTGAAACAACCCCTCTTCTTCATCCATCATCCCTTTCTCTTCCAATCTACAAAGAAAATATTGAATAGCCCCATCAAGTTTCCAAGCAGCCCGTTGTCTAGTGAGGACAAATTGCCTTCCCACCACTCCTCCGAGGAGAACATCTCCTCCGATGATGGGGGTCTGATTAGTCCTCCATGGAGTTTCAAGGAGGACCCGAAGGAGGACGAGGAGGACGAGGACGACGCCGACGCCGACGCCGAAGACGATGACGACGACTCCAATGACTCCAACTCTAACTCTGACTTCGCCTTGCCTCCTCCCAAGTGAGCGAGAATTAAGTAGTTTATAGTTAGTATAGGTAGTTCTAATAGTTTAGGTTAGTTATTATGCTTCTAGACAAGTACAATCATATACTCATCCAAATTGTATCTATATGTTAGATATATATATAAACAATCAATGAAAAAATTCTATTCACACATATTTGATCTCTTCAATGCCACCTTTTTTATATGTAATGCAAAGCAAGTTCTTTCCAATACTACTTCCAAATGCTAGTGCATGGATTTGATCTCTTGACGAATGTTTTTTTTAAATTTTTTTGTATATTGTGAATGAAAAGGGAAAAAAACTATCATGTATGGTTGTGGTTTTTCCAGGAGCACCTAAAAGCAGTTTAACTACTGATAATTGCCGTATTATAGCGTTGGATTAGTGTGGCAATGGTCGGCTTAATACGGACACTGTTTAACTAATCACGTGTCGTCCGTTCTCGCTATCGATCAATCTGGATCATCAGTTTGGCAACAAACCTAGAAGCGTCTGGCCCATTCCCAACTCGCCTCGGGTCCTGTCAGTACCTTGGCGGTGGTTCCACCAACTAAAAAACTCCAATACGATTTAGTTCTCTCCACCCGTTGTTGCTTCATCTTCATTCTCCCCACCCATTGATTCATCTTCATTTTGACCAATCACCTGTACTTTGCCTACCTCTAGCACCTTGCATTGTCGTCATGGACAATGCCCCATGAAGGTTAGACGAATTCAGTCACCCTCCTGTTTGCATTTAGTTCCAATTGGTTTTGGGTTTGACATCAATTTTGTTCATATTACGAATTTCTTCATTGCAATAGATGTCTTACTTCGGAAGAAGCCATTTCAATATGAGCAACCTTGTGTTTTGGTGGCTAGGGGTGGCACCAGGACCCCAGATGATGTTGTTTGCTACTTGGGGATGGAGCATTCACCCAGACCGACTGTTGATTGTTGAATCCGTTGTCGTCACCTTCTCGGACCACAAAATTTGACAAGAAAAGTTCAAGACCATGTTTGTGGAGAGATTTTTATGCTTTGTAGGACTGGACAAGAAGTAGACATACTTTATAGATACAATTGTCTGTGGACTAAGATGCTATCATCTTCGCTACAGTTCACTACCTCTGGCTTTTGGGACCGCATCAACCAATTGAGTACCTTAGCAACTGCCTACCCATCCGACATTAAGTCTTAGAATTAGTGAAACTTTTATATTAATGATGTTTATATGTACTGATAAAACCTCTAGATTAGTATGTATGAGTACTGCATAATCGTTGAACTATTACTTTGGTTGGTTAATTGAATCAGTTCATCTTGATTGTGGTCCATGTGTACACCTCTGTGTAAGCACAGAGAATGCAAAACAGGCCTTCTTCTATAGGCAGATAGTACCCTGAACCGTCGGTGATACAACATTTCATCTTGGCAGGAGTGCGAGGGTTTTGAAGGATGTTTTGGCGCCTTGGCAAGAGGCAAAAGCATAGATAAAAGACCTAGGCCGACCTCTTTACTCAGAGTGTGCAACACTTTGAACCCTGACTACTCCATGGCTGCATCTAGCTCCAACTCCTCCATGTGGTCAGCACCATCCTAGGGTGCCGTCACAAGAACACCGGTTTCTAGTGGAGGAGGCTACAATGGGAGGGGGCCACCCATCCCAGCCGTGTTGAGAACCACTCTTACGCATATCAGCCACCACTTTTGTGTCATTGCGGCTTGAAGATGCCTTGGTGGATTTCGTGGAGTGATGGAAACCCAGGACGTCGGTACCACAGATGCTGTAGGGCAAATAATGTAACTTGATTTCTTTCTTGTTCATTCTATTTTCACAATGCAAATGCTAAAATCTCCCTGTACTTATGATAACTTGATTTTTTCGTAGCCCGACTTAGATTGTGGGTTCTTTAAGTGGCATGATCCCTAATATGGAAATTTTTTTGGATTTTGATTTTTGATTTACGTAACAAGATTTGGGAGTTGAAGGTAGAGGCCAATGTTACAACAGATGAAGAATATCTACAGAAGGAGGAAGAGATTATGCCACATATTGAAGAAATGGCTAGGGTTCCAATGAAGATGATGGAAGATTTCATACCTTTGAGAAAGAAATATGCTTCCTGTTCTAGTTTCACCTAATTTGTACTTACCTTAGTTCTTGGTATGTTCATTGGTAAGTTGCTTAGTTCACCGCAGTAGATTCAAGTATCAATTTATGTATCGGATTGAAATCTGTCAATTTTGTAAAACTATTGTTGAACTAAATACAAGGTGATTAACCAGGTGTTCAATTTATTAAACTATAAATGATAGTAGATCCAAGTATCAATTGATGCGTCGGACTGAAATCTGTCACTTTTGTACAACTATTGTGGAACTAAATGCTTGTGATTAACCAAGTGTTTAATTTATTAAACTATAAATGACAGTAGATCCAAGTATCAATTGATGTGTTGGAGGCATCCTACTTCCCTAGACACTGAGCCCTGTTACAGGGGCAACCAATTTATTGAACTATATATACACTCTCCTACGGTCCTACCACACCTTCCTCCTATCCATTCCCCACTCTGCTCCCTTGCTCTACTTCACCCTGCTAGCGTCGGACGAAAGGCAACCTCTCGCGTGCTCACTGCTCCTTCACCTCCAACCTCACCAGCACACAAATCTTTAGCGCATCGTCCCTACTTCTCTGCTCCATCCGGATCTAAGGTAACTGCACTGGATTTGCTCCTTTATCGGATTCTATATTCCTTTGTATTGTTCTCTTGTGCTCTATGGTCCTTCACCTCCAACCTAGCTACAGTAATTTTGTTGGATCTATAGATGAAAATACATCTTCATGTTTTGGAGTTTGTGGCCTTGTATATCCGTGGAGTGCAGCTTGTGAGCCTTATTGTCCTCAGTATTGGTTCATGAATTAGTGCTTTGTGAACAAAGTCGATGAGCTAAATGAAAGTGTACCAATGGATGTGGATAGGGTTGTAGTGGTCAAGGCTTGGGATGACATGGAGATTGACAACGATCTCGTGGAGGTCGACAACAATCTGCAGGATCTTATGGAGATTCACAACGATCCCATGGAGGTCGACTAGGATCTGCATAGAGAATGATTAATTATGCAACCAATGATGTACATATAAAGGCCTTTTAACTTTTGCATAGTGTCAGCCTAATTAGTATTTACATTTTAGCTTTTGGCATGCTCGTTAGCTTGGTAGTGTCCACCTACTTATTCGGTATGAATGTATGGAACTCAAGTTGGATTCCTTTCAATCCAAGAGTACTAGCATTGTGCTTTCCTTATATTTTCTAGTTGCGTGTTTTGGCTTTCTTTCAATGTAAATCTATGTGTCTTATTATTCAACATTGAACTCAAGTTGGCTTCCTTTCAATCTGAGTACTAGAATTGTGTTTTTCTTAGTTTTCTAAGTGCGCAGTTTTGCTTTGTTTCAATGCCAAACATTAAGATTGTGTGCCTTAGTGTTCATCTCTGTATCATACGTAGGTGTTCAGGTGGTAATAGGACCTAGCCGCTAGTGATGGTACTATGCATTTACCACCGCTTAGTTGCAAAATTTCTAATCTCGTGTTTGAACCCTCCCACACGAAACTAATGAAAGTTCGATTCCTGCGTGCCATAAAAGTTACATAGAGAGCAAGCAACTCCTACTCCAACATCCCCCTCACCCCTACTCCCCTACACCCCCACCCCGCCGCCGCCCTCCCTTCCCCAACACACATAGCTTTTCTTTTCCTCATTGCTATTGTTCGTCATCGCTGCTCCTGCTCATTAGCACTACTCAGCTCTTGCTCTGCAGCAGTGCACATCACTGGATTGCCTACACAGATCCACCGGTGAATGAGCTGCTGCTGTCATTGGCGTTGCCACTCGTGCTCACCACCGCCAGATCCAAAGGCAAGTGTAATAAGGCCTTACTTGCATCGTCGTCCCTTCTCCTCGAAACTCATCTCCTTACTAATGTTTATTGATGCAATTCCACAGCAGGGCAGCCTCATCTCTTTGGCTAGTGGTGTCCTTCCAAATGAAGGAGGCCCCCAACATGAGGAACACAGTGGATAGCCTCTCAGACGATGTGCTTGGCAACATCTTCTACTACCTCCCTGCCTAGTCCTTGTGCTGCTGCAAGTGTGTCTGTCACTCCTGGAAGCGCGTCATCACCGACTCCTATTAATGTAAGAAGCTTTCACGGACTATCGTCCGCTTCTTCTATGGCAGCTAGTGGAAGGGTAATCGCCACTTCACCAGCATCACTGGTCAATGGCCCTCCTTGTCCTTCTTGCCCTTCCCTTCAAAAAGTCCTAGTCTCAGATTGTTGTAGTAGCCTCATCCTTTGCTGGTGTGCTGGGCCTAATGGATTACGTCACTATGTTGTCTGCAATTTGATGACCCACAAATGGCATGTACTACTGCATAGCATCCGTTCTATTGATCAGGCTCACTTAGGTTTTGACCCAACATCCTCATACTTCCTTGTGATTTAATTTGTTGAGGTAGAGGGTGTGTGCGCAGGTGTAGAAATCTACTCATTTAAAATTGTAGCATGGATCTTTAAGGAATTTGAATGGGGTGAGGGTAGTATTGTTCTATGCTCAAAATCAAGAAGTGTTTTTCCTAATGGTTTTATGCACATGGTTGAGTACTCTACGATAGTTGCGGTGGATATGGAGGAAAAGACATCGAGGACAATTCGTAAACCAGGTGGTGCTGAAATGTTTATCCATCAAACTCAGGGTCACTTGTGTGTGTGTTGTGCTAATTTTCACAATAGATCTTGAATTTTAGTGTGGATACTTGAAGATTATGTGTCGACATTGTAACCCCAGGGTGTCTCAAGGCACTGATTAGATAGCAGGCCATGCAGCCTACAATACACCAGCTAGCGAAAGCCTAAGCAATTGAGGCCCAGCTAAGCCAAGCAAACCAGGCCAGACGCTAAGGTCAGGGTCAGCCACGACCCGTTCCTCCCACCTTATCCGCACAGCGCCCAAAGGGCCCATGACCTCTCCCCTGTCATGACCCCTAGAAGGAATGGGGAGAGGTCAGCCAGCCAAGCATGCCTACTTTGATAAGAACAACCATGTCACACTGACCCTGCAAGGACCGAGGGGATAGCAGTCACCTCGGTCTGGTCAGACGCCATCCTTGTGCTATGCCGCACAGACAAGACAATATCACCCAAAGCGGTGACGACAGGTACAATGACCACTGGCTACATATGGCCCGATGAGACAAGAGTACGATTCTGCCCACTACGGTATGGGATCCACGATGAGGGCCTTGACCTAGAGGCCATCCAGGCTGTACGGGAACCATGACCCCAATGATAGGGATCATGGCCCCTCGCTCCACAAGACAACAAGGCAATCAATGACCTGTGGGTGGCCCCCAACTCCTGTATGATGCCCTAGGAAACCAGGAGACGATGATGAAGGCCACGATGGAAACCACGTCGCGTAGGACGGCTAGCAAACTGTCATCATGCCTACAGTGCCACCATGGCCGGCACAGTAGCACCACTCCATGCCATGTCGCGACGTGGCCACAAGACCATGACGACAGCCATGCCTGGACGTGCTCCACAAGATAGCATAGCTTGCAAGCCAAGTTAGCTAGGCCCTCCCTTAGGCTCACGATCCTTTGGTCAGGAGAACTCCCCTTTGTACAAGCACTGGCCCCAAACTCTATATAAGGTCAGCCAGGGCACCCATCTCAACATGATTCACATCCTCTACCATTTCATTCATTCTCCATAGTAATAGGGCTCTTAGAGCTTCCCTTCTGGCAGCCCTCTGCCTAGCTTAGGTTCTTCTACTTCTTCCACCATTCTTGCCCCCCCATTGTAAGAATTTTAGAGCATTCAAGCAAGGAACATGCACTCAATCATCTCTGAGACTGGACGTAGGGCTTTGTCCTAAACCAGTATAAATCTTCATGTCTTTTGGATGCTACCATCGTCTTCCTAGAGCAGCGTGGTAATCATATACATTTACTAGTCTGGTTTACAAAACACTGGCAGTTGGCGTGCTAGGTAGGGGACAGTCACGCACCCTCAATTTTTGAGAATGAAGCGATGGCTCCTCGCACCGTCGGTGGACTCACTCATGGAATGGCCCATGATGGCCACATCCGCCGCAAAAACTATGAGTTCATCGGGGTCAAAGGGCTAGCGCCCATGTCCACCTTTAGTCGTGGCCCAGACCTCCACCCTAGAGATCTGGATCCCGCAGCCCATGGCGGGCACACTCTCAGAACTGCCCTCGGAGGCTGCATCCTCGAGTTCACCTACCTAGAGGGGCTAGCTCCCTCGATCATCATTGGTCGTGGCCATGTCTCCTGTCTAGGAAACCAAAGGTCCATGGCTCGAAACGAACTTACCCGGGGAATGGCCACGACCGGCCACATCCTTTTGGGAAACCACATGGTTAACCACACCAAAGGGCTAGTGCCCATGTCTGCTTTTACTTGCATCCCGGACCTCCACCCTAGAGGTCTAGATCCCATGATCTATGGTGGATATACTCTCAAAAATCTCCTCGGGGGCTGCATCCCAGAGTTCACCTACATGGGGGGACTAGCACCCTCTCTCACCACCGACCACAGCCAAGACTTCCACCTAGGAAACCAGAGGCCTATGGCTCATGGTGAGCTTGCCCAAGGAATGGCCCAGGTGGCCACACACTCCTAGGGAATCATGAGATCGTCCGAACCAATGGGTCAACGCCCGTCACCGGCTCCTACCCGGTCCAGACTTAACGCATGGGAAAACTAGACTCCACGGTAGAGCCATGCCCCAGATGATGTCTCCATCATGAGTGAGATGCAATGATCTAGGGCACACACATGCGACGAAACCACCCACCGCGATGCGGCATCACCGCTAGCGATCAAGTGGCTAACTGGTGCCACGCCATACAGGGCCAAGCCCGAAACCAGGACCCAGTATTGGTTGATGGACAAAGTGTCTAACACATCTCCACAAACCATTAGTCATTGCTCGAATGCACAGGCACCTGAGGAAGCAGGCTCCCCGAGCACACCTGCCCCGCGACAAGCGGATCGAACCATGTTGTACTCAAAGCCAACTCCCGCAGCGACAGGTCATGACAGCTCTCCGCCGAGAGCGGAAACTACACCCAGAGGCGAAGATGTGGCAACAATGATGTTATCGTGCCAAGAGGACTCGAGCACCGAAATGCACGAGCTCTCCCAGCCAAAAACTACAAGCCGAATGCAAAAAAGTCATCACCAGGAGCTTGCAAGCCCTTCGAGGACATCAAGCCAGCAAGGACCTACCCAAGGCAGCCCAAGAGGCTAATCCACGCTAGCTACGACCGCTCAAAGTGGTAAAGAAGCATCCCCATTGGCTCACAGCCCAGGGACTACAATGACTTCATAGTGGGCAAGCGCTCTAGGGCTCACAACACCCCGAGCAACGGCTACAAGTTCCTCGACAGCTTCCAGTACATCGGTCAGGCACATCCACTTTAACCCCAACATCTCTACCTAAGCATATCCACATACATACATGAGCCCACCAATAGTCACAAGAGCCAGGGCCCGACCCGTAGAGCAAACCAGATAGCATAGTACCCACATAGTATTCCCTAGTTCTCAGAAAACTCACTAGCTTCACCTTCTGTTACCCATCCAAGTTTTTTTTCTAAAATTTGAATATAAAGCAAGTGTAAGAACATGTCGTACTCAACAATTATAACATGGGGTTCATGAAGCTCAAAAGGCCAACACTGGTTTACTACGATTAGCTTTTAGTGAGTAATAATGTTAGCAATTGAGTAGCAACAAGTTATCACATGCCCATATAAACACTTGATCAGGTAAACATAAATAATGAATAGCATAAACAAATAATCATTAGTGATCATCTATTCCATAGGGGTCCAAGGCCGCTCGTGACTGTGAGCATGGCTGATATACCAGTTTTACACTCTGCAGAGGTTGTACACTTTCTCCATGAGCCGTGATTTCCCCTTTTGCTCGAGGTAGCTAATCCCTTGACCCACTACCAAGGAAGGTCAGTAGGGTTCACTATAAAGTCTTTTAGAAGTTCATCTAACAAGTTAGGACCACTAGGTTTCCAATTGGCAAGGGAATATAGAGCCCCCTATTGACGGTAGTTAACATACATCATCAACTGTCAATATACCTTGCATAAATGACTAAAATGGATCACCAATGTAGACTTAGGGGTTTAAACTAACAAATTTCATGAGTTTTGGTGAATCTGTATTTTCAGCAGAATTTAATCAGAAAAACCGCCAAGGAGGAGCTATTCGTCAAAGGAAATCATGGAATTTCACCGCGTAACCGACGTGGGAAGACTCTATAAAACACCAGGGACTCTCCACCGAAGCGAAGGCCAAGACACTACCAAGTGTGGTTGGTCGGCCCCACATGTAGGCCGCCCAACCCTTGGGGGTCCCACTTGTCAGCCTCCTTGCTATGTCGGTTACCTCCTAGGATGCATCTACACCGTTTATTCAAGTCGGTTTGATCCGAAGGTCTAGGATGATTCAATGGGGCTATATATATCTACCTACACCCCCCTCAAGGCATTAAGCCAAGTTAGATCCTAAGAGCTAAGAAGCCAGAAACCCTAATCCATATGTCCACTAGGATCTAGAGCTTGCAATCAAGAGAAGATTAGTCCTCGATAGAATCTAGTATTGTATTAGAGATAGTAAGATAGAGTAAGAGAGAAGAGTTTGGAGGAGTCCTGGCCTATCAGTGCTCTCTCTCTCTATGACTTGTACCCTCACGGAATCAAGTTTATCTTGAGCTTGCTTCTAAGATTTCTCTAGTAATCGTCTTCTAATTCAAGTAAGCATCTTGTTCGTATTGTTCTTCAGGTTCATGACTCTCTTTTGAGTACTTTAATCCATATAGCTCCTGGGTTAAAGTAGTATTCATAGTGTAAGCATGGTACTTAGACTCAGTTACTCATGGATGTACCCTACTTTCTAGATCGGTGGTAGCACACGAGGGTGACTTTTATAGCCTTGTTGAATCCTCTGTAGTCCACCTCCTGTTACTAGGCCTAGCAAGACTTTGTTACTATAGGAAACATACTCTTCTTGTGTTTTCTCTAGTAATATCCCTAGAATTAAACAATAGAAGACAAAGCTTACCGAAGTTAGAATTAGAAGACTTTAGCAGTCTCCTTCATAATCCTATTATCTAGCCTTGGTTGTGAAGTTGGGTTAAGCTAGATTTGGTTATTCTCACACATGTTTCCTCAAGTTCAATATAAAACTAGGTACTCCCGGTGAAGTGCTACATTAGTATAACATCCGTGCGTTTACGAATTATCTGACGTCATTGCCGGGGAAACAGTTGTTGAGTTAACTTTGAACCTAGCTTATCCTTGTATCATTATTCTTTCTTTTCCTTTCTTTTACCGTAGATCTAGAATCCACCCCTATCTACCAATATGTTGCAGCCACAAGCGCATGCCTACAGCCACAAGAGTCTTCAAAGCCTATTCTAACATCTGGCTATGAGCTGCGCCCATGTTTAATTAACATGGTTTAGGATCAACCCTTTTCAGGCAAAGATGATGAAAACCCCTATTCCCACCTAAATGAGTTTGAGCAAACCTGTGCATGCCTACGCATTGCAGGCATGTCAAATGAAACCTTACGATGGAAGCTTTTTCCCTTCTCTTTGATAGGAAAAGCTAAATGTTGGTATAATCTCACTATAGGGAGTAGACAAGGAGATTAGGAAGCCCTATGTTTTAGCTTTTGCTTATAATTTTTCCCATCTCTAGGGTAGTCAGACTTCGTTTAGAGATTCTATCTTTTAAACAAAAGAAAAAAATCTCTAGGAATGGCATGGGAATGCTTTAATGCTCTCATTAATACTGGCCCTGACCTTGCCATTTAACACTCCATTCTTCTTCAACACTTTTATATGGGTCTTGATAGGAAATCCTCGAAGCTTCTTAATATAGCCTCAGGAGGCTCGTTCTTGCATGTCTCTGCCAGTTCGAGGAAGAGCATTCTTAAGAAAATCTTAGAGAACATCCCTGAAGAAGCAGAAGAGAAGCCATTAGAGGAGGCAACCCAGATAGCTGAACCTAAATCCTTAGTAGATCCATCACAAGCTTCAGCTATTCTAGATCTTGAACCACCGAAAAAGGAGGAAACTCCAATTTGGGATTTCATGCTCGAATTCAAGGATGAACTTTTTGATGAATATGGAAACACCTCGAATTATCATACGATGAGACCCTAGAAGTCTAGGAAATCATCATCTCATGTAGAACCTTTAGACCCTTCTGAGGAAGCTTTCCTTAAAAAGATTACAAAAGAGCTAGTATCCATTATAAGTAATCAATGGCTAGATGAATCAGAGCTTTCCTCTAATGTGATTCGTTTAGACTCACCTTCTATATCCATTCGTTGCCAAATCAACAAAGCACCTTTCGATGCTCTTTATAATCCAGTCATGGATGTTAATATCATGTCTGCATCTTTTGCTCATGATTTATTGAAACACATGCCATTAACCCCAACAACAAAGTTATTGAAAAGTCTTTCAGGACACATCCCCTAAGTTTGGGGATTCTATATGTCCTACATATCTAGGTAAAAGGAACTAAGGTTCATTTGAGCTTTTATATCTATGATATCATAGAGTTCGATCGGTTGATAGGACTACCAATCGAAAGACTTATTCAGGAAGGACAAACAAAGAAGTTGAATATAAGACTTGGAAAAAACTTTAAGCTTTCTATACCTATTATTCATTCTCTAAATACTGAGATTGAGCCAATTCTCAAGGAAGACCCAATGGGAGAGGTTAAGGTTGCATCTCTCGATGACTTGATCAAACCCAACCTTGAAGATGATGTATAGTTCTTCATCGAGGAGGAAGAAGAAAATCCTACGGAGACTGAACCTCTAGATGAATTGCTAGAACCACCTAAGCCCACCATTAAGCTTAAACCCCTGCCTTCTGGTCTTAGATATGCTTTTCTCAATAATGATAAGGATTCTCCTATGATCATAAGTGATAAACTCTCTCAGGAAGAATCCCTATGCTTGCTAACTGTCTTAGAAAAGCATCGTTCTACTTTTGGCTATTCACTCCAAGACCTTAAGGGAATTAGCCTTGCTCTTTGCACCCACCGTATTCCTACAGATCTTGACTCTATACCTTGTAGAGAGCCCCAACGTAGGCTTAACAATACGATGAGAGAGGTTGTTAAGAAAGAGATTTTGAAACTCTTACATGCCGAGATTATCTAGCTTGTGCCGCAGAGTGAGTGGGTAAGCCCTATTTAAGTTGTGCCTGAAAAGAGAGGCATGACTATTGTTAAAAATAAAAAGAATAAATTAATCCCCTAAAGAACTATCACTGGATGGTGAATGTGCATTGATTACCAAAAACTTAACAAGACAACAAAGAAGGATCATTTTTCATTGTCCTTCATTGATGAAATGTCGGAGCGACTGGCAAATCTCTCTTTCTTTTGTTTCCTTGATGGGTATTTAGGTTATCACTAGATTTTGATCCATCTAGATGACCAAAGTAAAATCACCTTTACATGTTCATATGGAACTTATGCTTACCATAGAATGTCTTTTGGATTATGTAATGCTCTAGCTTCTTTTAAAGATGAATGATGTCTATATTTTCTGATATGATTGAAGAAATTATAATAGTTTTCATGGATGATTTTTCTATTTATGGAAAAACTTTCGATGATTGTCTTGAAAATTTAGACAAGGTTTTGCAAAGATGTGAAGAAAAGCACTTATATAGTCCTTAATTGGGAAAAATGTCATTTCAAGGTTAGAGAAGGCATAGTGCTTGGACACTTGGTGTCCGAACGAGAGATTGAGGTAGACAGAGCTAAAGTTAAAGTAATTAAACATTTACATCCTCCCGTAAATATTAGAGGGATCCACAGTTTTCTTGACCATGCGGAATTTTACCGCCGCTTCATAAAAGATTTTTCACATATTGCTAGACCACTTACAAATCTTTCGGATAAGGATGTTCCCTTTGAATTTGATGATGCATGTCTAAAATCTTTTCATATTCTTAAGAAAGTACTCATCTCTGCACCAATCATTCAATCCCCTGATTGGTCGTTACCTTTTGAAATTATGTGTGATGTTAGTGATTATGCTATAGGGGTAGTTTTGAGACAAACAAAAGATAAAAAGCATCATGCAATTGCTTATGTTAGCAAAACTCTGACAGGACCTCAATTTAATTATGCAACAACTGAAAAAGAACTCGTGGCTATTGTTTTTACTATTGATAAGTTTAGATCTTACTTAGTAGGAGCTAAGGTGATTGTTTATACCGATCATGCTGCATTGAAATATGTGCTCACTAAGAAAGATGCTAAATCTAGACTTATAAGATGGATTATTTTACTCCAAGAATTTGACTTAGAAATAAAAGATAAAAAGGGAGTAGAAAATTTTGTTACTGATCATTTGTCCAGAATGCAGTTTGAGAATTTGCAAGAACCACCCATGAATGATTCGCTGCGGGACGACATGCTCTTCAAGGTCTCAAAATTTGACCCCTGATACATAAATATTGTTAATTTTATGGTTGCAG
This sequence comes from Saccharum spontaneum, assembly GCA_022457205.1. Taxonomy (NCBI): domain Eukaryota; kingdom Viridiplantae; phylum Streptophyta; class Magnoliopsida; order Poales; family Poaceae; genus Saccharum; species Saccharum spontaneum. The sequence continues at coordinate 29,399,654 of CM039586.1, read as the reverse complement.
GTTATGTACCACCAGGGGAGAACAAAATGAAGTTCATCTACGAAAGTCGTCTCCACATATGGGATGAACCATACCTCTTCAGAGTCTGCTCTGACGACCTACTCAAAAAATGTGTACCGGTGGAGGAAGGCATCAAGATTATAGAACGACGCCACTATCACCATATGGAGGACATTATGGTGCATTTTGCACTCATTCGAAGATCTAGCAAAGTGGATTCTTTTGGCCAACCATGTATGAAGATACGAAGGATTTCATCCGGGGATGTGGAGCGTGTTAAAGCAAAGAACTCCTAGAAGATGTTTGTCAAAATAATATTTCCACATTTTAGAGTTCTAAGGATGGTGATTGGTGATGGAGGCACTATTGACGGTCCTTAAGTACCAAATATAGTTATCAAATAAATAAAGAAAAGGATCCAAATGCAACCAACACCTAGACTTAGGGTTTTATCTGACAGAATTCCACGAGTTTTGGTGTTTGTCTGTTTCTGCAGGGGGTTATCAGAAAATACGGAGGAAAGGCCCACACGTCGGGTTTACATAGAGATAATAACGTGTTCACCGATTTTCTATCATCTAGAAGACTCCAGAAGCCACAAGATCGAACGGGAGGCCGAACGGGCCCGGAGGCTGGGCGCCCGCCCTGCTCCCTAGGGCGCCCGCCCTGGCCTGAGAGCCAATCAGGCTCCGTCTCATGGATTATGCTCCACCGACCTAAGGGATCAAGGAAAACCATGCGATTAATGTCGGTTTGATCCGACGGCCCACGTTGACTTGAGGGGGCTATATAAGCAGGACCCCTGGCCCCTGGAGGAGGCACTCCCTCATTCTCAATTCCTCAAACTCTAATCTCAGGAGGAGAGTCTCTGATCAAGCTCTAGAGCTACCACATCAACTAGATCTCTAGTATAGCATAGCTACATAGGATTAGAACTAGAAGGAGTCAATCTTCGATTGGTTTTCGGATCTGTCAAGAGGATTCTTGGTAATTCCTTTACTGTTCTTCATTGTTCATCTTTTTTCTTCAATATTATGAATACAACTTTGTTCTATTTCAATATATTGATTATGACTATGCTCTACTTGTTTATGTTTGCGATTATATTGTTCTTAGTTTATCGTAGTTATACGCTTGGCTTAGTTAGATTGGAATTATATACATGTTTAGGATCGTATAGCGTTTATCCATCGGATCCATGGGTAAATGATAAATATTGTGTAGGCGTGGTGCTTAGACCATATTTATCTGCGATTGCACCTTATAAGCTGGATCGTGGGGTGGTCCGCGATGGTGACAGCTTCGTTGGTTCTTATATAGTCCCCCTCCCATGTGTAAGGTAGGCAGAGCAATATTATTACGGAGGAGTGATTGCTATGTTTCTCATCTTCCTTGATAATATCACTATGCATGGGCGTAGTCCTTTCTCGCAATGATTGCCAAGTGTACTTGCACTAACTATGATATGCTAGACTTTATAGTTAAGAATAACTTAGGAAATATCCTTGTAGTTCATCCTAATACCATGCTAATGACTTGCTAGAATATCTGTTGAGGTGCTTATCATTATTATATGTGGCTAGCTGATCAGATTAATTATCTTTGTCACCATTCATACTTTATCTATATTTTATGTGACACTTACCCCTGTATGCAAGAGATAGATGAATGATCTCACTTATACATGCAATGATTGATACTCATTCCTATATTCCATTCCATAATCAACATTGATGTTAGTAATCCCTTCCCAGTGGTAAAAATATAAATAACGATACCTGGAATACTTCCCGGTTAAAATGCTACATCGGTATTAATCTGTGCGCTTGCAGATCTTATTTATTATTTATTTAGAAGAGCAGTTGCATATTTCAATACCGCGTCTCTCATGTCATGCTGGGGATGACAACTTGGCTTAAGTGGCATGAGAGATAGGTTCGGCATTTTTGGCGCCATTATCAGAATTAGAAAACTAAGTCTACTTTTGGTAATGACGTTAAGAATGCCCAACAAGCATTTTTGGCGCCGTTGCCGGGGAAGGTTGATTTACTAACAAGGAATGAATACGGAATTTGAGTCATCATTCGCATCATTAAGTGATTGAGATCATCTCCCATACAGATTTACCCCTGTATTTTTCCATTCTTATTGTTTTGCAGGGTGATGTATGAATAGAGGACATCTTCCAGAAAATTTTGTTGACAACCCCGAAGCATTAATCAGAGGGGCAAGAGCCAAGCTCAAGAAGTCAAAACTTCGACGCAACACTTCATCCAATCCAGAAGACCGCCGAAGTTTCATCCGGAATTTGTCAACAGAGTTCGCAGCCATGGCGAACAAGACGATCCGCGAGTTCTCAGCTCCCACTACGGACAACATCCGCACTGGACCTGCCGCGGCCATCGACAAGAACTTTGAGCTCAAGCCAGGGCTCATCAACATGGTACAAGCCAACCAGTTTTGTGGGAAGCCGCACGAAGATGCAAGTGCTCATCTCCAACACTTCCTAGAGATTTGCAGCACATTCACTTTATTAGATGTTCCCAGAGACGCCATACTACTTCGCCTTTTCCCATTCTCACTATTGGGGAGAGCGAAGCAGTGGTTCTACGCGACGAAGGATAAGAACACTACGTGGGCACTCTGCTCTACGAACTTTCTGGCTAAGTTCTTTCCCATGGGCAAGACCAATGCTCTCCGTGGGAAGATTACAAGTTTTCAGCAACAACATGATGAATCCGTTCCAGAAGCATGGGAGCGCTTTCAAGATTACATCCTAGAATGTCCCCATCATGGAATGGAAAGCTGGCTACTTATGCAGACTTTCTATCATGGGCTCATCACTGGTGCTCGTGAGACCATGGATGCTGCAGCTGGAGGCGCATTTCTATCACTCACCATACCACAAGCTACAGCCCTTGTGGAGAAGATGGCGTCCAACCAAGGTTGGAACGAAGAGAGGACTCAAACACGCAAGAAGGGTGAAGGTATGCACCAGCTCAAGGAGGTAGACATGCTGTCTGCAAAGTTAGACCTACTCATGAAAAAGCTCGATGACAAAGCTGGAGACAAAAGAGAAGTCATGAACGTCTACGACTCTCACATGACTTGTGAGGAATGTGGAGATACTGGACACTCAGACAATCACTACCCTGAGATGCTTGAGGATGCAAGGTACATCAACAACAACAACAACTACAACCGTCCTCAACAAAATCAAGGTTGGAATCAACGGAGGCCTAACTACTCAGGTAACTACTCAGGTAATTATCAAGGTAATAACTCTTACAACAACAATAATAATTTTCCACCCCTGAGAGAGTTAGTGTCTAATCAAGGAAAGCTAATGGATAACTTGTCTAAGAAATTGGCATCCAATGATAAAATACTAGAAAACATAAATAATAGAATGGATAATTTCTCTACTGCCATCAAAAAAACCAAATTAGCTTTAATAAAATGATTGAATCTTAGTTAAATCAAATAGCTGCTGCTGTTCCTGCTACTAACCCTGGTATACCATCACAACCGAAAGGATTAGAATCTGCAAATCTTGTAGACATGTTTGATGCAGGTAACTATTGGAGTAATCCCGTTGTCGGAGTACATAATGACCTTTTGCCAGTCAAGAGAGGCGATCCAGGACGCCCCGTCATCCCGATCTCCATCGGCATGGTGGACTTCCCAGAAGCACTCTGCGACTTTGGCTCCACCGTCAACATTATGCCCAGGGTACTGTATGAAAAATTCTTTACATATCCTTTATCAGAAACAACTATGTGTTTGCAGCTTGCAGATCGGACACTAAGCTGTCCTAAAGGAATATTAAAGAACATGTGTGTCCGAGTTGGTACCTCATATGCTCCAGCTGACTTCATGGTGATAGAGACCGGGTCCGATGAGAGGTCACCAGTTATTCTGGGAAGGCCATTCCTGAACACCTCGGGAGCTGTCATCTACGCCAGCGCTGCGAAGATCAACTTCAACATCAAGGGGAGGAAGGAGACGTTTTCCTTCAAGAACAAGATTACACAAATCCCAGAGCAACCCCAACATGAACCAAGGAAGAGGACCAACAGGAGGAATATGCAGAACAAGAACAACCAAGATGGACCGAATCAGCTAAGATGGTCACTGCAGTTCAAGGAGGTCAAGACCGACGACCCAAGTCGCCGTTCCTAATCAAGAAGGACGACCCAGGCATGCCAAGCATTGAGTGCTCAATCAATGGATACTCCTTTCAGAAGGCGCTCTGCGACACTGGACCAGGCGTCAACATAATGGCCACAGTCACCTATCAGCTCTTGTACGGGACCATGCCCTTAAAACCAACATACACTCAGCTCCAGATGGCAGATCAGATATCCCGAAAGGTCGAAGGTATAGTAACCGATGTCCCTGTTAAAATTAACGATCATTTTGTCCATACAGACTTTCAGGTCATTGACATGGGAGACGACGAGTACGAGCCACCCATCATCCAAGGAAGACCGTTCCTAGGCACCGTCAAAGCAATCATCTACATTGGAACCGGAGAAGTCCATATGCATTTCCCCTCTGAGAAGGTACGCTGCTACTTTAATGACCCTAACTATATAGTTGAAGATTCTAAGCAGGTCAGGACAAGAAGAAGGCGACGTAACCGTAACCAAAGGAGGCAAACCATCAAGGACGTATGGGCAGACTATGAAGGAGAGGTCATAAGGCCCGAGGATACACAATAGGAGACCGAAGCACCAAGTCGGGTATGGAAAGTGAAGACAGTTACACAAGAAGAGGAGGCGCTGCCGGAACTACCGTCTACGCCACCCAAATCCCAGGACAACTAAGAAGAAAAGAAGTCCTGTTCGGAGGACTTAAAAACACCGAACGCCATGCCAAGAGGTAAACTTGGTAGTTATCATTTTCCCTTTAATTATTGCTCAGTTAATCATGTTCATTCTGTCTAAAAAAAATGTTGAAAACAGTAAGCCCCATGTGAGTATGCGAGTGGCATAAAACCCATAAGTACATTCACTGTGGTGGCATAAAAAAATAATAATAATATATTTTTTCTGTTCTATAAAAATGAAAATAAAAATAGAGAGTGACATTTATCAAGGAAGCTCAAACATGATAAAGGCTAGATATTTATGCTAACGCTTAATCAAGTTCCACGAAGCTTTATTGTCTATTTGAGCTCCACAGAATTCAGGAAGACTAGCAGACGGAGGATATCCTAATCGTTGTCAGGTTGCTGCCGACATTCAAATACACCTCTGCACCTGCTAGCTACATCAGAAGAAATTACGTCAAGATCCAGCTTGGGGGAGAGCACCCCCATTTATCCCGATAAGTATTTTTATCTACATTTATACCTATGATTTATTAAAATAAAAAGATGCATAATCATGAAAACCCAAATAAATATTTTGTGTTTATATATATTTGCTTAGTTTAATAAATAAATAAAGTAGCTATGCTAAACCGAATCTTGAAAATAAAACTCTAGCATGGATATGATGAATAGTTGCTCTGCCTAATTTTCAAATTTGTTCTCTCTCTAGTTTAGACATAACTGTTATAATTTAAAACTGGCTCTAAACCTGAACTAGTGGGAAGAGAACTTGATCTGAAGTCTAAGTTGTTAGCGGATATGATATGGGAAGGTTGACCTGCTGTTTATCTGTTCCTAGAGATGCTAGAATTCTGGAGAATTTTATCTTTGAAAATCTTTAAAATGTTGCATGATGAGTTCCTGTATGATGAGAGTTTAAATTCCTACCACAGCCATATATACATGCTTGTTAGATTAAGAGCCGCACTTTTACTACTTACTGCTTATGGGCATTGAGTGTGGTCAAGCTGTGTAGACCCTTAGGAACTTGTCATGTGGTTAAAATCAAGATTCACTTGCACGTTCACTCATACATGCTGCTTCTACTCCGGAAGTACGCATCCACATATATCCACTCATTTCCATCTCCAGATTCACCCAAAATTATTCTACTCCTGACCCGGGAGAGAATAGCCAAAAACATTATCCCATTCCTGTTATTCCCTGTGAAGTTAATGCTCAAGTCATTTCTACTACCACTTGCTATATTTTCAAAAGAGGGAGATTGCTCTAAAAAAATATAAATACGAGGAAATAAAAAGGAGCAAGTGCTCGGAACCTCGAAGAAAGAAAAAGTGAGACGAGAGGTAAAAATGGACAAGTGTCCGACAGTAGAATTAGGGGTACAAGATACCCACCTGAGAGAAAAAAAATAGAGCATCTCATTCCCCTCAAAAGTTTTAAAAAGCAAGAAAGGTATGTATTCCCTCAAAAAGAGCATTAGACTTTTGTTATCACCATCATCACCATACACCACTCATTCACCACACATGCTCGTCTTGATTTGACTTATTGACTTGTTTCTCTGGATCCATGGTTTGACTATGCAATAAATGTTCTATGTGTATGTATACTGTATCTCCCACCTATGAGCTCCAGATATCAAAGCCTTATTAGAGTAGGGTGAGAGAGAAGGCAATGTCACTACGCCTTATACCATAAATACCACATACTTTGAGAGAGAAGGCATATACCATTACTGCCTTGGTAAGGATCCAGAAATACCACAAAAGAGAGACCCGAGAAAGTCATACAAGGAATCTCTGAGTTTTATTTGAAAAATTTGCAAAAACTCCAGAGCTATAGCTAATCAAGAATAAGAGACATGGCGTTTGACTAGACCGTTCTATCTTTTAACCACTCAAGATACAGGTGACGGTTGCAAGCCCCATGGTGAAAGGTAAAATGAGTAAGTTTTAAGTCTTGACAGTTTACTCTAACTTAGGGATGAGACCTTATTTGAAAGCATATGTACCGTCAACGTTCAAAGGCGTTGCAGCAACTTCTGATCCATAATGAGTCTATCCTTGCTCAGGGACGAGCAAGAGGTAAGCTTGGGGGAGTTTGTTGACGGTCCTTAAGTACCAAATATAGTTATCAAATAAATAAAGAAAAGGATCCAAATGCAACCAACACCTAGACTTAGGGTTTTATCTGACAGAATTCCACGAGTTTTGGTGTTTGTCTGTTTCTGCAGGGGGTTATCAGAAAATACGGAGGAAAGGCCCACACGTCGGGTTTACATAGAGATAATAACGTGTTCACCGATTTTCTATCATCTAGAAGACTCCAGAAGCCACGAGATCGAACGGGAGGCCGAACGGGCCCGGAGGCAGGGCGCCCGCCCTGCTCCCTAGGGCGCCCGCCCTCGCCTGAGAGCCAACCAGGCTCCGTCTCGCGGATTATGCTCCACCGACCTAAGGGATCAAGGAAAACCGTGCGATTAATGTTGGTTTGATCCGACGGCCCACGTTCACTTGAGGGGGCTATATAAGCAGGACCCCTGGCCCCTGGAGGAGGCACTCCCTCATTCTCAATTCCTCAAACCCTAATCTCAGGAGGAGAGTCTCTGATCAAGCCCTAGAGCCACCACATCAACTAGATCTCTAGTATAGCATAGCTACATAGGATTAGAACTAGAAGGAGTCAATCTTCGATTGGTTTCCGGATCTGTCAAGAGGATTCTTGGTAATTCCTTTACTGTTCTTCATTGTTCATCTTTGTTCTTCAATATTATGAATACAACTTTGTTCTATTTCAATATATTGATTATGACTATGCTCTACTTGTTTATGTTTGCGATTATATTGTTCTTAGTTTATCGTAGTTATACGCTTGGCTTAGTTAGATTGGAATTATATACATGTTTAGGATCGTATAGCGTTTATCCATTGGATCCATGGGTAAATGATAAATATTGTGTAGGCGTGGTGCTTAGACCATATTTATCTGCGATTGCACCTTATATGCCGGATCGTGGGGTGGTCCGCGATGGTGACAACTTCGTTGGTTCTTATATAGTCCCCCTCCCGTGTGTAAGGCAGGCAGAGCAACATTATTACGGGGGAGTGATTGCTATGTTTCTCATCTTCCTTGATAATATCACTATGCATGGGCGTAGTCCTTTCTCGCAATGATTGCCAAGTGTACTTGCACTAACTATGATATGCTAGACTTTATAGTTAAGAATAACTTAGGAAATATCCTTGTAGTTCGTCCTAATACCATGCTAATGACTTGCTAGAATATCTGTTGAGGTGCTTATCATTATTATATGTGGCTAGCTGATCAGATTAATTATCTTTGTCACCATTCATACTTTATCTATATTTTATGTGACACTTACCCCTGTATGCAAGAGATAGATGAATGCTCTCACTTATACATGCAATGATTGATACTCATTCCTATATTCCATTCCATAATCAACATTGATGTTAGTAATCCCTTCCCAGTGGTAAAAATATAAATAACGATACCTGGAATACTTCCCGGTTAAAATGCTACATCGGTATTAATCTGTGCGCTTGCAGATCTTATTTATTATTTATTTAGAAGAGCAGTTGCATATTTCAATACCGTGTCTCTCATGTCATGCTGGGGATGACAACTTGGCTTAAGTGGCATGAGGGATAGGTTCGGCATTTTTGGCGCCGTTATCTGAATTAGAAAACTAAGTCTACTTTTGGTAATGACGTTAAGAATGCCCAACAGGCACTCATTTCATCGACAAGAACTTTCACAACTACTTATCAAAACATGGGATTCGTCACAATGTCGCCACCTCGTATCACCCTCAGACATGTGGCCAAGCAAAAACATCGAATAAGCAAATCAAGAATATTCTGTAGAAGATAGTCAACGAAATGGGGACTGCATGGAAGGATAGTGTGACACCCCAGGTGTTTGACTTCCACATTTGCACTTGCATTTCATAAGCATGAGCATCATTCATCTCATTTATGCCTTTGTTTTGCTTGAAACATGAGTATGCAACATACTCAAATATGCTTGCTTCATAATTGTTGGCTTATGAAATGTGGTTGGTGCAACATGTAGATGTAACATGGAAGTCTCATACATTGAAACATGGCAATGTTGTTAGTATAGCATGACAAGTTTAATTGTTGCAACAAGGGCTTGAAACCTATGCAACATGGTAGTGCAACAAAGTAAGGGAATCGTTTGTTTTGCTTGTTTCAACTTATGTGACAATTGAAAATGTGTGTACTCAATGTGTGGAGTGATTCATTATGTCCTAATACATCTTAATTACACTTAGGATCATTAGTGGAACAATGTTCATGTTGACCAAAATGACCAAATTGCCCTTCTAAGTGACGTTGACTAGGTATTGACCTCTAGAGTACTTTTGTTTGACCATTTAAAAAGTCTAGCCTAGAGATCTTGTATGGGCGTGCACCCTTAAACAAAGTTGTAGAAAATTTATCAAGGAACAAAAGTTTCAATATGACCATCTCATGAAAATGACTAGAACATGCTCAAACAGGCTCCACAAGTCTGAAATTGACGTTTGTAGTTGCAAAATGACCACCTTTGGAGCATTGTAACTCTCAAACCAACCAGCTTGAGCTCCTATTAACAAACTTGTAGATCTCATGTCCCTCTACAACTTTGCTAACTATGGCTCACACCAGATCGGCCTAGATTAGGAGTAATAGGGTGCTAAAGTTTCACTGTTAGTCACCTCTATTGGCTTCGATTCAGACTTTCAGTCAGACATCGTGGCCGACCGACGCCAGGCTCCGGCCACCGTGTGGCTGCTCACGCACATGTAGGATGCCACAGCGTCGCTCTTGCATGTCTGTGGAAGTGAAATACTGAATCCCGGTCGGGTTTTCCCATTCCCTCACTTCTCCTGTCTCGCTGTCTTCTCCGGCGAGCAGGCGCCATCGCGAGCTCTGCCATGGCCATGCGTTCTCACCACCGCACCGTAGCCTACCAAATCCTGCCAACCGCTCCACCTTAGACCCCTCTACCTCCTCCACCTCTTAGTTAGGCCAATCGCGCGGAGGTAAGGGCACATTTGTCGTGTCCGTCACCGTCCGCCTTGGACATTTCTCGTCGGAGCGCCACCGTTGTCGTGGCCGTGCTCCTCTAGCGTCTTACCGTCTTCCTTCTCTGGTGCTTTGTGTTTGCCTCGAGCCACTGATGCTCACGGGGTCGGCCAGTAGGGCCGCGCCGCCGCTAGCTCACCGGAGCCGGCAAGCCCGCGGTCGTGGGCCGCCATTGCCGTCACCACCCTCCATAGCCACTGCACTAGTCCCCATAGGCTGCACCCCTAGATTTGCACTATTAAGGTGAGCACGCCGGTGCACTCGGCCTCACCGGAGTCACCACCTGTGGCGAGCTCTCGCCGTTGCCTCTCCTTCCCTGTTTCTCCTCTCTCGGGTCTGCAGGTCCCTGTTGTCAGCACGCGCGCGGGGGCTGGAGGTCGACACGGGCCACGCAGGCCAAGTGGGCCATGCTGGCCGAGCAAGCCACGCGAGGTAGCGGGCCGCGCCGAGTTAGCAGGCCGGCCCAGTAGCGTGTAGGGTTCAATTTTGTTTGTTTTCTTTTATCTTTTCACAGATTTGTAGGCTATTTTGTATAATCCATATCTCAAAGATTATAGATCCAAATAAGGTGGTTCTAAGTTTGTTAGGTTCTGTATAAAGTGTAGTATTTAGGAAAAAATATAAAATATATATGTGTTATTTAAATTCTGGAAGAATTAAATAGACATTTGAAATGTGTTTTAAAATGGAGTCAAACTTGTTAATTTTATAACTTGAGTTCTAGTGCTCCAAAAATTATAAAATTTGGTGAGCGTGCTATTCTAGGTATATGATAGCTCTAGTAAAAATTTGAATGTCAGTGCTTGAGTAGTTTTCAAGTTATGCCTTTGTCATTTTATAATTGGTGATACTTGAATGAATTGTCATAATTTTTCTATGTGTCTAATGATCATGAAATTTTGTGGAGAGTGCCCTGGTACCTTAAGATTGCTAAGAAAAATATTGTTTCTGTTGTTTGATACTTTTCAATAGGATTTCTTAATTATGCTAGAATCAGCCATGCTGGCTTGTGAATTTTATGTAGGGAGTTGTTATTGGCAACTTTGGATCAAATTTTTACAGTAGCCTCCTGGTAGTGTATAGGGTCCCTGTAATTTTTGAAGAATTTTCTGAATAGTTTGCATATAGGTTTATTTTCCCACTTAATTAACTAATTAAATTAAGAAAGGGATTAAAATAAATGAATTGAGTTGGCATACCTTACTTTCTGATGGTATTGGGTTATATGTGAACTAGTGGTGCCATTGGTTTGGTCAAAAAGTTAGTTTGGCACATAAGTAAATATTTAATTTTAACATTTTTAGGCCTTCTAGATAGTTGATAGCATTTCTAGGATTAGGCTTTGATAAAGGTGTTTCCTGGGGATATTGTGAATACCAAAGTTGTAGTAAACTTCTTAAACTAGTTTGTGTCAAAATTTGGTGGAATTTGGCCTAGTAGTTTAGGAGTTTTAGTAGTTTGAAGTTGCTGTCCAGAAATGGCTGCTCTCTGTTTGGAGAGGACAGATTTCTGGAACTTTAAGATTTCGACTAGGTAAACTTGGGAATCAAGTCTTGAGGTCTGAAAATGATTTGTAGATCATTTTATAAGCTTTCCAGATTGTCTTATATCATGTCATTTGGTTTTGGATCTCCAGTTATGGTTGGAATACCTAGCTGTTATCCAGATTCTTGTTATGCTAAAATGTGTTTGTGGTTGTGTGAGCCTAAGTAATGTTGCTCTTGTTGGTTGTTTAGGTGTTAGGTCCTTAACTGAGGAAGAGCAATTATACATTAGGTTGCATAGACTTGGTAAGTACTTCTCTACCGGAGAAGAGATTTGCACATTGGTTAAGTGATTTGAATAGAGTGTTATGCTGTTACTGCAGCTCACATTTGCATTCACCGAGCATGTTGCATTCATTCTTATGCATCCATGAGATTTATCTGTGCATCCATGCAATAGGTGTTTCAGAGGGGGTGACATTTCTAGAGTTCAAGAGAGCACATCAAGAGGAGGAGCAGGAGTAGCCGGAGGAGCCCGAGGTGCCAGCCGGCGAAGGAGTTCCCAAGAAGAGCTACCTGAGTGCCCTGATCATCGTCCCTCATCCTTTCTGAAAGGCAAGCCCCGGTGCATGCTAACCCAACTTTTGTATACATATCATTTGAGTACTTTACTTGTTTATTGCATTAAGTGGTAGGAGTTGAGTGAAAACACTTGCTGCATTATATCTATCCTTATCCAGCTATCGAACTTGAATCTCAATTAAAGTTAGACGCGTGCTATTTCTTAGCCCTGCTTAGTGCGGTAGAAGTCGGGTGATTTTCGGTCATCCACGAGCTTTAGGATGAAGTGGGTCACAGTTGGCTATATTTGCTATCATAGAAAAGAACCATGCTGAGAAATGAATTGAGACCGGACGGGAGTTCGATAGTGCAGCCACAAGACACTTCACGTCTTGGGTGCGAAGCTATGCCCATCTGAGTCGTTTAAGGACCAATTCGTTGTACGTCCTTGAGTCATGTTGAACGCAGTCTAACACTTAGTTGGCCGGATAAGCCGTTCTGACCGCGAAGCCGAGTAATACAGTTCAGGCTGGGAATTAGAGGGTCAAGTTCGTATTCTGGAGGAAGTAAGGATGTGCTTGGGGACATTGGCATAAGACCAAGGGGGGTTAAAGTCCCTATCACCCGGTAGAGTGTTGCCCTTGGGGATGCGGCATCTGTCGAACCCGCGATTCTTGAACTGTACCAAAGGTGACTTGTGCGACCCTGGCGCGGGGTCTGCGCGGTGAGTGTTAGAAATACCCCTCCAACTAGATAGGAACTCGATTTGAATCGTCGTAGCTCCCAGATAGTGAGTACTTGACTTGAGCAGCGGCAACTAGATTCAATTAATTGAATGGATGGTTAATTGGATGATGATTTAAATATTGCCTCAATTTATACCTGCTATGGTTATTAATGTTTGCTTAATATGCAGATAATTGTTTAGCACAGGTGCTAAGATAGATGGTAGGTTAATGCTAAAAATCACTGCTAGCACAGGTTAAAAGAGTTACTATTACTTATGCATTTCCGCAAACGAACTGTCAGCCAGCTCCACTTAAGAAAAGCCTTGCATGATCCTTGGTGTCTTTTTTCTATTTCGATGGGTAAGTTTAGCTGAGTACATTCTCGTACTCAGGGTTTATTCCCTCCTGTTGTAGATGACATGCTTTACCAGGGCTTCTGTAAGAGCTGCCTCGACCCGGCGGGTGACAAGGACTAGATCACCTGGGTGTGATCATCTTTTAGTCTACTTTCCTGAATGTTTTTGTTGGAACGTGATCTGTAAGACTGGCAGTTGTATTTGAACTAAGTGTGTGTGTAAATTATGCTTCCGCTATTTTCTAAATCTAGTTTGTAATAATTTGTGACTCCGTGGTGTTGTAAGCTTCTTTTTAGTACTTGTGAAATGTAACGTGTGATGGGTTATGTTGAATGATGCGATCTTGGTTGTAAATGGGTTGGTTTGAAATCCTTCGTGATTTCGATTGACTACCGGGATTATATGGGCTTAAGTTTGAAAATTTAGGCATTTTGGCGCTTGTTTTTGTACTTGTGCTTTTATAATTTGGGCGGTTCTGTTACAGATAGACTACTCGATGCATTATGGGCTTACAGAACGGCCTATAAAACACCATTGGGCATGTCACCATATCAACTAGTCTACAGGAAGACCTGCCATCTACCTATTGAGCTAGAATTCAAGGCTCATTGGGCCATTAAGTTATGAAACATGGACTTTGAAGCTGCAGGAACTAAGAGGAAGATGCAACTCCCTGAGCTTGATGAATGATGTGAAAAAGCATATCACAACACCAAGATATACAAGGAGAGAACCAAGAGATGGCATGACAAGAGGATCAAGAAGGAGTTCGCCCCCAAAGATAAGGTGTTACTTTTTAATTCTAGGGTTAAATTATTTAGGCATGGAAAACTTTGAAGCAAATAAGAAGGACCATTCAAGGTGATAAGCACCTCATCGCATGGAGCGGTAACACTTCAAAATGATGAAGGTACGTTATTCAAGGTAAATGGCCACCATCTTAAGATCTTTCTAGAACCTAAAAACCCACTTGAGGATTTGAATGAGGTAGATTTTCTAATTTTACCATAGATTTACACCACTGCCATCCTCCTTACATTTCCTAACATGAAAATATATTTTTCGGGGTTAGATAGGGATAAGAAACCACTGTGAGAAAAACCCACGCAAGATGAGGATGTGTGGGCCTAGCTGGCCCCACCTAGAAGCCACCCGACCCACTGTCAGCCCCTCTCACACCCGGTCAATTCTCTCGTGTCTTCTAGATTCTTCCTCATTAGAATCCCGTAGTTTTTCGCCGCATTCACATATTCTTTCGTTATGAGACCTTTATGGATAGATCTTGACCCCTGCTGCAAGTTGTGGGGGGTATAAACCCCTATACCCTTACGGCTAGACATGGGCAAGCCCAGACCAGACGGTCCGGCCCATTACATGACGACGCGTGATCCAGATCATCGGGATGGAGTCTCGCACAAGGCATCAAACCAGACTTGGGAATCAAGCAAGGTCTTGGTCGGTTAGATTAGGAATCCTTATCCGGCTCTATATGGCAATTGTAACTGGCTAAGATTAGTTTCCAGATCAGTAACCCTACCTCCCGGACTATATAAGGAGGGCAGGGGACCCCCCTCAAAAACATCGAAACATACTCTAGGGCAATCTAGCTTGTAATACATTGTTCAAGACAGCAATAACAAAGCAGAGCAGAACATAAGGTATTACGCCCACACGGTGGCCTAAACCTGGGTAAACCCGTGTGTCATTCTACATCACCATCTCGTTCGTGGCTTGCACACCTGTCTACCGACAATCTACTACCTTGGGCATACCCCTTGGTAGACTGTTGACCAGGTTTTATCGACACAAGTTGTTTCCTCTATATAAATGAGCCTCTACCTGCCTCCATGGCCATCCCATCTAAGCCTCCTCTCTCCAACATCAGCAAAGCTCTTCTCATCCTTAGCTCCAATGGCCAACAAAGAGATCATCCCATATGGTTTTGATCTTAGCAAGAAGCTTGACGCGCTTGCACTAACTGTTGTTCCTTCAAAAGTTACCCCCATTCACTCAAGCCAATCTTACTTCGCCCAAGCCATCCGTCGTCTAGTGATCGCTCCGCTGCCACATCTACTTCTTGAAGACAAGCCACGTCAACAAGAGCCGAAGTTAGACGTCCAAAAGCTGATCAAGGTGACAAAGGAGATCAACCTCCTTCCTCCAAAGGGCCATGAGGTACTGACCGAAGTCAAGACTAATAAGTTTGGAGATGTTACTTGTGCAAAGTATAAATCGGTCACCTCTCGTACCACCATTGATGGAGTCTGGGCTATGCCGGAGAAGATCAAGGTTGTTCCCCCAAAGGAGAGGAAAAAGAAGGTGTCATCAGCTATTCCAGAGGTTGAAGAGAAGCATCCATGAACGACCATTGTCCTTTTGGAGAAGAAGATTGAAGATCTTAGCTATGTTATCTATACCTTAGAGCAGAGGATCAATGAAGAACATGTCTACCACAAGAGCCTACAACATGATCTTAACACTTTAAACCATTTTGTTGCTAAGATGAGGAAGTAAGAATTAGATAGTCAATAATAAGGCATGAGTGTTTAGGTCAAGAGTTAGTATGTTTAGGTTGCTCACTTAGCTCAGATTGTTAGGTCAGTTGAAAGTTTGTGTTAGCTAGATCTTGTATAATAAAGTACCTTATATATTAATGGAGTTGTATTATTACCTGCTCTCTATTTCTTTTGGATATGTGTTTGTCTCCACATGTTGTGTATAAAGGTAAACAGGAAACAAGTGTGGGGGAGACACACCGCGACATCAAGACAAAATCAGATCACGAAAATCATGAAATTCGGGAAGTAATGGACCAAGAACCATGCTCGCCAAAGTTGGACCCGAACGGGCCCGAGAGTGGCCGCCCAGCCTCCTACATGGGCCGGCCAGCCCACCACAGCGCTGTCTTGCTTTACGCTTCGTCCATGGTTATGTTTGAGCCCAATACACTCTATTTTCATATGTTTCACTTTCCGTTTTGAACTGAATTGAAAATCCTTTGATTAAAAAACTTTAAAACCTAAGAAAAGATTATTATAGACTCACATGATACTTTTTCTGGAAGTCTTGCTACTATTGGAAACTTATTATTAGGGACCCCAAGTTACTTTAGTTGTTGTGGAATGAGATATAGTAGAATAATGAAAACTTGATTCTTGATGTCTTGTTATTAGAGAATTTTATTTCAAAAAGTTAAAAGTATAGCTACACCTCTCCTTTGTGGTAAAAGCAATATCCTACCTGAGCCAAAAATGATAGACAAGGAAACATTCTACATATACTACTTGTCATAGTGTTGATTTTGGTCAAACCTTGTTACCCTTGTTGAGAAACTTATCATGCTCTCAAGATCAAGATTGTAACACCCCAGGTGTTTGTCACTCACTAAGCAGTGGGTTTGAGCTCAAACATGACAGATTAAGTGGAGATGACAATGTCAAGATCAACCTATGGAGATGAGCCTGAACTAAAGTTGGAGGTTGCACCATTGCTTTACATATAGGCCCCTTTTCAAGATATATTCTTGGGTGGTGTTATTGCAATATCTTTAGGTGTCTCACCTTAGTACCTATCCATATTGATCTCTGGAAAAGTTTCATGCAATTTGGAATAAAAAAGTCACATGAAATGATAAGTTCCATTCCTATTGGAATTTGCACCATTAAGTTAATGAAACTATAGATCATCAAACAAATCATGAAAACTTGCCCAAATGACTCTAGATGAACTCTACAACAAAAGTCATGAAGGGTTCATGTTTAGCAAATGTCAAGAAAATGCCCCGATTGGCCTAAAACCCTAGTTTAGGCTTTATCGAGTTGCTACTTTGACCAAAGTGGAAGTTTAACTTCTGTACCAATTATGAGGTTTGACCTTAAAGAAAAGTTGTAGTCCATTTTATGTAGAACAAACTTTGTTTAATGGTCAAGAGTTAGTTTGGCCTGTAACCTAGTCAAATAGAGCTCACAATTTTGAATCAGCTGCTATTTTTCAAGGCCCAGGAAATATTCTAAGTCCTGGATTGACAGCAAAAAATTGACATGTTCATGCAATT
Source organism: Saccharum spontaneum (assembly GCA_022457205.1). Lineage (NCBI taxonomy): Eukaryota > Viridiplantae > Streptophyta > Magnoliopsida > Poales > Poaceae > Saccharum > Saccharum spontaneum. The sequence continues at coordinate 29,382,517 of CM039586.1, read as the reverse complement.
GTATCTTCTAAATTTGTGTGGTAGCTCAATTTAATTCCTTACTAGGAGTTGAAGTACTTTTCATGATGGAGCCAATGAATCAGGTCTCATCAAGTTTGGAGTTCATTTGGATCTTCGAAAACAGTTCCGAAAACAGCAAAAGTTTACTTTGTTACCTTTCGACATCGACACGTTGGCATTCCGCGTTCTCCAATTTTTGTTAAGCAACTCAAGTTGAGGTAAATACAAAAGTTGGAGTAGACATTATGGAGAAGAGCATGTAAAAAGATGGCATCAGTTTGACTTCGTTTTGACCATCAAGTTGGATTTTTGCTCAGCACTGTCAATGCGCTGACACTATCATGTTGATCACTAATTATCTTCTAATCTATTGCCCTAATGACCTGAGTGACTAAATAAAAGTTGGAGAGCTTCACGTGGGCGTCAAACTTCATTTTTGGCCCATTCGATGATTCAGCCTGGAAGCAGCCCAAAACGACACCCCACGCCGGCCACTTTACCACACGCCGCGTGTCCGGGACGTGGTGACCATGCAGAGCAGCGTGCCCCCCATGGCCGACGCGCGTCTGTGCCGCTGCTGCATGCTCCTACCACCTCCTCGCCCTCGCCTTGATGTGGAGAAGTGCCTGGAGCTGCTCCCTCTCACTCGCTTGCCCTCTCTTCGCGCTCCCCATCTCCCTTGCTCGCGCTGCTGATGGCGGCCGCGGACGCGACCGCCATTGCCGGCCACTGCGGAGCTCCACGGCAGCGCTATTCTTCCTCCTTTGCCCGAGCCAACCGCGTCATCTTGTTCTACAGTCCGCGCCGCCGCCACCAGCCCCCTCCGATAGCGTCGCTTGCCGCTGCCGCTGCTCGCCGGCGGAGCAGCTGCCGCCGTCCTGCTTAGCTCACGCGGCCAAGCCGCCTTGGTCCGCCCTGGGCAAAGCTGAGCATACCAGCGGGTGCGAGAGGGCCACCCCGTACTCCGCCGCCACTCCATTGCCGCCGGCGTGGCCTCCTCCGGCCGGAGCAGCAAGCTCCGGCGACCCCTCTCTGTAAATCCCGACCAGGGACCTCGCGCTCAAAATTCGACTAAAGTCAGGGGTCTAAGTGCACTCCGACAGACTCAAGTGAATAGTGCCAAAAGGACCTTTTTGTGGTAGTTTTTTGCTGATTTTTGAAAAGGCATAGTAAATCATAGAAAATTCGTAAAATAGCAAATGAGGACTTTTTGTAATCCTTGTGAAATTATCTATGCAGTGGATCTATAATATGGCATGTTTTAGTTTAATGTTTTTGCTGTAAAAATAGATTTTTCAGATTAGGTTTTCAATGCTAGTTGTATTTGTCATTTTCATAACTGCAAATGTAGGGCTCCAAATGAAGTGAAATTTTTGTGGCATGCTACTCATGTGATGTTTGATGTGTGGTAAAAATTCCATGAATTTTAGTTGTAGTATGAGTGAGTTATTGATTCATCTTGCTCTCACATGAATTCTTGCATTAGCCATTTGTCTTTTTCATAGAGGTTGATATATATGTCCAAATGGTTTGAAATTTGTACAGTAAACTATTGGGAGCATATGTAGGCCACTGTAATTTTGGTAGAATTTATTGTGCACTTTTAATATGTGTTCCTAACTCCACCTAATTATTTAGATAAATTACGAAATGTATTAAAATAATTTATTTAGCAATGGACACTATGTTTTCTGGTGTTTATTAGTGATGTGTGACATTTTGGTAAAGTTGGTTTTGTCCAATTATATGTTTGCAACATAAGTTAATAATTATTTCTTGCAAATGAGGTTTCTGGACAGATCTGGAAACTTAGCAAAGTTCTTCATGATATTGTGCTTTGTTGTTAAACTTATTTATATAAAAGTTGTAGATAATTCATGTATCTAGCTGCTGTTAAAATTTGGTATCATTTGGTCAAGTAGTTTTTGAGTTATAGATGTTTAAAGTCAGGTTCCAGATTTGGTTGCTCTCTGTTTGGAGCAGACCAGATTCTGTAGTTTCATCTTTTAGACCTATTAAACTTGGGAATCAGGATTAGGTGATATTGAATGAATTGTAGAAAATTTCATAAGCTTTCTATAATGTCGTCTTGCAAGTCATTTGGATTTGTAGAACTCCAGATATGATTGATTTACTCAGCTACTGCATGTATGTCCAGAATTGTTGAAAATACATGGATGCTTGGTTACTTTGCTTGCTTGTTATTAAGTGTGATTCATGTCCATGGTGATGAAGTTCGTACACCTGAGGCTTTGTAAATCTTGAGTTATGTTTGGTATTGCTTCCCTTGCTATCTTAGCATAATAGGTGGTGTGATGTTTATTTGAGCAATGTAAAGTGCTTATGTGTATTTAGCGTAACCTTGTACTTGCCTTGTTTAGTGTGTGATGCATCATCTATTGCATTCCTATATATTCATACACTTGCATCTTGCATCTCATTTAGGTATACTAGATGCACCACGTGAAGGACGTGAGGTGGAGCTAACCAGAAGATAGTGTTGGTGGACCTATCTCGGAGATGGAATGATCGGACAAGTGCTAGAATGAGGGAATGCTCGCCAAGCGAGTTTCATCTGACAAACTCTAACTTGAGTCGGATCCCAGGCAAGCCCCAGAGCATTATAAGCCTCCTACCTTTAAAGCAATTAATTCTATATATGTTATAAGTATTGTTGCATTAAGTGGTAGGAGTTGGTTGAAAACCTTGCTACATTAGGATCATTCCTTGTCCAGATATATGAATCCTTGAATCCTACGTAGACTAGGATCGAGTAGATGCTTAGCCCTGCTTTAAGCGGTAGAAGTCAGGTGATTTCCTATCACCTGCGAGACGTAGGGATATTCATATATGGCACGTTTGGCTATATTTGCTATCGTGGAATGGAACCATGTGTTAATAAAAAGAAATGAGACCGGGCGGGATGACGATAGTGAAGCAACAAGGCATGGAGGTCTTGGGTGTGGATCTATCCCCGTCTGAGTCATTTAAGGACCGATTCGTTGTACGTCCTTGAGTCATGTTGAACGCAGTCTAACACTTAGTTGGCCGGATAAGTCGTTCCGACCGCGAAGCCGAGTAATATGGTTCAGGCCAGGAATCGAATGGTAGGTCGCATCTTGGAGGAGAGAAAGGATGTGCTTGGGACATTGGCGTGAGACCAAGGGGGGTTAGAGTCCCTAACACCTGGCAGAGTGTCACCCTTGGGGATGCGACATTAGTCGGACCCGTGACTCCTGAACTGTACCAAAGGTGACCTGAGCAGCCCTCGCCAGGCGTGACACGGTGAGTGTTAGAAATACCCCTCCAGCTGGATAGGAATTTGATTCGAATCGCCGTCGCTCCCGGTTAGTGAGCACTTGACTTGAGCAGCGGCAACGTAGATTCAATTAAATTGAACTGATGGTTAATTGGATAATGATGGAAAGGTTGCCTCAATTTATACCTGCTATGGTTAATATTGTTTGCTCCTAATAAAGTGAGTGCTCTGGTACAGGTTCTAATATAGATGACAGGTTAACGATAATTAACTTGATGCTTAAGCATTAATGATTACTTATCCATAATAAGCTTTTATGCAAAATCTTGTCAAGCTAGCCCACTTCATATCAGCCTTGCATGATCCTTGGTGTCACTTTATTTCTGGTTTATGATGGGTAAGTCTAGCTGAGTACATTGTCGTACTCAGGGTTTTATCCCCACTTGTTGCAGTTTGTGATGTATCATGGCGACTGCAAGAGTTGGTTGGCTCCTGTCGTAGAGGTGGATTGTGATCACAGGCATGATCCTTCTGAGTTATCTTCTCTCTAATGCTTTTGTTGGAAGTCGACCTTAGTACTGGCATGTATTTGAAATAAGGGTGTTGTTAGTTTCAAATTACTTTGCTTCCGCTACTTTCCAATGTAAGTTGTAATAACTATGTTGAACTCCGATGTATATTGAATTACTTATGAAATGGTTGTAACATGTGACTTGTTGTGTTGAATCACTACGATCTTGGCTTGTATGTTGGTTGGTTTGAAATTCCTCGTGATTTCATTGGACTATCGGAGTTATATGGGCTCAAGTGTGAGAATTTGATCACTTCGGTGATTGTTTTTATACTTGTGCTCTTATAATTTGGACGGTTCTGTTACAGCTGGCATCGGAGCAAGATTCAACATTAAACTTGTCGTATGTGTATTTAAAACAAAGGTTTTGTTTTAAAAAAATCAGTTTTTCCAACTTATAGCTATATATAGGTTTGTGAAATCTGAATTCTAAACCTAAGTATGCCAGTGGTTAATTTCCTTATGCCCATATAAGGATTATTAGGTGGCTTATATAAGTACTAACTTGGGGGGTTTTTCATTTATGCATCTACGCCCAGGCCAAGGTATGTATGTGTGATAACTCTCCCACAATATGCTACCCGGTGTGTCAGATTAGAGGTAGCCTTCATATATGAAATAGCCATATATGTCGCTAGTTTACTTTTCTGCAACATCGCACCTATGCTCAGGTAAGTGTGAGTTGTGAGAGCATGACCGAACATCCAGCGGTCTAGGGGAGAGCTAGTTTTAGTTACTGGATTATTTACATGTTACACACATGTATATATGAAGGTACTTAATTGTGGATGATTAATGATTCGGGTAGTTTTGGTGCTACATGTATGTATACAGGGGTATATGTATATGAGAATGCTTAGAATTTCACCTTCCTGTTTTCATTGTGTGCTATATTGGGGAATTGTTGGGCTGTAATGAAAAAAAATTTCTGTAGGTATGCTAACCACGAATGCGTAAGTCGAATGTAGCTGTCGACTAGCTATATATCGAGAGAGTGCGTGTTATGCCACCGACATAGAATGTGATCGCCACCTTAGGTTGGCAATCTTGTGAGGACAAATAGGACAAAGCATGCATCTTCATGATTGTTGCCTTATGCATAGCTATGCTCCTCTCACCCTTGTTCTATAGTGAGTAACTTGTGATTGATGTGGCACACTATCTTTCTTGTGTGGAGTAAAATAAGAATGCCTTACTCCATGTTGTTTGAGAAAAGTGTGTGCTTAGCCTTGCTAGAAATAGTTGTGGTTACATGCTTGAACCTATAGATGCCCTTTAGTTTAGCCAAGTGGTGGATGTGTTGTTCATACAAGCATTTATAAATGCTTTAGACCTTATTTCAGTAATTATGATTCTCATGAATGAATTAAATTCGTGTTGGTCTAAATTAACAAAATTTAGAGCTACTAGAATAACATGTTTGTGCGCTCTCTTGTTAAGTAGAACAAAGACAAGCTTTGTTTTGCTTGTCGAACGTTGGCTGCTAGAACGATTTTTGTTGTAGTGATGTTTTTGTGGTCATAATGGTGTTTTCTGTAGTTATAGAGAATACCAAAGTTGTAGCTAACTTACTTATCTAGCTTTTCCTAAAAAAATTCATGACCCTAGGCCTTATGGTTTGGGAGTTATGAATTTTAGAAGTTTACTGTCAGGTTTTGCTTATGCTCTGAATAGATCTGAATGTTTGGTTTGTTTGACCTGTGTGCATAGGGAATCATGTCTTGGAGATAATAGAAGAAGTGTAGTACTTTTTCTAAGCTTTCTAAAATGTCCTATAGCACCAATTGTGATGGTCTAAATCTCTAGTTATGAGATTGCAAAATAGAATGACAGAATCTGTCCAAATCGGGGCAGAGATGTCTTCTTTGTCTTGTTTGGCCTTGTTGGCTATAGAATCATCTTAATATGATAATAAGAAAGTTATAGACAACTTAATAAGCTTTACATAAAGTTAAGGCTCAGCCTTGTTGTGTCCCTAGAACTCTAGTTTTGCATTTTTGAAGTTCTTGTCAGTTTTCTGTCCTTATTGGTACAGATCTGAAACATTAGCATTTTTGGTCATGTTAATTTATGAATTAGCTTTTGGTATGAATAACTAAAGTGTAGTAATATTCCTAAGCTTTCTAGAAAGTTTAGGATCACCTTTGTGGGATGTCTACAACCTCAATTATGGTTGAAACAAGTAGCTACTATGCTGCTGTTCAGATTCTATGCACATGCTAAGTTGGCTCCCTTAGCTAGCGTTTGTTTTGAGCTAAACTCGTAGTTAGTTCATGCTTGAGATATATGCTTATTTTGGGTGAGCCTTGTGCTTTGTATTGGTTGCTTAAGCCCATTGTTTGAATTTTCTCCAATGTCTGCTTGACTGTGATGTTGTATGTATGCTTGTTATCTAGGTAGTGCCCTAGTTGTCACCTCGTTTGTCCTCGGTGAGCATATGAGTGTCGCATAGCTTTATCCTAAAACAACGTTCACGTTACGTAATTGTATGGTTGTTGTCTTCAATTAGGTTTTCTCTCTTAGGAGCCTGAGCCTGTAGACTTGGTGGTTAGCCCTTGAATGTTGTATTCATGCCTTTGCTTGACCGAAAGCCTAAAGTTTAGTTCTCCTATATGTTTGCATAAGCCGTGGGTGTTTTTGCAACTATTTTTGTGAAGACCCTTATCGACTGACCAACCAAGTTAACTTTTATCAACACTAGCCTTTGACCATGGTTCGTACGTTACCAGTTGTGGAGACCGTACCCAAATCCATGTTGGACCTCCTGTTTGCCTTTCCCAAAGGTTAGCTAGTGTGACGCAACGTCTCTCTGCTATGGCCTCTAAATCGTTTGCTTGCAAATTCGTGCATCCACCTTATCAACTCAATCTATGACTGCGTATCAGTTTTTGCCTTGAAATTTGCTTAATTCGTCTCCCACCTTCCCAAGTCTCGGAATGTTCATCAGTCTTGATCTCATGTTGTTGCTCAACATGATTGAATCTCCTGTTAATTTTTTATCTGGTACTCCCCTCAGTGGACGTAAGTCGTACATAGAATTTAAGCAAGAGTCTCTTGCTCAGTTATCCTTGGCAATTGTGTGATGTTCTCTTGTACTATATTTTGATCTTCGGATTATTTTTGTGTTGATTCTAAACATTGTAACTACCTTTGCTTGCTATCCCTCCTTGTATGGCGCTTGCTCTTACAACCCATTGGTGCCACTTGAAATTTCACTTTTGTGTGCGTTTAGTAATGGTGTTATGAGTAGCAGCTGATGGTGCCGCGACGAAACCAAGGGCCTCCTGTGACTGCAGACACATGGCTGGCTACTTGGCACGCGCTGGTATCACGGTTTCTAGTCATAATCCATTATGAAATGATAGTCGATGTGTTATTTTCTCGTGTTCCTTTTCTTGGTTATCTCTCCACATTGTATCGTAAGATCCATATCTTAGACCGAAAGTAGTGGAGTTTCCTTCTAAAGTTGCTAAGAGGATAACCTTTGAAGAATAGGTCGCCGACATAAACATTAACAGACGACAATATGTGGTAGCCCAATGACTCTATTTAGTTGCCCCCGTATTGACGAATGTCATCTAGTAAGCAAGTATCTCAACTCTATTGGATAAAAAGGACACACAACATTTACTGTTGGACAAGTTATCGGTGGGATGAGAATCAATTGTCACATTGTGCATAATGACCATACAATCAAAATCAACCATCTCTGGTGTGACTCCTTATCTGCTGACCTCGATGGCAACCATTCGTTCTGCGTCAACCACGATTATTTTGACCAAGAGAGAAGATTTATGAATTTTTAGTGTTGAGAGACAACTGACTAGTTACCAATAGGAAGGTTAATCTCCAACTAGGTAATGACTCCTTGGTAGCTACGAAGGCTATGTCTTACAGAGCAATAACCAACAAGAAGTCAATTAACTAGCCAACAACTTGAGTGATACTCTATCTTCCAGAGCCATTGGGACCAAGTCAATTCAATCTTGGACAATCACACAGATAGTGCAAGGTGTTCTATCAACTAAAGTGAAGAATTAGAGAAAGCATACCCTAGTTTCAATTAGCATCCTTATGCCCTTAGGTGCCACAAACGGTTTGTTTATAACTATTGGATGAAGTATCGAGGACTATTCAGAAACGGTTCCTTATTCTTGTAGGAAGATCCTCTAGGTAGAGTATGCATTTCGTCTTGCTAAAACAGTCGCAAGTTCAAAGTGTGTGCACCATCGGATTGGTATGTACATTAATGGTCGAGATCTGCTACTGGATGGCCCTTTTGAGGTCCCAAAGACACTAGTTTACACTCTTTCGTTTGCTTTTGCTTTCTCGTATCAACAATGTACGAGCAGCCTTGGTGTTCTACAAATCAATTTATACCATCACAAATCAAAAGCAATTTGAAAAGTGTCAAACAACAAATTTCCCATCTTAAAGCTGCTATTTGATCATAAAGAGGAAGCCTCAAGGTGAAAGGTTGGCCTGGCAAAGTTGCTATGCTGCAAGTCAACTCAACTTACAGTGCAACTAAGTCATGAAGGAAAATTTTACTCAATCGCTTGGTGGTAGTCTACTCCTCGCGGTTTAGTGAATATTTACAACTTATGTTGTCCTTAAGGCCTCACTACATCTTTCTTTGGGAATTATTTTCCAATGATGACATAGTTTGGTACCTTATAAATATTTTTACCCAAGAGGTTGCATCTGATTCAACCCAGATAACTGTTGTCTTTGGATAAGAGAATCTTCGTAGGTAACATTTGGTAGAAATATGGAGTCGACAAAGTCTGCTATCACATTCACTATTCTCTCAACAGACTCAGATAATACAATTTTGTCATCAGAGAAAGAGAACTGCACACATGGAATAGTAAGTAGTTTTCCATTAGTTGATATCTGAATGATCGAATATTTACGACCAGCATAGACCTTGTCTGTTGGTTAGTCAGTTTCCTATAGCCTCAGAGGTTTTTGTTGTCTATTGTCTCACCCCTTTTGGAAGGTTGTACTCAAGCCACTTTGGTAGAGGACTGCTTTTCAAACTTTGGGAACATAGAGTCATTTCAATGAGTATACTTCTGAAGATTTTTGATCTAGTGTAAAGTTCATATGGCCCATACTATATTCACTCAAGAAAGAGATACTTGTGCATGGATAACTCATGGACCAAATGATCTCCGTACACTGAGAATGCAGTACGTGCTATCTTGGATTCCTCCCAAAGTAACAATGCTTCATGGAAGCCAATGAAGGAAATTCTTCAGACAAATTTTACCATAAAGAGTAAGTATCAGAAAGTGCCTTTGACCAAATTGTTCACCGATGTTGAAGCTTTGTAGTTGAATGCTATAGTAGATGTTGAGAACTAGATAACATGCCTCTCTTCCTTAAAAGGTCTTCCATTCTGAATCTCGAGACGCGATTCTTTTAAGGGGGGAGGGCTGTAACACCCCAGGTGTTTGTCACTCACTAAGCAGTGGGTTTGAGCTCAAACATGATAGATTAAGTGGAGATGACAATGTCAAGATCAACCTATGGAGATGAGCCTAAACTAAAGTTGGAGGTTGCACCATTGCTTTACATATAGGCCCCTTTTCAAGATATATTCTTGGGTGGTGTTATTGCAATATCTTCAGGTGTCTCACCTTACTACCTATCCATATTGATCCATGGAAAAGTTTCATGAAATTTGGAATCAAAAAGTCACATGAAATGATAAGTTCCATTCCTATTGGAATTTGCACCATTAAGTTAATGGAACTATAGATCATCAACAAAATCATGAAAACTTGCCCAAATGACTCTAGATGAACTCTACAACAAATGTCATGAAGGGTTCATGTTGAGCAAATGTCAAGAAAATGCCCCGATTGGCCTAAAACCCTAGTTTAGGTTTTATCGAGTTGCTACTTTGACCAAAGTGGAAGTTTAACTTCTGTACCAGTTATGAGGTTTGACCTTAAATAAAAGTTGTAGTCCATCTTATGTAGAACAAACTTTGTTTAATGGTCAAGAGTTAGTTTGGCCTGTAACCTAGTCAAATAGAGCTCATAAGTTTGAATCAGCTGCTGTTTTTCAAGGCCCAGGAAATATTCTAAGTCCTGGATTGACAGCAGAAAATTGACATGTTCATGCAATTGTATCTTCTAAATTTGTGTGGTAGCTCAATTTAATTCTTTACTAGGAGTTGAAGTACTTTTCATGATGGAGCCAATGAATCAGGTCTCATCAAGTTTGGAGTTCATTTGGATCTTTGAAAACAGTTCCGAAAACAGCAAAAGTTTACTTTGTTACCTTTCGACATCAACACGTTGGCATTCCGCGTTCTCCAATTTTTGTTAAGCAACTCAAGTTGAGGCAAATACAAAAGTTGGAGTAGACATTATGGAGAAGAGCATGTAAAAAGATGGCATCAGTTTGACTTCGTTTTGACCATCAAGTTGGATTTTTGCTCAGCACTGTCAATGCGCTGACACTATCATGTTGGTCACTAATTATCTTCTAATCTATTGCCCTAATGACCTGAGTGACTAAATAAAAGTTGGAGAGCTTCACGTGGGCGTCAAACTTCGTTTTTGGCCCATTCGATGATTCGGCCTGGAAGCAGCCCAAAACGACGCCCCACGCCGGCCACTTCACCACACGCCGTGTGTCCGGGACGTGGTGACCATGCAGAGCAGCGTGCCCCCCATGGCCGATGCGCGTCTGTGCCGCTGCTGCATGCTCCTGCCACCTCCTTGCCCTCGCCTCGATGTGGAGAAGTGCCTGGAGCTGCTCCCTCTCGCTCACTTGCCCTCTCTTCGTGCTCCCCATCTCCCTTGCTCGCGCTGCAGATGGCGGCCGCGGACGCGACCGCCATTGCCGGCCACTGCGGAGCTCCACGGCAGCGCTATTCTTCCTCCTTTGCCCGAGCCAACCACATCATCGTGTTCTACAGTCCGCGCCGCCGCCACCAGCCCCCTCCGATAGCGTCGCTCGCCGCTGCCGCTGCTCGCCAGCGGAGCAGCTGCCGCCGTCCTGCTCAGCTCACATGGCCGAGCCGCCTTGGTCCGCCCTGGGCGAAGCTGAGCATACCAGCGGGTGCGAGAAGGCCACCCCGTACTCCGCCGCCACTCCATTGCCGCCGGCGTGGCCTCCTCCGGCCGGAGCAGCAAGCTCCGGCGACCCCTCTCTGTAAATCCCGACCAGGGACCTCGCGCTCGAAATTCGACTAAAGTCAGGGGTCTAAGTGCACACCGAAAGACTCAAGTGAATAGTGCCAAAAGGACCTTTTTTGGTAGTTTTTGCTGATTTTTGAAAAGGCATAGTAAATCATAGAAAATTCGTAAAATAGCAAATGAGGACTTTTTGTAATCCTTGTGAAATTATCTATGCAGTGGATCTATAATATGGCATGTTTTAGTTTAATGTTTTTGCTGTAAAAATAGATTTTTCAGATTAGGTTTTCAATGCTAGTTGTATTTGTCACTTTCATAACTGCAAATGTAGGGCTCCAAACGAAGTGAAATTTTTGTGGTATGCTACTCATGTGATGTTTGATGTGTGGTAAAAATTTCATGAATTTTAGTTGTAGTATGAGTGAGTTATTGATTCATCTTGCTCTCACATGAATTCTTGCATTAGACATTTGTCTTTTTCATAGAGGTTGATATATAGGTACAAATGGTTTGAAATTTGTACAGTAAACTATTGGGAGCATATGTAGGCCACTGTAATTTTGGTAGAATTTATTGTGTACTTTTAATATGTGTTCCTAACTCCACCTAATTATTTAGATAAATTACGAAATGTATTAAAATAATTTATTTAGCAATGGACACTATGTTTTCTGGTGTTTATTAGTGATGTGTGATATTTTGGTAAAGTTGGTTTTGTCCAATTATATGTTTGCAACATAAGTTAATAATTATTTCTTGCAAATGAGGTTTCTGGACAGATCTGGAAACTTAGCAAAGTTCTTCATGATATTGTGCTTTGTTGTTAAACTTATTTATATAAAAGTTGTAGATAATTCATGTATCTAGCTGCTGTTAAAATTTGGTATCATTTGGTCAAGTAGTTTTTGAGTTATTGATGTTTAAAGCCAGGTTCCAGATTTGGTTGCTCTCTGTTTGGAGCAGACCAGATTCTGTAGTTTCATCTTTTAGACCTATTAAACTTGGGAATCAGGATTAGGTGATATTGAATGAATTGTAGAAAATTTCATAAGCTTTCTATAATGTCTTCTTGCAAGTCATTTGGATTTGTAGAACTCCAGATATGATTGATTTACTCAGCTACTGCATGTATGTCCAGAATTGTTGAAAATACATGGATGCTTGGTTACTTTGCTTGCTTGTTATTAAGTGTGATTCATGTCTATGGTGATGAAGTTAGTACACCTGAGGCTTTGTAAATCTTGAGTTATGTTTGGTATTGCTTCCCTTGCTATCTTAGCATAATAGGTGGTGTGATGTTTATTTGAGCAATATAAAGTGCTTATGTGTATTTAGCGTAACCTTGTACTTGCCTTGTTTAGTGTGTGATGCATCATCTATTGCATTCCTATATATTCATACACTTGCATCTTGCATCTCATTTAGGTACACTAGATGCACCATGTGAAGGACGTGAGGTGGAGCTAACTAGAAGATAGTGTTGGTGGACCTATCTCGGAGATGGAATGATCGGACAAGTGCTAGAATGAGGGAATGCTCGCCAAGCGAGTTTCATCTGACAAACTCTAACTTGAGTCGGATCCCAGGCAAGCCCCGGAGCAATATAAGCCTCCTACCTTCAAAGCAATTAATTCTATATATGTTATAAGTATTGTTGCATTAAGTGGTAGGAGTTGGTTGAAAACCTTGCTGCATTATATCATTCCTTGTCCAGATATATGAATCCTTGAATCCTACGTAGACTAGGATCGAGTAGATGCTTAGCCCTGCTTTAAGCGGTAGAAGTCAGGTGATTTCCTGTCACCTGCGAGATGTAGGGATATTCATATATGGCACGGTTGGCTATATTTGCTATCGTGGAATGGAACCATGTGTTAATAAAAAGAAATGAGACCGGGCGGGATGACGATAGTGAAGCAACAAGGCATGGAGGTCTTGGGTGTAGATCTATCCCCGTCTGAGTCGTTTAAGGACCGATTCGCTGTATGTCCTTGAGTCATGTTGAACGTAGTCTAACACTTAGTTGGCTAGATAAGTCGTTCCGACCGCGAAGCCGAGTAATACGGTTCAGGCCGGGAATCGAATGGTAGGTCGCATCTTGGAGGAGAGAAAGGATGTGCTTGGGGACATTGGCGTGAGACCAAGGGGGGTTAGAGTCCCTAACACCTGGCAGAGTGTCGCCCTTGGGGATGCGACATTAGTTGGACCCGTGACTCCTGAACTGTACCAAAGGTGACCTGAGCAGCCCTCGCCAGGCGTGACTCGGTGAGTGTTAAAAATATCCCTCCAGCTGGATAGGAATTCGATTCGAATCACCGTCGCTCCCGGTTAGTGAGCACTTGACTTGAGCAGCGGCAACGTAGATTCAATTAAATTGAACTGATGGTTAATTGGATAACGATGGAAAGGTTGCCTCAATTTATACCTGCTATGGTTAATATTGTTTGCTCCTAATAAAGCGAGTGCTCTAGTACAGGGTCTAATATAGATGACAGATTAATGATAATTAACTTAATGCTTAAGCATTAATGATTACTTATCCATAATAAGCTTTTATGCAAAATCTTGTCAAACTAGCCCACTTCATATCAGCCTTGCATGATGCTTGGTGTCACTTTATTTCTGGTTTATGACGGGTAAGTCTAGCTGAGTACATTGTCATACTCAGGGTTTTGTCCCCACTTGTTGCAGGTTGTGATGTATCATGGTGACTGCAAGAGTTGGTTGTCTCCTGCCGTAGAGGCGGATTGTGATCATGGGCATGATCCTTCTGAGTTATCTTCTCTCTAATGCTTTTGTTGGAAGTCGACCTTGGTACTGGCATGTATTTGAAATAAGGGTGTTGTTAGTTTCAAATTACTTTGCTTCCGCTACTTTCCAATGTAAGTTGTAATAACTATGTTGAACTCCGATGTATATTGAATTACTTGTGAAATGGTTGTAACATGTGACTTGTTATGTTGAATCACTACGATCTTGGCTTGTATGTTGGTTGGTTTGAAATCCCTCGTGATTTCATTGGACTACCAGAGTTATATGGGCTCAAGTGTGAGAATTTGATCACTTTGGTGATTGTTTTTATACTTGTGCTCTTATAATTTGGACGGTTATGTTACAAAGATCACATACACTCCACATATATTCGCTGCTCCTACACTGGGAGTATGCAACAACATGTTTTCCATCCACCTAAAAATGTTCTACTCCTACATTGAGAATAGACGCAAAAATATGATTGTTAGGATAAATGCTCCAAGATCTTATAAATGTCTCTCTTGAAAAGTTTCAATTGCAGAAAAAGAGGCATGGACTATGCAATAGTAATTCAAGTAAAAAATAGGAAAAAAGTATTGAAAAAGTGGACAAGTTTCTGAGATATTAAAAACAATTAGTACTCAGATGCCCACCTGAAAAAAAGTGAAGAGAAAGATGGATAAGATAGCCCATGTTTTCTTTTCAAAGAGTTTTCATGTTTCAAACAAGAGAGACATGTTTCAAGGAGCATAGTAGAATTAGGTTAGCCACCATATACATATCCACACACATGCACATCTTGATCTAAGAGTATGACATTTTTCTCCTTGGATCCTTGTTTTGACTTTATAATATATGCAATGCAAGTATGCTTTCATTATTCATCTCTATCTGAGCTCCACATAAAGCTTTTAGAAGTAGTCAAAACGAAGGCAAAGTCACCTATGCCTTGGTGAGGATCTAAAAATACAACATATACTGAGTGATTTGACAATACCACAAAAAGGAGAAGGAGCTATGTTTTGTTTTCAAAAATCTTAAATGTTTCTCCAATTGACTTGACTGAAGGAAGATGATGATCTATTTCAAGTTGTTCCATTCTTCAACTACCCAAAGTTTCATGGTAAACACATTGAATCATGCAGAGCATGTATGACAAAGAATGATTTTATGTTGATTTCTTATCCTAAGGTTATGTCTTGAGTAATCCATCCTTTTATCGAGGATGAGTAAAAACCTAAGTATGGGGGAGCTTGTTGACGTTAGTTAACATACATCATCAACTCTCAATATACCTTGCAAAAATGACTAAACTGGATTACCAATGTAAACTTAGGGGTTTAAACTAACAAATTTCATGAGTTTTGGTAAATCTGTGTTTTCAACATGATTTAATCAGAAAACCGCCAAGGAGGACCTATTCGTCAAAGGAAATCATGGAATTTCACCGTGTAACCGATGTGAGAAGACTCTAGAAGACTTCAGGAGACTCTCCACCGAAGCGAAGGCCAAAACACTGCCAGGTGGGGTCGACCGGCCCCACATGGAGGCCGCCCAGCCCCTGGGGTTCCCACCTGTCAGCCTTCTTGCTATGTCGGTTCTCCACCGCCTCCTAGGATGCATCTACATCGTTTATTCAAGTCGGTTTGATCCGAAGGTCTAGGATGATTCAATGGGGCTATATATATCTACCTGCACCCCCCTCAAGGTATTAAGCCAAGTTAGATCCTAAGAGCTAAGAAGCCAGAAATCCTAATCCATATGTCCACCAGGATCTAGTGCTAGCAATCAAGAGAAGATTAGTCCTCGATAGGATCTAGTCTTGTATTAGAGATAGTAAGATAGCGTGAGAGAGAAGAGTTTGGAGGAGTCCTGGCCTATCGGTGCTCTCTCGCTATGACTTGTACCCTGGTGGAATCAAGTTCATCTTGAGCTTGCTTCTAAGATTTCTCTGGTAATCGACTTCTAATTCAAGTAAACATCTTGTTCATATTGTTCTTTAGGTTTGTGACTCTCTTTTGAGTACCTTAATCCTTGTAGCTCCTGGGTTAAAATATTATTTGTAGTGTAAGCGTGGTGCTTAGACTCGGTTACTCATGGATGTACCTGTCACACCCATTTTTAAGGACAAAAATAGGATGCATAAAGTACTCATGTGCGCCCCAGGACGTGATCGCACACATAAGTAGACAAATTACATAGTATCATCACAGTGCTTATTACATAGCGAATAAATATTTAAAACATAGTCTCGAATGATAGATAATAATAACTAATAGTAATCTCCAGCGGAAACTCCACACAGGGACACGGTTGACTGGTTGACACCAAGACTAGTACTCATTACGATAATCTTCCTCATAATCTTCATCTGTTATGGTGGAAATAGCAAGAGTGAGTCCATGTCGAATTCAACAAATATAACACAGGGTTCATGAGGCTCAAAAGGCTAGACACTGTTTAACTGCGTTTAGCTTTTAATCATATAATTAGCAATTGAATAGCATCAAGATAAACCGCTTCCCATTAAAGAACCAATGATCAATTGTAATATTGATAACAAATAGCATTAACATGAGCATAATAATAATCAACAATAATTAAGAATGATATAACAGTTATGATCAACTATTCCATAAGCATCCCCAAGGCCGCTCGTATCCGTGAGCACGGCTAGTATACCAGTTTTTAACTCTGCGCAGAGGTGTACACTTTCACTGTGAGTCATGATTTCCAAGTGAGTGGGTAGATCAAGCCCAAACACCAGAGAACCATATAAAGCCATCCAAAAGTTTGTCTAACAAGTTAGGGCCATTAGATTCACTCGGCAGGCAGATGTAGAACCCCCTTCCCTGTGGCACAACAACCGCAGCCTATACACACTAGGCCAGGGGCTCGCACTACACCCAACGTGGCAAGCCTTTCTTACGCCATTTAAGGTAACCACTAACAAGCTAGAAAAGGTCTCTTGAACAACTAAAGCCAGAGCCATATAGCCCTCACAGCTGTACTGTATATCCCGGTTATCACTTACAGATAAGTCCTTATGGAGAGAAACCAGAGCATCAAAATAATACACAAGCTCTAGCCCCCTTTTAACAGTAATAAAATCATCTTAATGGTTGATTGCTTAATCCATTAATCAAGGGCCTCCTGTGGCTGCAGACACATGGCTGGCTACTTGGCACGCGCTGGTATCACGGTTTCTAGTCATAATCCATTATGAAATGATAGTCGATGTGTTATTTTCTCGTGTTCCTTTTCTTGGTTATCTCTCCACATTGTATCGTAAGATCCATATCTTAGACCGAAAGTAGTGGAGTTTCCTTCTAAAGTTGCTAAGAGGATAACCTTTGAAGAATAGGTCGCCGACATAAACATTAACAGACGACAATATGTGGTAGCCCAATGACTCTATTTAGTTGCCCCCGTATTGACGAATGTCATCTAGTAAGCAAGTATCTCAACTCTATTGGATAAAAAGGACACACAACATTTACTGTTGGACAAGTTATCGGTGGGATGAGAATCAATTGTCACATTGTGCATAATGACCATACAATCAAAATCAACCATCTCTGGTGTGACTCCTTATCTGCTGACCTCGATGGCAACCATTCGTTCTGCGTCAACCACGATTATTTTGACCAAGAGAGAAGATTTATGAATTTTTAGTGTTGAGAGACAACTGACTAGTTACCAATAGGAAGGTTAATCTCCAACTAGGTAATGACTCCTTGGTAGCTACGAAGGCTATGTCTTACAGAGCAATAACCAACAAGAAGTCAATTAACTAGCCAACAACTTGAGTGATACTCTATCTTCCAGAGCCATTGGGACCAAGTCAATTCAATCTTGGACAATCACACAGATAGTGCAAGGTGTTCTATCAACTAAAGTGAAGAATTAGAGAAAGCATACCCTAGTTTCAATTAGCATCCTTATGCCCTTAGGTGCCACAAACGGTTTGTTTATAACTATTGGATGAAGTATCGAGGACTATTCAGAAACGGTTCCTTATTCTTGTAGGAAGATCCTCTAGGTAGAGTATGCATTTCGTCTTGCTAAAACAGTCGCAAGTTCAAAGTGTGTGCACCATCGGATTGGTATGTACATTAATGGTCGAGATCTGCTACTGGATGGCCCTTTTGAGGTCCCAAAGACACTAGTTTACACTCTTTCGTTTGCTTTTGCTTTCTCGTATCAACAATGTACGAGCAGCCTTGGTGTTCTACAAATCAATTTATACCATCACAAATCAAAAGCAATTTGAAAAGTGTCAAACAACAAATTTCCCATCTTAAAGCTGCTATTTGATCATAAAGAGGAAGCCTCAAGGTGAAAGGTTGGCCTGGCAAAGTTGCTATGCTGCAAGTCAACTCAACTTACAGTGCAACTAAGTCACGAAGGAAAATTTTACTCAATCGCTTGGTGGTAGTCTACTCCTCGCGGTTTAGTGAATATTTACAACTTATGTTGTCCTTAAGGCCTCACTACATCTTTCTTTGGGAATTATTTTCCAATGATGACATAGTTTGGTACCTTATAAATATTTTTACCCAAGAGGTTGCATCTGATTCAACCCAGATAACTGTTGTCTTTGGATAAGAGAATCTTCGTAGGTAACATTTGGTAGAAATATGGAGTCGACAAAGTCTGCTATCACATTCACTATTCTCTCAACAGACTCAGATAATACAATTTTGTCATCAGAGAAAGAGAACTGCACACATGGAATAGTAAGTAGTTTTCCATTAGTTGATATCTGAATGATCGAATATTTACGACCAGCATAGACCTTGTCTGTTGGTTAGTCAGTTTCCTATAGCCTCAGAGGTTTTTGTTGTCTATTGTCTCACCCCTTTTGGAAGGTTGTACTCAAGCCACTTTGGTAGAGGACTGCTTTTCAAACTTTGGGAACATAGAGTCATTTCAATGAGTATACTTCTGAAGATTTTTGATCTAGTGTAAAGTTCATATGGCCCATACTATATTCACTCAAGAAAGAGATACTTGTGCATGGATAACTCATGGACCAAATGATCTCCGTACACTGAGAATGCAGTACGTGCTATCTTGGATTCCTCCCAAAGTAACAATGCTTCATGGAAGCCAATGAAGGAAATTCTTCAGACAAATTTTACCATAAAGAGTAAGTATCAGAAAGTGCCTTTGACCAAATTGTTCACCGATGTTGAAGCTTTGTAGTTGAATGCTATAGTAGATGTTGAGAACTAGATAACATGCCTCTCTTCCTTAAAAGGTCTTCCATTCTGAATCTCGAGACGCGATTCTTTTAAGGGGGGAGGGCTGTAACACCCCAGGTGTTTGTCACTCACTAAGCAGTGGGTTTGAGCTCAAACATGATAGATTAAGTGGAGATGACAATGTCAAGATCAACCTATGGAGATGAGCCTAAACTAAAGTTGGAGGTTGCACCATTGCTTTACATATAGGCCCCTTTTCAAGATATATTCTTGGGTGGTGTTATTGCAATATCTTCAGGTGTCTCACCTTACTACCTATCCATATTGATCCATGGAAAAGTTTCATGAAATTTGGAATCAAAAAGTCACATGAAATGATAAGTTCCATTCCTATTGGAATTTGCACCATTAAGTTAATGGAACTATAGATCATCAACAAAATCATGAAAACTTGCCCAAATGACTCTAGATGAACTCTACAACAAATGTCATGAAGGGTTCATGTTGAGCAAATGTCAAGAAAATGCCCCGATTGGCCTAAAACCCTAGTTTAGGTTTTATCGAGTTGCTACTTTGACCAAAGTGGAAGTTTAACTTCTGTACCAGTTATGAGGTTTGACCTTAAATAAAAGTTGTAGTCCATCTTATGTAGAACAAACTTTGTTTAATGGTCAAGAGTTAGTTTGGCCTGTAACCTAGTCAAATAGAGCTCATAAGTTTGAATCAGCTGCTGTTTTTCAAGGCCCAGGAAATATTCTAAGTCCTGGATTGACAGCAGAAAATTGACATGTTCATGCAATTGTATCTTCTAAATTTGTGTGGTAGCTCAATTTAATTCTTTACTAGGAGTTGAAGTACTTTTCATGATGGAGCCAATGAATCAGGTCTCATCAAGTTTGGAGTTCATTTGGATCTTTGAAAACAGTTCCGAAAACAGCAAAAGTTTACTTTGTTACCTTTCGACATCAACACGTTGGCATTCCGCGTTCTCCAATTTTTGTTAAGCAACTCAAGTTGAGGCAAATACAAAAGTTGGAGTAGACATTATGGAGAAGAGCATGTAAAAAGATGGCATCAGTTTGACTTCGTTTTGACCATCAAGTTGGATTTTTGCTCAGCACTGTCAATGCGCTGACACTATCATGTTGGTCACTAATTATCTTCTAATCTATTGCCCTAATGACCTGAGTGACTAAATAAAAGTTGGAGAGCTTCACGTGGGCGTCAAACTTCGTTTTTGGCCCATTCGATGATTCGGCCTGGAAGCAGCCCAAAACGACGCCCCACGCCGGCCACTTCACCACACGCCGTGTGTCCGGGACGTGGTGACCATGCAGAGCAGCGTGCCCCCCATGGCCGATGCGCGTCTGTGCCGCTGCTGCATGCTCCTGCCACCTCCTTGCCCTCGCCTCGATGTGGAGAAGTGCCTGGAGCTGCTCCCTCTCGCTCACTTGCCCTCTCTTCGTGCTCCCCATCTCCCTTGCTCGCGCTGCTGATGGCGGCCGCAGACGCGACCGCCATTGCCGGCCACTGCGGAGCTCCACGGCAGCGCTATTCTTCCTCCTTTGCCCGAGCCAACCACATCATCGTGTTCTACAGTCCACGCCGCCGCCACCAGCCCCCTCCGATAGCGTCGCTCGCCGCTGCCGCTGCTCGCCGGCGGAGCAGCTGCCGCCGTCCTGCTCAGCTCACGTGGCCGAGCCGCCTTGGTCCGCCCTGGGCGAAGCTGAGCATACCAGCGGGTGCGAGAAGGCCACCCCGTACTCCGCCGCCACTCCATTGCCGCCGGCGTGGCCTCCTCCGGCCGGAGCAGCAAGCTCCGGCGACCCCTCTCTGTAAATCCCGACCAGGGACCTCGCGCTCGAAATTCGACTAAAGTCAGGGGTCTAAGTGCACACCGACAGACTCAAGTGAATAGTGCCAAAAGGACCTTTTTTTGGTAGTTTTTGCTGATTTTTGAAAAGGCATAGTAAATCATAGAAAATTCGTAAAATAGCAAATGAGGACTTTTTGTAATCCTTGTGAAATTATCTATGCAGTGGATCTATAATATGGCATGTTTTAGTTTAATGTTTTTGCTGTAAAAATAGATTTTTCAGATTAGGTTTTCAATGCTAGTTGTATTTGTCACTTTCATAACTGCAAATGTAGGGCTCCAAACGAAGTGAAATTTTTGTGGTATGCTACTCATGTGATGTTTGATGTGTGGTAAAAATTTCATGAATTTTAGTTGTAGTATGAGTGAGTTATTGATTCATCTTGCTCTCACATGAATTCTTGCATTAGACATTTGTCTTTTTCATAGAGGTTGATATATAGGTCCAAATGGTTTGAAATTTGTACAGTAAACTATTGGGAGCATATGTAGGCCACTGTAATTTTGGTAGAATTTATTGTGTACTTTTAATATGTGTTCCTAACTCCACCTAATTATTTAGATAAATTACGAAATGTATTAAAATGATTTATTTAGCAATGGACACTATGTTTTCTGGTGTTTATTAGTGATGTGTGATATTTTGGTAAAGTTGGTTTTGTCCAATTATATGTTTGCAACATAAGTTAATAATTATTTCTTGCAAATGAGGTTTCTGGACAGATCTGGAAACTTAGCAAAGTTCTTCATGATATTGTGCTTTGTTGTTAAACTTATTTATATAAAAGTTGTAGATAATTCATGTATCTAGCTGCTGTTAAAATTTGGTATCATTTGGTCAAGTAGTTTTTGAGTTATTGATGTTTAAAGCCAGGTTCCAGATTTGGTTGCTCTCTGTTTGGAGCAGACCAGATTCTGTAGTTTCATCTTTTAGACCTATTAAACTTGGGAATCAGGATTAGGTGATATTGAATGAATTGTAGAAAATTTCATAAGCTTTCTATAATGTCTTCTTGCAAGTCATTTGGATTTGTAGAACTCCAGATATGATTGATTTACTCAGCTACTGCATGTATGTCCAGAATTGTTGAAAATACATGGATGCTTGGTTACTTTGCTTGCTTGTTATTAAGTGTGATTCATGTCTATGGTGATGAAGTTAGTACACCTGAGGCTTTGTAAATCTTGAGTTATGTTTGGTATTGCTTCCCTTGCTATCTTAGCATAATAGGTGGTGTGATGTTTATTTGAGCAATATAAAGTGCTTATGTGTATTTAGCGTAACCTTGTACTTGCCTTGTTTAGTGTGTGATGCATCATCTATTGCATTCCTATATATTCATACACTTGCATCTTGCATCTCATTTAGGTACACTAGATGCACCATGTGAAGGACGTGAGGTGGAGCTAACTAGAAGATAGTGTTGGTGGACCTATCTCGGAGATGGAATGATCGGACAAGTGCTAGAATGAGGGAATGCTCGCCAAGCGAGTTTCATCTGACAAACTCTAACTTGAGTCGGATCCCAGGCAAGCCCCGGAGCAATATAAGCCTCCTACCTTCAAAGCAATTAATTCTATATATGTTATAAGTATTGTTGCATTAAGTGGTAGGAGTTGGTTGAAAACCTTGCTGCATTATATCATTCCTTGTCCAGATATATGAATCCTTGAATCCTACGTAGACTAGGATCGAGTAGATGCTTAGCCCTGCTTTAAGCGGTAGAAGTCAGGTGATTTCCTGTCACCTGCGAGATGTAGGGATATTCATATATGGCACGGTTGGCTATATTTGCTATCGTGGAATGGAACCATGTGTTAATAAAAAGAAATGAGACCGGGCGGGATGACGATAGTGAAGCAACAAGGCATGGAGGTCTTGGGTGTAGATCTATCCCCGTCTGAGTCGTTTAAGGACCGATTCGCTGTATGTCCTTGAGTCATGTTGAACGTAGTCTAACACTTAGTTGGCTAGATAAGTCGTTCCGACCGCGAAGCCGAGTAATACGGTTCAGGCCGGGAATCGAATGGTAGGTCGCATCTTGGAGGAGAGAAAGGATGTGCTTGGGGACATTGGCGTGAGACCAAGGGGGGTTAGAGTCCCTAACACCTGGCAGAGTGTCGCCCTTGGGGATGCGACATTAGTTGGACCCGTGACTCCTGAACTGTACCAAAGGTGACATGAGCAGCCCTCGCCAGGCATGACTCGGTGAGTGTTAGAAATATCCCTCCAGCTGGATAGGAATTTGATTCGAATCACCGTCGCTCCCGGTTAGTGAGCACTTGACTTGAGCAGCGGCAACGTAGATTCAATTAAATTGAACTGATGGTTAATTGGATAACGATGGAAAGGTTGCCTCAATTTATACCTGCTATGGTTAATATTGTTTGCTCCTAATAAAGCGAGTGCTCTAGTACAGGGTCTAATATAGATGACAGGTTAATGATAATTAACTTAATGCTTAAGCATTAATGATTACTTATCCATAATAAGCTTTTATGCAAAATCTTGTCAAGCTAGCCCACTTCATATCAGCCTTGCATGATGCTTGGTGTCACTTTATTTCTGGTTTATGACGGGTAAGTCTAGCTGAGTACATTGTCGTACTCAGGGTTTTATCCCCACTTGTTGCAGGTTGTGATGTATCATGGTGACTGCAAGAGTTGGTTGGCTCCTGCCGTAGAGGCGGATTGTGATCATGGGCATGATCCTTCTGAGTTATCTTCTCTCTAATGCTTTTGTTGGAAGTCGACCTTGGTACTGGCATGTATTTGAAATAAGGGTGTTGTTAGTTTCAAATTACTTTGCTTCCGCTACTTTCCAATGTAAGTTGTAATAACTATGTTGAACTCCGATGTATATTGAATTACTTGTGAAATGGTTGTAACATGTGACTTGTTATGTTGAATCACTACGATCTTGGCTTGTATGTTGGTTGGTTTGAAATCCCTCGTGATTTCATTGGACTACTAGAGTTATATGGGCTCAAGTGTGAGAATTTGATCACTTTGGTGATTGTTTTAATACTTGTGCTCTTATAATTTGGACGGTTATGTTACAAAGATCACATACACTCCACATATATTCGCTGCTCCTACACTGGGAGTATGCAACAACATGTTTTCCATCCACCCAAAAATGTTCTACTACTACATTGAGAATAGACGCAAAAATATGATTGTTAGGATAAATGCTCCAAGATCTTATAAATGTCTCTCTTGAAAAGTTTCAATTGCAGAAAAAGAGGCATGGACTATGCAATAGTAATTCAAGTAAAAAATAGGAAAAAAGTATTGAAAAAGTGGACAAGTTTCTGAGATATTAAAAACAATTAGTACTCAGATGCCCACCTGAAAAAAAGTGAAGAGAAAGATGGATAAGATAGCCCATGTTTTCTTTTCAAAGAGTTTTCATGTTTCAAACAAGAGAGACATGTTTCAAGGAGCATAGTAGAATTAGGTTAGCCACCATATACATATCCACACACATGCACATCTTGATCTAAGAGTATGACATTTTTCTCCTTGGATCCTTGTTTTGACTTTATAATATATGCAATGCAAGTATGCTTTCATTATTCATCTCTATCTGAGCTCCACATAAAGCTTTTAGAAGTAGTCAAAAAGAAGGCAAAGTCATCTATGCCTTGGTGAGGATCTAAAAATACTACATATACTGAGTGATTTGACAATACCACAAAAAGGAGAAGGAGCTATGTTTTGTTTTCAAAAATCTTAAATGTTTCTCCAATTGACTTGACTGAAGGAAGATGATGATCTGTTTCAAGTTGTTCCATTCTTCAACTACCCAAAGTTTCATGGTAAACACATTGAATCATGCAGAGCATGTATGACAAAGAATGATTTTATGTTGATTTCTTATCCTAAGGTTATGTCTTGAGTAATCCATCCTTTTATCAAGGATGAGTAAAAACCTAAGTATGGGGGAGCTTGTTGACGTTAGTTAACATACATCATCAACTGTCAATATACCTTGCACAAATGACTAAACTGGATTACCAATGTAAACTTAGGGGTTTAAACTAACAAATTTCATGAGTTTTGGTAAATCTGTGTTTTCAACATGATTTAATCAGAAAACCGCCAAGGAGGACCTATTCGTCAAAGGAAATCATGGAATTTCACCGTGTAACCGATGTGAGAAGACTCTAGAAGACTTCAGGAGACTCTCCACCGAAGCGAAGGCCAAAACACTGCCAGGTGGGGTCGACCGGCCCCACATGGAGGCCGCCCAGCCCCTGGGGTTCCCACCTGTCAGCCTTCTTGCTATGTCGGTTCTCCACCGCCTCCTAGGATGCATCTACATCGTTTATTCAAGTCGGTTTGATCCGAAGGTCTAGGATGATTCAATGGGGCTATATATATCTACCTGCACCCCCCTCAGGGTATTAAGCCAAGTTAGATCCTAAGAGCTAAGAAGCCAGAAATCCTAATCCATATGTCCACCAGGATCTAGTGCTAGCAATCAAGAGAAGATTAGTCCTCGATAGGATCTAGTCTTGTATTAGAGATAGTAAGATAGCGTGAGAGAGAAGAGTTTGGAGGAGTCCTGGCCTATCGGTGCTCTCTCGCTATGACTTGTACCCTGGCGGAATCAAGTTCATCTTGAGCTTGCTTCTAAGATTTCTCTGGTAATCGACTTCTAATTCAAGTAAACATCTTGTTCATATTGTTCTTTAGGTTTGTGACTCTCTTTTGAGTACCTTAATCCTTGTAGCTCCTGGGTTAAAATATTATTTGTAGTGTAAGCATGGTGCTTAGACTCGGTTACTCATGGATGTACCTGTCACACCCATTTTTAAGGACAAAAATAGGATGCATAAAGTACTCATGTGCGCCCCAGGACGTGATCGCACACATAAGTAGACAAATTACATAGTATCATCACAGTGCTTATTACATAGCGAATAAATATTTAAAACATAGTCTCGAATGATAGATAATAATAACTAATAGTAATCTCCAGCGGAAACTCCACACAGGGACACGGTTGACTGGTTGACACTAAGACTAGTACTCATTACGATAATCTTCCTCATAATCTTCATCTGTTATGGTGGAAATAGCAAGAGTGAGTCCATGTCGAACTCAACAAATATAACACAGGGTTCATGAGGCTCAAAAGGCTAGACACTGTTTAACTGCGTTTAGCTTTTAATCATATAATTAGCAATTGAATAGCATCAAGATAAACCGCTTCCCATTAAAGAACCAATGATCAATTGTAATATTGATAACAAATAGCATTAACATGAGCATAATAATAATCAACAATAATTAAGCATGATATAACAGTTATGATCAACTATTCCATAAGAATCCCTAAGGCCGCTCGTATCCGTGAGCACGGCTAGTATACCAGTTTTTAACTCTGCGCAGAGGTGTACACTTTCACTGTGAGTCATGATTTCCAAGTGAGTGGGTAGATCAAGCCCAAACACCAGAGAACCATATAAAGCCATCCAAAAGTTTGTCTAACAAGTTAGGGCCATTAGATTCACTCGGCAGGCAGATGTAGAACCCCCTTCCCTGTGGCACAACAACCGCAGCCTATACACACTAGGCCAGGGGCTCGCACTACACCCAACGTGGCAAGCCTTTCTTACGCCATTTAAGGTAACCACTAACAAGCTAGAAAAGGTCTCTTGAACAACTAAAGCCAGAGCCATATAGCCCTCACAGCTGTACTGTATATCCCGGTTATCACTTATAGATAAGTCCTTATGGAGAGAAACCAGAGCATCAAAATAATACACAAGCTCTAGCCCCCTTTTAACAGTAATAAAATCATCTTAATGGTTGATTGCTTAATCCATTAATCAAATTACAAGATCATTGTTCTTAGTTTAAGCACTAGCAGTAGCTACCCATATGCATTCCTAAGGTTGACAAGGAATCAAGATAACAAGTACTAAGTTATAATCTCTAAGGTTGTCAAGGTAAGCACATGCATATGTATGACAATTCAATGTATTGGTAACAAGGATAGTCCTGTGTTATACTTGCCTTGATCAAAGCTCTCCAAATGATGCTGACTTGGCTCAAAGTAATACTCCGAATCGTCCAAATACTGCTCACCTTCTATACTCGATCATCAATCAACAACATACATGCATCCATTCAAACATACACGAAGCAAACAAAGAGATATAATTAGAACAGTACACCAACAGTAGCAAAACAGTAATAAAAGTTTATAAAACTCTTCTACACATTTCTACGATCACACAAACGCAAAGATCACCAAATTCGGAGTTAAAACGTAAAAGTTATGAATTTTCTAAGATTTCCTATAGATAAATAAATACTTAATTATAAACTCAAAAAATAAATTATCAAAACTAACTGTACAACTACACTAACATGTAGAGCTCGCAAATACGAACCTAACGCAACTTGAACGGATCAAATCGGAGTTAAAACGAAGTTTTTATGACCAAAACAATTCTAGTGGCAAAACTGTAATTTTCGGAAAACGTATTTTTAAATAAACCGGAAGAGAATACGTTTTCAAAACGCGAAAGCGCATTTTCAGAAATACGCTAAGGACCGTGGGTTGATTACTAAAAACCCGAGGGTCTCTTTAGAAAAATTACCCCGCGAAGGGGTATCTTCTAATCTGGGCCATTGATTTGAAAACGGACGGCTCACAATCACCTGCAACGCTATAGTGAAACATCCGGCCTCCTTCTCCAAGTCCGGCCGGCAACCCCCATGGCCGGCGGCCCTTCCATGGCCGGAGATGGCGGTTTTCCCAAACTAAAACCCTAATCGACCCGAAACTTAAGCCAAACGAAGGAGAAGCTCAATTCGAACTCATCTAGACGGAAAAAGATCACTACAATGGACCGAACACGGCGTGCGACAACAAGGGGGCGGCGGCACCATTACCGGCCACTGTGAGCTCCAAATCCACGGTATAAAGCACAAAAGCTTCAATGGAAAACATTGGGAGTAAGAGGAGAAGACAACAAACTTACCCAAGCGAAGAAATTGACCACCAAACCACCCTAAGGCCTCACCCGCGCCCAACCGAAACCGTCGGCTATGCCCTAATCCCTAGAGCTTGATTTCCTGTGGCTAGCCTAGCGTTTTAGTTGAAAAACGGAAAAAGGGAGATACCTGGCTATCCTTTTATAAGGTCACCTCTCCTATTTTGGTTAGTAAATCGGGGATTGAAGATCGGTTCGGTTGGACACCGAAGCTCGAGTCCTACCCGGCTATGGCGAGAGCTAGAAGAGACGACTGACAGGCCGACCCCACCGGTCAGCGAAAGGAAAAGGAGGGAGGCGGATTGTTGACGGTCCTTAAGTACCAAATATAGTTATCAAATAAATAAAGAAAAGGATCCAAATGCAACCAACACCTAGACTTAGGTTTTTATCTGACAGAATTCCACGAGTTTTGGTGTTTGTCTGTTTCTGCAGGGGGTTATCAAAAAATACGGAGGAAAGGCCCACACGTCGGGTTTACATAGAGATAATAACGTGTTCACCGATTTTCTATCATCTAGAAGACTCCAGAAGCCACGAGATCGAACGGGAGGCCGAACGGGCCCGGAGGCAGGGCGCCCGCCCTGCTCCCTAGGGCACCCACCCTCGCCTGAGAGCCAATCAGGCTCCGTCTCGCGGATTATGCTCCACCGACCTAAGGGATCAAGGAAAACCGTGCGATTAATGTCGGTTTGATCCAACGGCCCACGTTCACTTGAGGGGGCTATATAAGCAGGACCCCTGGCCCCTGGAGGAGGCACTCCCTCATTCTCAATTCCTCAAACCCTAATCTCAGGAGGAGAGTCTCTGATCAAGCCCTAGAGCCACCACATCAACTAGATCTCTAGTATAGCATAGCTACATAGGATTAGAACTAGAAGGAGTCAATCTTCGATTGGTTTCTGGATCTGTCAAGAGGATTCTTGGTAATTCCTTTATTGTTCTTCATTGTTCATCTTTGTTCTTCAATATTATGAATACAACTTTGTTCTATTTCAATATATTGACTATGACTATGCTCTACTTGTTTATGTTTGCAATTATATTGTTCTTAGTTTATCGTAGTTATACACTTGGCTTAGTTAGATTGGAATTATATACATGTTTAGGATCGTATAGCGTTTATCCATCGGATCCATGGGTAAATGATAAATATTGTGTAGGCGTGGTGCTTAGACCATATTTATCTGCGATTGCACCTTATATGCCGGATCGTGGGGTGGTCCGCGATGGTGACAGCTTCGTTGGTTCTTATATAGTCCCCCTCCCGTGTGTAAGGCAGGCAGAGCAACATTATTACGGGGGAGTGATTGCTATGTTTCTCATCTTCCTTGATAATATCACTATGCATGGGCGTAGTCCTTTCTCGCAATGATTGCCAAGTGTACTTGCACTAACTATGATATGCTAGACTTTATAGTTAAGAATAACTTAGGAAATATCCTTGTAGTTCATCCTAATACCATGCTAATGACTTGCTAGAATATCTGTTGAGGTGCTTATCATTATTATATGTGGCTAGCTGATCAGATTAATTATCTTTGTCACCATTCATACTTTATCTATATTTTATGTGACACTTACCCCTGTATGCAAGAGATAGATGAATGCTCTCACTTATACATGCAATGATTGATACTCATTTCTATATTCCATTCCATAATCAACATTGATGTTAGTAATCCCTTCCCAGTGGTAAAAATATAAATAACGATACCTGGAATACTTCCCGGTTAAAATGCTACATCGGTATTAATCTATGCGCTTGCAGATCTTATTTATTATTTATTTAGAAGAGCAGTTGCATATTTCAATACCGCATCTCTCATGTCATGCTGGGGATGACAACTTGGCTTAAGTGGCATGAGGGATAGGTTCGGCATTTTTGGCGCAGTTATCAGAATTAGAAAACTAAGTCTACTTTTGGTAATGACGTTAAGAATGCCCAACAAGCATTTTTGGCACCGTTGCCGGGGAAGGTTGATTTACTAACAAGGAATGAATACGGAATTTGAGTCATCATTCGCATCATTAAGTGATTGAGATCATCTCCCATACAGATTTACCCCTGTATTTTCCATTCTTATTATTTTGCAGGGTGATGTATGAATAGAGGACATCTTCCAGAAAATTTTGTTGACAACCCCGAAGCATTAATCAGAGGGGCAAGAGCCAAGCTCAAGAAGTCAACACTTCGACGCAACACTTCATCCAATCCAGAAGACCACCGAAGTTTTATCCGGAATTTGTCAACAGAGTTCGCAGCCATGGCGAACAAGACGATCCGCGAGTTCTCAGCTCCCACTACGGACAACATCCGCACTGGACCTGCCGCGGCCATCGACAAGAACTTTGAGCTCAAGCCAAGGCTCATCAACATGGTACAAGCCAACCAATTTTGTGGGAAGCCGCACAAAGATGCAAGTGCTCATCTCCAACACTTCCTGAAGATTTGCAGCACATTCACTTTATTAGATGTTCCCAGAGACGCCATACTACTTCGCCTTTTCCCATTCTCACTATTGGGGAGAGCGAAGCAGTGGTTCTACGCGACGAAGGATAAGAACACTACGTGGGCACTCTGCTCTACGAACTTTCTGGCTAAGTTCTTGCCCATGGGCAAGACCAATGCTCTCCGTGGGAAGATTACAAGTTTTCAGCAACAACATGATGAATCCGTTCCAGAAGCATGGGAGCGCTTTCAAGATTACATCCTAGAATGTCCCCATCATGGAATGGAAAGCTGGCTACTTATGCAGACTTTCTATCATGGGCTCATCACTAGTGCTCGTGAGACCATGGATGCTGCAGTTGGAGGCGCATTTCTATCACTCACCATACCACAAGCTACAGCCCTTGTGGAGAAGATGGCGTCCAACCAAGGTTGGAACGAAGAGAGGACTCAAACACGCAAGAAGGGTGGAGGTATGCACCAGCTCAAGGAGGTAGACATGCTGTCTGCAAAGTTAGACCTACTCATGAAAAAGCTCGATGACAAAGCTGGAGACAAAAGAGAAGTCATGAACGTCTACGACTCTCACATGACTTGTGAGGAATGTGGAGATACTGGACACTCAGGCAATCACTGCCCTGAGATGCTTGAGGATGCAAGGTACATCAACAACAACAACAACTACAACCGTCCTCAACAAAATCAAGGTTGGAATCAACAGAGGCCTAACTACTCAGGTAACTACTCAGGTAATTGTCAAGGTAATAACTCTTACAACAACAATAATAATTTTCCACCCCTGAGAGAGTTAGTGTCTAATCAAGGAAAGCTAATGGATAACTTGTCTAAGAAATTGGCATCCAATGATAAAATACTAGAAAACATAAATAATAGAATGGATAATTTCTCTATTGCCATCAAAAACCAAATTAGCTTTAATAAAATGATTGAATCTCAGTTAAATCAAATAGCTGTTGCTGTTCCTGCTACTAACCCCGGTATACCATCACAACCGGAAGGATTAGAATCTGCAAATCTTGTAGACATGTTTGATGCAGGTAACTATTGGAGTAATCCCGCTGTCGGAGTACATAATGACCTTCTGCCAGTCAAGAGAGGCGATCCAGGATGCCCCGTCATCCCGATCTCCATCGGCATGGTGGACTTCCCAGAAGCACTCTGTGACTTTGGCTCCAGCGTCAACATTATGCCCAGGGTACTCTATGAAAAATTCTTTACATATCCTTTATTAGAAACAACTATGTGTTTGCAGCTTGCAGATCGGACACTAAGCTTTCCTAAAGGAATATTAAAGAACATGTGTGTCCGAGTTGGTACCTCGTATGCTCCAGCTAACTTCGTGGTGATAGAGACCGGGTCCGATGAGAGGTCACCAGTTATTCTGGGAAGGCCATTCCTGAACACCTCGGGAGCTGTCATCTATGCCAGCGCTGCGAAGATCAACTTCAACATCAAGGGGAGAAAGGAGACGTTTTCCTTCAAGAACAAGATTACACAAATCCCAGAGCAACCCCAACATGAACCAAGGAAGAGGACCAACAGGAGGAACAAGCAGAACAAGAACAACCAAGGATGGACCGAATCAGCTAAGATGGTCACTGCAGTTCAAGGAGGTCAAGACCGATGACCCAAGTCACCGTTCCTAATCAAGAAGGACGACCCAGGTATGCCAAGCATTGAGTGCTCAATCAATGGATACTCCTTTCAGAAGGCGCTCTGCGACACTGGATCAGGCGTCAACATAATGGCCACAGTCACCTATCAGGTCTTGTACGGGACCATGCCCTTAAAACCAACATACACTCAACTCCAGATGGCAGATCAGACATCCCGAAAGGTCGAAGGTATAGTAACCGATGTCCCTGTTAAAATTAATGATCATTTTGTCCATACAGACTTTCAGGTCATTGACATGGGAGACGACGAGTACGATCCACCCATCATCCTAGGAAGACCGTTCCTAGGCACCGTCAAAGCAATCATCTACATTGGAACCAGAGAAGTCCATATGCATTTCCCCTCTGAGAAGGTACGCCGCTACTTTAATGACCCTAACTATATAGTTGAAGATTCTAAGCAGGTCAGGACAAGAAGAAGGCGACGTAACCGTAACCAAAGGAGGCAAATCATCAAGGACGTATGGGCAGACTATGAAGGAGAGGTCATAAGGCCCGAGGATACACAACAGGAGACCGAAGCACCAAGTCGGGTATGGAAAGCGAAGACAGTTACACAAGAAGAGGAGGCGCTGCCGGAACCACCGTCTACGCCACCCAAATCCCAGGACAACTAAGAAGAAAATAAGTCCTGTTCGGAGGACTTAAAAACACCGAACGCCGTGCCAAGAGGTAAACTTGGTAGTTATCATTTTCCCTTTAATTATTGCTCAGTTAATCATGTTCATTCTGTCTAAAAAAATGTTGAAAACAGTAAGCCCCATGTGAGTATGCGAGTGGCATAAAACCCATAAGTACATTCACTGTGGTGGCATAAAAAAAATAATAATATATATTTTCTCTGTTCTATAAAAATGAAAATAAAAATAGAGAGTGACATTTATCAAGGAAGCTCAAACATGATAAAGGCTAGATATTTATGCTAACGCTTAATCAAGTTCCACGAAGCTTTGTTGTCTATTTGAGCTCCACAGAATTCAGGAAGACTAGCAGATGGAGGACATCCTAATCGTTGTCAGGGTGCTGCCGACATTCAAATACACATCTGCACCTGCTAGCTACATCAGAAGAAATTACATCAAGATCCAGCTTGGGGGAGAGCACCCCCATTTATCCCGATAAGTATTTTTATCTACATTTATACCTATGCTTTATTAAAATAAAAAGATGCATAATCATGAAAACCCAAATAAATATTTTGTGTTTATATATATTTGCTTAGTTTAATAAATAAATAAAGTAGCTATGCTAAACTGAATCTTGAAAATAAAACTCTAGCATGGATATGATGAATAGTTGCTCTGCCTAATTTTCAAATTTGTTCTCTCTCTAGTTTAGACATAACTGTTATAATTTAAAACTGGCTCTAAACCTGAACTAGTGGGAAGAGAACTTGATCTGAAGTCTAAGTTGTTAGCGGATATGATATGGGAAGGTTGAGCTGCTGTTTATCTGTTCCTAGAGATGCTAGAATTCTGGAGAATTTTATCTTTAAAAATCTTTAAAATGTTGCATGATGAGTTCCTGTATGATGAGAGTTTAAATTCCTACCACAGCCATATATATACATGCTTGTTAGAATAAGAGCCGCACTTTTACTACTTACTGCTTATGGGCATTGAGTGTGGTCAAGCTGTGTAGACCCTTAGGAACTTGTCATGTGGTTAAAATCAAGATTCACTTGCACGTTCACTCATACATGCTGCTTCTACTTCAGAAGTACGCATCCACATATATCCACTCATTTCCATCTCCAGATTCACCCAAAATTATTCTACTCCTGACCCGGGAGAGAATAGCCAAAAACATTATCCCATTCCTGTTATTCCCTGTGAAGTTAATGCTCAAGTCATTTCTACTACCACTTGCTATATTTTCAAAAGAGGGAGATTTGCTCTAAAAAAACGAGGAAATAAAAAGGAGCAAGTGCTCGGAACCTCGAAGAAAGAAAAAGTGAGACGAGAGGTAAAAATGGACAAGTGTCCGACAGTAGAATTAGGGGTACAAGATACCCACCTGAGAAAAAAAATAGAGCATCTCATTCCCCTCAAAAGTTTTAAAAAGCAAGAAAGGTATGTATTCCCTCAAAAAGAGCATTAGACTTTTGTTATCACCATCATCACCATACACCACTCATTCACCACACATGCACATCTTGATTTGACTTATTGACTTGTTTCTCTGGATCCATGGTTTGACTATGCAATAAATGTTCTATGAGTATGTATACTGTATCTCCCACCTATGAGCTCCAGATATCAAAGCCTTATTAGAGTAGGGTGAGAGAGAAGGCATGTCACACCCATTTATCGACCAAATGGAATGCTTACCCTTATGTGCGCCCAGAGATCAATCACACATAAGTTCACAAATTATAACAGAAGTATCATGGCAAATGTTATTACATCACGATATTTAAACACTTAGTCTTAACACAAATGTAGCGGAAGTATAAATAAAAATCTCTCGTGGTAGCTCCAGTCACAGGTACATTGACTGGTTGACAGCAAGACTAGTAATCCTCAGGGAAGTAGGCGTAGTAGTCGCTATTACCTCCATCTGTTACCCATCCGGGATTTTTATCCAAATAAGAGAAATAAACAAGCGTCAGTACATCTCGTACTCAACAAGTGTAACATGGGGTTCATGAGGCTCAAAAAGGCATAATCATTGGTTTATCAGCATGTAGCTTTTAGTTAACATGATTTTAGCATATCATTAGCATTAAAAGGTCTCAATGTAAACAATAAATATATGATCCATGTAAAATGATTAATGACTAGCAAAAACATAAACATAAACAATTATTCAACTATTCCATAAGGGTCCAAGGCCACTCGTGACCGTGAGCACGGCTGTTATAACAGTTCTACACTCTGCAGAGGTTGTACACTTTCACTGTGAGTCGTGTTACCCAAATGCCCGGGTTAATTACTCCCAAAACACTACCAAGGTGAGCAGGCAGGGTAAACACTATGAAGTCTTTCGAAGGTTCGTCTAACAAGTTAGGGCCATTAGATTCACTCGGCAAACAGATGTAGAGCCCCCCTTCCAAATGGCACAATAACCCGCAGCCTATACACATAAGGACAGAGGCCGCACTATACCCGATTCGTCAAGCCATTCTTACGCCAAAAAGGTTACCTCTAACAAGCTAGAAAAGGTCCTTCTATATGACTAAAGCCAGAGCCATATAGCCCCCACAGTTGTACTGTAAATCCCGGATTGTCGCTTATAGATGAGTCCTTATGGAGAGCAATTAGAGCATCAAAAGTAACCCACATGCTCTAATCCCCTTTAAACAATAATCAAAATCATATTTTAATGTTTGTTGCATATTCCTCTAATCAATTTACATGATCAAAGTCCATGTTTAAGCACTAGCCATACTAATCAATGCATCACAATGGGTACCAAGGTATAGGATCAATCACTAAGTCATCCTTAACAAGGAATAAATGCATAATGATATTAATTGCATAAGGTGAATAGGACAACAAGGATAATCCCATGCTATACTTGCCTTGCTCAAACTGGTCCTGAAGATCTTGCTCGTAATAAGGCTCTTGATCTCCAACGAATTGCTCACCGTCTATACTCGATCAACCAATATCAACAACACACATCCAGAGGCAATCATGCATAGACAAACAAGGCTATAATTAGAACAATAAACCAACAGTAAGAAAATAAGATAAAAAGTCTTTAAAACGAATCTACAACTCGCTAGGATCACACAGACGCGAAGATCACGAAAAACGGAGCTAAAACGACAAAGTTATGAATTTCCAAAGATTTCCTATAGAAAAATAAATACTTTAATTAAAACTCGAAAATAAATTAATCCAAACCTACTGTACAGTTGCATCATTAGATAGAGCTCTCAAATATGAATCTAACGCAATTTGAATGGATCAAATCGGAGTTAAAACGAAGATTCTACGACTAAAACAAACTGAGTGGCAAAACTGTAAATATGAGAAAGCGTATTTTTTTCTTTTTCCGAAACGAATTACGTTTTTATTTAATCAAAACATATTTTCCCGGTTTACGCTTTGGACCGCGGGTTAGATAACACAAAAATCCAGGGTCTCTTTTACAAAAGTTCACGCGAACCGGTATCATTAAATATGATCCGTCTGTTTTAGATCGGACGGTCCAGATCGATCGGGGGAGAAACCCGGCGGCGCTCCCACCGGAGAAGACGACCGTGCGGTGGCGCCATGGCCGGAACATCGCCGGAGTTGCGAAGATGATCATCCCGAGCGTCATTCACCAAACCGAAAGCACCAAAAGAAAGAGCGCATCAATGCGACCTTACCCCGCGCGAAAACAAGACCGGAGAGCAACCGGAGGGCGGCGGCTAGCTCGGCAAGGCGGCGGTGGAGGCGGAGTTTCGACGGTGGCCTTCCCGGGGCGTCGAGGCTAGGGTTTTAGGGGCTTAATGAGGAGCGGGGAGGCACGGGGTTCCGTTTTTATAGCCCGGAGGCGCCGCTAACTAAGGAAGGAGAGGGATTCGAGATCGATTCGGTCGATCGAATCGGATGAAAGAGGGAAGGCGGTGCCGGCAGAGGAAGAAGAAAGGAAGGTGGAAGACAGCCGCTGACAGGCGGGTCCCACATGTCGGCGACTTCAAACCGAAAACGGGCGGACGGTGGTCAAGCGGGCCGCGCGCTTGTGACAATGGGCCGACAGGCCGCGGCTGGGCTCGGCCCATGCGGGCGAAGGGAGCGCGGGGGAAGAAAAGTTGGGCCACCGCTGGCAGGCCGAGCTCAGGGCTGAGGGAGGAAGGCGGCCCGGTAAGAAAGTAAATTCCTTTTCTTTTTCTTTTTCTAATTTTTCAAAGCTAATTTTCAAAAGATTTTCAAATCAAATTTGAATTTGATTTAAACCACTCAATACAAAACTCCAAATGCAGCAGCATGAATGCTCAATCATGTTTCTACCCTTATATTTGATTTTAAATTTATAAAATTATTCTTATTCTAAAGTTGCATGCTTCACAAAAATAAATATAAAAATCACATTTTCCTATTTTTCTTCTCTTCAAATTTTAGGGTGTTACAATTCTACCCCCCTTAAAATGAATCTCGTCCCGAGATTCGACCGATGCTTACTCAAACAGTTGCGGGTAAGTTTTTCTCAGGTTCTCTTCTCGTTCCCAAGTAGCCTCTTCTGCGGTATACCGATTCCACTGTACTTTACACATTTTGATTGTTCTACTTCTTGTGACTCTGTCCGCAGTCTCCAAAATTTTAACCGAAAACTCCTCATATGTAAGATCCTCCTTAACAGTGAGTTCCTCTATCGGAATCTGTTCTTCTGGTACTCGTAAACATTTCTTCAATTGAGACACATGGAACACATCATGTACACCTGCCAGACTCTCGGGTAATTCCAATTGATATGTCACTTCACCACGTCTTTCTATAATCTTGAAAGGTCCAATATATCTTGGTGCCAATTTACCCTTCATGTTAAATCTCTTCACACTTCTCATGGGTGACACTTTCAAGTAGACATAATCCCCTACCTCAAAAGTCAACTCCCTTCTGCGAGTATCAGCATAACTTTTCTGTCTGGACTGTGCTATTTTTAGATTATCTCTAATCATTCTCACTTTCTTTTCAGCATCCTTTAATACATCAGGCCCAAACACTTGACTCTCCCCTGTCTGATTCCAGAACAACGGGGTCCTACACTTTCGTCCATACAGAGCCTCAAACGGTGCCATTTGAAGACTCTTCTGATAACTATTGTTATAAGAGAACTCTGCGTATGGCAAACTCTTATCCCAGCTAGTACCATATTGTAGAGCACAAGCTCTCAACATATCTTCCAATATCTGATTAATTCTCTCGGTTTGACCATCTGTCTGGGGATGATAAGCTGTACTAAAATTTAGTTTGGTCCCCAATGATTCATGTATCTTTTGCCAATAATGAGATGTAAACTGAGTACCTCGATCAGACACAATCTTCTTAGGAACTCCATGTAGACTCACTATTCTTTCCATATACAACTCTGCCAATTTCGCACTGCTATATGTAGTCTTCACAGGCAGAAAATGAGCAACCTTAGTCAGACGATCCACTATCACCCAAATTGAATCATATCCTCTTTGAGTCCGTGGTAACCCAACTATAAAGTCCATACCGACCTCTTCCCATTTCCACTCGGGTATCTGCATAGGTTGTAACAATCCTGCAGGCCTCTGATGTTCTGCTTTCACCCTTTGACAAGTGTCACACAGGGCAACATACTCAGCTACGTCTCTCTTTAAACCATACCACCAATATTTCTCTTTCAGATCTAAGTACATCTTAGTACTCCCCGGATGTATGGAATAAGCTGACTCATGAGCTTCACGCAGAATTGCCATTTGGATATCCTTATCTTCGGGCACACACAGCCTTTTCCCAAACCATAGCGTACCATTTTCATCCTTACGAAATCCTGGAGATTTACCTTTCGCTATGTTTTCAGCTATCTCTCTCAACTTTTCATCCTTCTGCTGACCTTTACGGATTTCTTGCTCTAGGGTAGGCTCTAATACTAGTTCCACTGCATTAGTAGTAAATCCTAAGTTCAGATGCTTGCACTCAGCACACAATTCCTTTGGCATAGGCATTACTTGTATTTCATTTGCATAACTTTTCCTACTAAGAGCATCAGCAACAACGTTGGCCTTTCCAGGATGATAATACACCTCTAGATCATAGTCTTTTATCAACTCCAACCATCTACGCTGCCTCAAGTTCAGATCCGTTTGAGTGAAGATATACTTTAGACTCTTGTGATCAGTGTATATATCACTCTTGTGTCCAATCAAATAATGTCTCCATATCTTTAATGCATGAACTACTGCAGCTAATTCCAAATCATGAGTAGGGTAATTTAACTCATGCTTCCTTAACTGCCTCGATGCATATGCCACAACTCTACCTTCTTGCATCAGAACACATCCCAATCCCAATCGAGATGCATCACAATAGATAGAGAAAGGTTTATTCAGATCTGGCAAAACTAAGACGGGTGCAGTAGTCAATCTTTTCTTTAATTCCTCAAAATTAGCCTGACACTTCTCGGACCACACAAACTTGGCATTCTTCTCCAACAATGCAGTCATTGGTTTTGCAAGTTTTGAAAATCCCTCTATAAATCTCCTATAATAACCAGCCAATCCCAAAAAGCTACGGATCTCACTTGCATTGATAGGTGGTTTCCAGTTCAATACATCTTTCACCTTGCCAGGATCTACTGATATTCCTCCATTTGAAACAATATGACCCAGAAAAGAAACTTCCTTCAGCCAAAACTCACATTTACTCCTTTTTGCATATAGTTGGTGTTCTCTGAGCTTCTGCAAGACCAACCTCAAATGTTCAGCATGTTCTTCCTCCGTCTTGGAAAACACTAGTATATCATCAATGAATACCACTACAAACTTGTCCAGATATTCCATGAACACCTTATTCATTAAATACATGAAGTATGCAGGAGCATTAGTCAAACCAAAGGACATCACTGTATACTCATATAACCCATAACGTGTGGTAAATGCTGTCTTGGGTATATCCCTGGCACGAATCTTCAATTGATGATATCCAGAGCGAAGATCAATCTTGGAGAATACACAAGCTCCTCTCAACTGATCAAACAGGTCATCAATTCTAGGCAATGGATACTTGTTCTTAATAGTAACCTCATTAAGAGACCGATAATCTACACACATCCTCTGAGTTCCATCTTTCTTATCCACAAAAATCACTGGTGCTCCCCATGGTGAAGAACTAGGATGAATAAAACCCTTATCCTGCAACTCCTTAATTTGTTTCTTAAGTTCTTCTAATTCATTTACTCCCATTCTATATGGACGCTTAGCTATAGGTGCAGTTCCAGGTAATAATTCAATAATAAATTCAATGTCACGGTCTGGTGGCATACCTGGCAATTCCTCCGGAAACACATCTGGGAACTCCTCCACAACTGGATCCTCCTGGTTGGCACCATCATTGAGCTGGTTCACTGTAGCGGTCTCTTGTTTTTGCACTTTTACTTCAACCCTGATTCTATCACCCTTTGGTGTTGTCAACACAACTGATTTATCCTTACACTGAATCTCTGCTTGTTGTTGCATCATCCAATCCATTCCCAAAATAAGATCAATCCCAGCTGTTCTCAATACTATAGGGCTAACTGTAAACTCTACCCCCCTTAAGTTGAGACTAATTGGAAGACAGCGATAAGATGCTGGCATGCTTCCACCAGGTGAGTTTACTAAGATAGGGTTCTTCATGGCACACAAATGGATTCTATGTATTCTAACAAATGATTGTGATATGAAAGAATGTGATGCTCTAGAATCAAAAAGAACAGTGGCGGGAGTAGAGTGGACATCAAACGTACCAAGCATAACTTCTGGCTCCTCCACTGCAGTTTCCTGGGACAAGTGATTTACCCTTCCCGAGTTAAGTGCGGGCTTCTGGTGGCTGCTCTGTCTCTGGGGAGTCTGCTAGTTAGGCTTCTCCGGGCAGTTGTAAGACAAGTGACCTTCTTTTCCACAACGGAAACACCTGTTGGGAGTATTCGGAGCACTAGTCTTTGCGGGAGTGTTGTTGGAAGGACCCTGATGCTGCGCTTGATTCCCATTCTGCTGTGGTGGACGTTGGTTGCTACTCTGTGGCTGGAATGGGGGACGTTGAGGGAACTATCCACAGAATGGGGCCTGACCACGATTCCACTGTCCAGAAGGAGGCCTCTGCGGAGTATTCTGTTGAAAACCAGTACGTGGACGGGTGTTGCTATTGGAGGCTTGTCCCTGTAACCTCTTCCTCTTTGCATCCATTTCTTTGCGCTTGTTATCTACCACGATAGCGCGGTTCACAAGCGTCTGAAAGTTAGGATAGGTATTGGACATCAACTGCAACTGTAGTCCATCATACAATCCCTTCAAGAAGCGGCGCTGCTTATCATTGTCATTGGCCACCTCATGTGGAGCATATCGTGACAATTGAGCAAACTTGTCACGATACTCAGCTACAGTCATTGACCCTTGGGTCAGGTTTCTGAATTCCTCCGCCTTCAATTCTATCATTCCTTCAGGTATATGGTAAGCCCTGAAGTTCTCTCTAAACTCCTGCCAGGTGATTGCAGGAGCATTGGCAGGACGACCATACTCATATGATTCCCACCAATCCTGAGCTTCTCCCTGAAGTTGCCCAGAAGCGAACAACACCTTCTGTCGGTCATCACATTGTGCAATAGTGAGTTGTTTCTCCACAGCACGAAGCCAATCATCGGCCTCCAAAGGATCAGCAGCATGTGTGAACACTGGGGGCCGACCCTTCAAAAATTCACCACGCTTATCATGTGGTTGAACCCCAGCAACTGGCTGATTTTGCTGATTCTGCACCAGTTGTTGCATCAACTGCGTCTGTACTGCCAGCAGCTGCTCGATAGTTGGTGGCGGTGGTGGTGGTGGATTTGGGGGAATGTTTCCACGACCTCTGCCTCTTCCTCTTCCGGCCATCTGCCACCCATAAACATGCAAACTTTAAGAATTCCAGGTTATCAACCACTTATAAGATTAAGAATAAGATCTGAAAGTTTTCTGGACGAGTAGCAATATTGACAGTTCAGTATTTCAATCATATCTCGGGCTACAGAAGTCCAAAAGAGGCGTGCTTTATATGGTTAGAAAGCTTATGAAATTATCCACAATTTCTATTCAGACCTCAAGACCAGATTCTGTCGTTAAGTCTATGAAAAATAAGGCGTAACAGAAACTGTTCCAGATTCCAGACTGTGCAGAAACTTTAACTTGTGAAAATTATATCTCTCGAACCAGATTAGATAAAAAGGTGATTCCAGTGGCATTTGAAAGATGCTTGAGTCTAGTTTCTCTCATAAAAATTTCATAAATGTTGCACGAACCGTTTTTAAACTATAGCAGAAACATTAGAGACTGCTCCAGAAAATAGCAAGGACAAAAACGAGATAATATCAAACCCAACTATTATTCCCTGACTATTAAACTTATTATTCTTAAGAATGGAACTTGTAGACATGCCTACAAGTCCAGACACTCAAACAAAGATCCAACTCACACATAAGCATAATAATAAAGCAACTAGCACACCAAGGT
This sequence comes from Saccharum spontaneum, assembly GCA_022457205.1. Lineage (NCBI taxonomy): Eukaryota > Viridiplantae > Streptophyta > Magnoliopsida > Poales > Poaceae > Saccharum > Saccharum spontaneum. The sequence goes on along the minus strand of CM039586.1, from coordinate 29,340,384 downwards.
TCAAACCACACGACAGACTCGGCTGACTCAACTGACGTTACTAAGAACGTTCTTATTACATAAAGGACTCCTACTTCCTATGGAAGTGGCTCATGCTCTAATGTCTCGTAAATCTTGGGCATGCCTTGGTTTGCTCGGAGCTCATCAATGGTTGCTTGGCACCTTTTGATAGTCTTCCCTTGTGCCCTCACCATCTCTTCTAGTTGCAGCTTCCTGTCCATCATATCATAGACAAAGTTCACCATCACCCGAGGTAGTGGCTCTAGCTGCACTGGATCTGTCATAGCCCATCCAAGCTCGGGATGTGCACGAGGAAGGAAGCGATGAATGTCATGCTTCATAAGGTTAAAGCGAAGATAGCGGAGACCCATACATGCTTCAAAAGCAGCATCTTCAATGCTATCCTCTATAGTAGCTCGATGTCCCACATGAGAGAACATCCTGTCCAGCTGATATGCCCCCTTGTCTTGCTTGTGTGCAAAGATGCTCGCCCTTGCCTTCCAGTACGTGTTCTCCAGTGGATGAGTGTACTCCCAGCAGACGTACTCCACGGCTGGATGCCAATCAGCGAAGTAAGCAGTGAGCATCCCCACTAGGCGAATATGAGAGACAGCATCCCCTCCATTCCTGTGGTAGATCCTCACAGTCCACCCCATTGGAGGAGGTGGCATATCTTCAGGAGCTTCATGTGGTGGAGACGGGGGTTGTACTCCTCCATTAGCTTCCTCCTCACCATCTTCAATCTCGACGATTTCTGGATCTTCTTCAGGCTCAGTCTCTTCCTGGGGAGGTGCTGGTGCTTGGACTGGTGCTACAGGGGTCTGCTCCTGTTCCTGAGGTTCTGGCTCTTGTGGCTCTTCAGTTGCAAGCAGGGCACGAGGTGGGTAGTATCCTCCAAAGCTGATGCGGGCAGTCTTACGGTCACGGGTCATCTACAGAATTTTTAGATGAAGTTAGAATAGAAGCAAAATTTCGTAATAGAATGAGACATAAGAAGCATAAAAATTTATCAAATAACAAGAGCAAGATAGTGAGCATAAAAATAGTGTAAAGATGATACTAAATCGACCATTTCTAGCTAGGCTTGCGTCCTACAGTCAACAAGAGCTTTGATACCAATTTGTCACACCCATTTATCGACCAAATGGAATGCTTACCCTTATGTGCGCCCAGAGATCAATCACACATAAGTTCATAAATTATAACAGAAGTATCATGGCAAATGTTATTACATCACGATATTTAAACACTTAGTCTTAACATAAATGTAGCGGAAGTATAAATAAAAATCTCTCGTGGTAGCTCCAGTCACAGGTACATTGACTGGTTGACAGCAAGACTAGTAATCCTCAGGGAAGTAGGCGTAGTAGTCGCTATTACCTCCATCTGTTACCCATCCGGGATTTTTATCCAAATAAGAGAAATAAACAAGCGTAAGTACATCTCGTACTCAACAAGTGTAACATGGGGTTCATGAGGCTCAAAAAGGCATAATCATTGGTTTATCAGCATGTAGCTTTTAGTTAACATGATTTTAGCATATCATTAGCATCAAAAGGTCTCAATGTAAACAATAAATATATGATCCATGTAAAATGATTAATGACTAGCAAAAACATAAACATAAACAATTATTCAACTATTCCATAAGGGTCCAAGGCCACTCGTGACCGTGAGCACGGCTGTTATAACAGTTCTACACTCTGCAGAGGTTGTACACTTTCACTGTGAGTCATGTTACCCAAATGCCCGGGTTAATTACTCCCAAAACACTACCAAGGTGAGCAGGCAGGGTAAACACTATGAAGTCTTTCGAAGGTTCGTCTAACAAGTTAGGGCCATTAGATTCACTCGGCAAACAGATGTAGAGCCCCCCTTCCAAATGGCACAATAACCCGCAGCCTATACACATAAGGACAGAGGCCGCACTATACCCGATTCGTCAAGCCATTCTTACGCCAAAAAGGTTACCTCTAACAAGCTAGAAAAGGTCCTTCTATATGACTAAAGCCAGAGCCATATAGCCCCCACAGTTGTACTGTAAATCCCGGATTGTCGCTTATAGATGAGTCCTTATGGAGAGCAATTAGAGCATCAAAAGTAACCCACATGCTCTAATCCCCTTTAAACAATAATCAAAATCATATTTTAATGTTTGTTGCATATTCCTCTAATCAATTTACATGATCAAAGTCCATGTTTAAGCACTAGCCATACTAATCAATGCATCACAATGGGTACCAAGGTATAGGATCAATCACTAAGTCATCCTTAACAAGGAATAAATGCATAATGATATTAATTGCATAAGGTGAATAGGACAACAAGGATAATCCCATGCTATACTTGCCTTGCTCAAACTGGTCCTGAAGATCTTGCTCGTAATAAGGCTCTTGATCTCCAACGAATTGCTCACCGTCTATACTCGATCAACCAATATCAACAACACACATCCAGAGGCAATCATGCATAGACAAACAAGGCTATAATTAGAACAATAAACCAACAGTAAGAAAATAAGATAAAAAGTCTTTAAAACGAATCTACAACTCGCTAGGATCACACAGACGCGAAGATCACGAAAAACGGAGCTAAAACGACAAAGTTATGAATTTCCAAAGATTTCCTATAGAAAAATAAATACTTTAATTAAAACTCGAAAATAAATTAATCCAAACCTACTGTACAGTTGCATCATTAGATAGAGCTCTCAAATATGAATCTAACGCAATTTGAATGGATCAAATCGGAGTTAAAACGAAGATTCTACGACTAAAACAAACTGAGTGGCAAAACTGTAAATATGAGAAAGCGTATTTTTTTCTTTTTCCGAAACGAATTACGTTTTTATTTAATCAAAACGTATTTTCCTGGTTTACGCTTTGGACCGCGGGTTAGATAACACAAAAATCCAGGGTCTCTTTTACAAAAGTTCACGCGAACCGGTATCATTAAATATGATCCGTCTGTTTTAGATCGGACGGTCCAGATCGATCGGGGGAGAAACCCGGCGGCGCTCCCACCGGAGAAGACGACCGTGCGGTGGCGCCATGGCCGGAACATCGCCGGAGTTGCGAAGATGATCATCCCGAGCGTCATTCACCAAACCGAAAGCACCAAAAGAAAGAGCGCATCAATGCGACCTTACCCCGCGCGAAAACAAGACCGGAGAGCAACCGGAGGGCGGCGGCTAGCTCGGCAAGGCGGCGGTGGAGGCGGAGCTTCGACGGTGGCCTTCCCGGGGCGTCGAGGCTAGGGTTTTAGGGGCTTAATGAGGAGCGGGGAGGCACGGGGTTCCGTTTTTATAGCCCGGAGGCGCCGCTAACTAAGGAAGGAGAGGGATTCGAGATCGATTCGGTCGATCGAATCGGATGAAAGAGGGAAGGCGGTGCCGGCGGAGGAAGAAGAAAGGAAGGTGGAAGACAGCCGCTGACAGGCGGGTCCCACATGTCGGCGACTTCAAACCGAAAACGGGCGGACGGTGGTCAAGCGGGCCGCGCGCGTGTGACAATGGGCCGACAGGCCGCGGCTGGGCTCGGCCCATGCGGGCGAAGGGAGCGCGGGGGAAGAAAAGTTGGGCCGCCGCTGGCAGGCCGAGCTCAGGGCTGAGGGAGGAAGGCGGCCCGGTAAGAAAGTAAATTCCTTTTCTTTTTCTTTTTCTAATTTTTCAAAGCTAATTTTCAAAAGATTTTCAAATCAAATTTGAATTTGATTTAAACCACTCAATACAAAACTCCAAATGCAGCAACATGAATGCTCAATCATGTTTCTACCCTTATATTTGATTTTAAATTTATAAAATTATTCTTATTCTAAAGTTGCATGCTTCACAAAAATAAATATAAAAATCACATTTTCCTATTTTTCTTCTCTTCAAATTTTAGGGTGTTACAAGGCAATGTCACTACGCCTTATACCATAAATACCACATACTTTGAGAGAGAAGGCATATACCATTACTGCCTTGGTAAGGATCCAGAAATACCACAAAAGAGAGACCCGAGAAAGTCATACAAGGAATCTCTGAGTTTTATTTGAAAAATTTGCAAAAACTCCAGAGCTATAGCTGATCAAGAATAAGAGACATGGCGTTTGACTAGACCGTTCTATCTTTTAACCACTCAAGATGCAGGTGACGGTTGCAAGCCCCATGGTGAAAGGTAAAATGAGTAAGTTTTAAGTCTTGATAGTTTACTCTAACTCAGCGATGAGACCTTATTTGAAAGCATATGTACCGTCAACGTTCAAAGGCGTTGCAGCAACTTCTGATCCATAATGAGTCTATCCTTGCTCAGGGACGAGCAAGAGGTAAGCTTGGGGGAGTTTGTTGACGGTCCTTAAGTACCAAATATAGTTATCAAATAAATAAAGAAAAGGATCCAAATGCAACCAACACCTAGACTTAGGGTTTTATCTGACAGAATTCCACGAGTTTTGGTGTTTGTCTGTTTCTGCAGGGGGTTATCAGAAAATACGGAGGAAAGGCCCACACATTGGGTTTACATAGAGATAATAACGTGTTCACCGATTTTCTATCATCTAGAAGACTCCAGAAGCCACGAGATCGAACGGGAGGCCGAACGGGCCCGGAGGCAGGGCGCCCTCCCTGCTCCTTAGGGCGCCCGCCCTCGCCTGAGAGCCAATCAGGCTCCATCTCGCGGATTATGCTCCACCGACCTAAGGGATCAAGGAAAACCGTGCGATTAATGTCGGTTTGATCTGCCGGCCCACGTTCACTTGAGGGGGCTATATAAGCAGGACCCCTGGCCCCTAGAGGAGGCACTCCCTCATTCTCAATTCCTCAAACCCTAATCTCAGGAGGAGAGTCTCTGATCAAGCCCTAGAGCCACCACATCAACTAGATCTCTAGTATAGCATAGCTACATAGGATTAGAACTAGAAGGAGTCAATCTTCGATTGGTTTCCGGATCTGTCAAGAGGATTCTTGGTAATTCCTTTACTGTTCTTCATTGTTCATCTTTGTTCTTCAATATTATGAATACAACTTTATTCTATTTCAATATATTGATTATGACTATGCTCTACTTGTTTATGTTTGCAATTATATTGTTCTTAGTTTATCGTAGTTATACGCTTGGCTTAGTTAGATTGGAATTATATACATGTTTAGGATCGTATAGCGTTTATCCATCGGATCCATGGGTAAATGATAAATATTGTGTAGGCGTGGTGCTTAGACCATATTTATCTGCGATTGCACCTTATATGCCGGATCGTGGGGTGGTCCGCGATGGTGACAGCTTCGTTGGTTCTTATATAGTCCCCCTCTCGTGTGTAAGGCAGGCAGAGCAACATTATTACGGGGGAGTGATTGCTATGTTTCTCATCTTCCTTGATAATATCACTATGCATGGGCGTAGTCCTTTCTCGCAATGATTGCCAAGTGTACTTGCACTAACTATGATATGCTAGACTTTATAGTTAAGAATAACTTAGGAAATATCCTTGTAGTTCATCCTAATACCATGCTAATGACTTGCTAGAATATCTGTTGAGGTGCTTATCATTATTATATGTGGCTAGCTGATCAGATTAATTATCTTTGTCACCATTCATACTTTATCTATATTTTATGTGACACTTACTCCTATATGCAAGAGATAGATAAATGCTCTCACTTATACATGCAATAATTGATACTCATTCCTATATTCCATTCCATAATCAACATTGATGTTAGTAATCCCTTCCCAGTGGTAAAAATATAAATAACGATACCTGGAATACTTCCCGGTTAAAATGCTACATCGGTATTAATCTGTGCGCTTGCAGATCTTATTTATTATTTATTTAGAAGAGCAGTTGCATATTTCAATACCGCATCTCTCATGTCATGCTGGGGATGACAACTTGGCTTAAGTGGCATGAGGGATAGGTTCGGTATTTTTGGCGCCGTTATCAGAATTAGAAAACTGAGTCTACTTTTGGTAATGACGTTAAGAATGCCCAACACGGATGCTGTTGGGCTCTGCCGAGCTGGGCCACTGCGACGCTGGGCCGGCCCACTCAGACGCGAGTGCGGGGAAGTATTCGGGCCGTCGGTCAGCTGGGCCGCCGGGCCAATCAGGTAAGCAGGTAAGTTATTTCTTTTTTTTATTTTTCTTTCTTTTCTTTGTTTACTTGTTTTCAAGAAATATCTCAAATAAATTTTCTAATCCAAAATAAAATAAAACAAATCCACACCACATAACAAAATAAATGCAACAGCATGAATGCAACACCAAATATATTTTATTATTATTTTAATTTGCCATTATTTGTTATCCAATTTATTCAAAATTCATTATCTCTAAAATTTGGGTGTTACAAATTCTACCCCCCTTAAAAGAATCTCGTCCTCGAGATTGGACTGCTTACTCAAACAACTGCGGATATGATTTCCTCAATTCATCCTCTCTTTCCCAAGTTGCTTCTGCCTCTGAATATCGATTCCACTGCACTTTGCACATTTTAATAACCCGACTTCGAGTAACTCTCTCAGCAGTTTCTAGAATCTTAATCGGAAACTCTTCATATGTAAGATCCTCCTTAACAGTCAATTCTTCTAAAGGTATCTGCTCCTCGGGCACCCGCAAACACTTCTTAAGTTGTGAAACATGAAACACATCATGCACTCCAGATAAATTCTCAGGCAACTCTAATTGATAAGCAACTTCCCCACGTCTAGCAATAACTTTAAATGGTCCAACATACCTTGGTGCTAGTTTACCTTTCATGTTAAACCTCTTCACACTTCTCATAGGTGACACCTTCAAATAGACATAATCACCTACCTCAAAAACTAAATCTCTTCTCCTATTATCAGCATAACTCTTCTGACGAGACTGTGCCACTCTCAAATTCTCACGAATCACTCATACTTGATCTTCTGCGTTTCTTAAAACATCTGTACCAAACACCTGAGATTCACCTGTCTGATCCCAAAACAATGGAGTTCTACACTTACGTCCATACAAAGCTTCAAACGGTGCCATCTTAAGACTCTGTTGATAACTATTATTATATGAGAATTCTGCATAAGGCAAACTCTTATCCCAACTAGTTCCATATTGCAATGCACAAGCTCTTAACATATCCTCTAATACATGGTTGGTCCTTTCAGTCTGTCCATCTGTCTGTGGATGATATGCTGTACTAAAATTCAATTTTGTCCCCAAAGATTCATGCACAGCTTTCCAAAAATGCGACGTAAACTGCGATCCTCGATCAGATACAATCTTCTTTGGAACTCCATGCAAACATACTATCCTCTCCATATACAACTCTGCCAATTTTGGTCCATGGTAAGTAGTCTTAACTGGTATAAAATGAGCAACTTTGGTTAACTGATCTACTATTACCCAAATAGAATCATAACCTCTCTGAGTACGCGATAACCCCACTATAAAGTTCATACCAACTTCCTCCCACTTCCATTCAGGAATCTTCATTGGTTGCAACAATCCAGCAGGTCTCTAATGCTCAGCTTTCACCCTCTGACAAGTATCACACAATGCCACATACTCAGCCACGTCTCGTTTTAATCCAACCCACCAATATTTCTGTTTAAGATCCAAATACATCTTAGTACTACCAGGATGAATAGAATAAGCTGACTCATGAGCTTCGCGAAGAATTGCCTGTCTAACAGTTTGATCCTCAGGTACACATAGCCTCTTTCCAAACCACAAAATTCCATTATCATCCATTCGAAAGCCTGGTGACTTACCAATCACTATATCCTCCGCTATCTTCTTTATTTTCTCATCCTTCAACTCACCCTTGTAAATTTCTTGCTCTAAAGTAGGCTCTATTACTAATTCCATTGTATTAGTAACAATTCCCAAATTCAAATATTCAAATTCAGCACATAACTCCCTAGTCATGGACAATGTTCGTATCTCATTGGCATAACTTTTCCTACTAAGAGCATCAGCTACTACATTAGCCTTACCAGGATGATAGTGTATCTCAATATCATAATCCTTAATCAACTCTAACCATTTGCATTGCCTCAAATTCAGATCTGATTGAGTGAAAATATACTTCAAACTCTTATGATCAGTGTATATATCACTCTTATGTCCAATCAAATAATGTCTCCAAATCTTTAAAGCATGAACTACAGCTGCTAACTCCAAATCATGTGTAGGATAATTCAACTCATGCTTTCTCAACTGCCTAGATGCATAAGCCACAACTCTGCCTTCTTGCATAAGAACACATCCCAAACCTTGACGAGAAGCATCACAATAAATAGAAAACTTCTTACTCAAATCTGGTAAAACCAAAACAGGCGCTGTAGTCAACCTCTTCTTCAATTCCTCAAAACTAGCTTGACATTTATCAGACCACACAAATTTGGCATTCTTCTCTAACAGGGATGTCATAGGTTTAGCAAGTTTAGAAAACCCTTCAATGAATCGTCTATAATATCCAGCCAATCCTAAGAAACTGCGAATCTCGCTAGCATCTATAGGCGGTTTCCAATTCAATACATCCTTTACTTTACCTGGATCCACTGATATCCCTCCATTAGAAACAATATGACCAAGGAAAGAAACTTCCTTCAACCAAAACTCACATTTACTTCGCTTCGCATACAGTTTATGCTCTCTAAGCTTTTGCAATACCAACCTCAAATGTTCAGCATGCTCTACCTCTGTCTTGGAAAATACCAGTATATCATCAATAAACACTACCACAAACTTATCCAAATATTCCATGAACACCTTATTCATCATGTACATAAAGTATGCAGGTGCATTGGTCAATCCAAACGACATAACAGTATACTCATACAATCCATACCTTGTAGTAAAAGCTGTCTTTGGAATATCAGAGGCACGAATCTTCAACTGATGATAACTAGAACGTAAATCAATCTTAGTGAACACACAAGCACCTCTCAACTGATCAAACAAGTCATCAATCCTGGGCAAAGGGTACTTATTCTTGATAGTTACCTCATTTAGTGACTGATAATCAACACACATCCTCTGACCGCCATCTTTCTTATCAACAAAAATAACTAGTGCTCCCCAAGGTGATGAACTAGGTCGAATAAAACCTTTATCTTGTAATTCTTTAATTTGTTTCTTAAGTTCTTCTAATTCATCTACTCCCATCCTATATGGTCGTTTGGCTATAGGTGCAGTTCCAGGAAGTAATTCAATAAGAAATTCAATGTCTCGGTCAGGTGGCATACCTGGCAATTCATCAGGGAAGACATCCAGAAATTCCTCAATCACTGAATTCTCCTTAATAGTATCTTCAAGCTGATTCACCACAGCGGTTGGTTGCTTCTGCACTGCTACATCCACATTGATTTTATCTCCATTAGGCGCAGTCACAACTACCACTTTCTGCTGACACTGAATCTCTGCCTGATTTTGCTTCATCCAATCCATACCCAATATCACATCAATACCAGATGTCCTCAACACTATAGGAGTTATCTTAAACTCTACCCCCCTTAATACCATACTAATTGGAAGACAACGATTACTGGTTTGCATGGTACCTCCAGGTGAATTTACTAAGAGAGGTTCTTTCATAGCTAGCATGGGTATACTATGCATTTTAACAAAAATGTTGGATATGAATGTATGAGATGCTCCAGAGTAAAAAAGAACAGTTGCGGGAGTGGAATGTACATTGAACGTACCAATCATAACTTCCGGTGCATCATGAGCTGTATCAGAAGACACGTGATTCACCCTTCCAGTACTAGATTGCCTCTGGTTGCTCTTCTGGCTCTGAGGAGGCTGCTGGTTCTGCTTCTCAGGACAATGATAAGACATATGCCCCTCTTCATGGGGGTAACATTGGGATTTCCAGTGCGAGGAGTGTGTTGCCCAGTCTGTTGATACTGTTGACGCTGTGGATATGATGAACGCTGTTGCGACTGATTACTTTGCCAATTCTGGGACCACCTCTGATTAGGATTGCGATTCCACTGACTAACCGGTCCCTGAAACTTCTGATGAAAACCATGCTGAGAATTTGTGCGTTGACGGTTGTTGCTTCCTGAGCTTTGTACCTTCATCTTCCTCTTCCTGTCCATCTCTCTGCGCTCATTATCAAGCACAATAGCTTTGTTCACCAGTTCTTGAAAACTAGCATAGTTATTCCCCTTCAGTTGCAAGCGAAGATCATAATAAATTCCCTTCAAGAAAAGACGCTGCATGTCTGCATCTTCCCTCACTTCATTAGGAGCATAGCGAGCCAATTGTGTAAACCTGTCATGATATTCACTAACGCTCATCTGTCCCATCCTAAGGTTTCTGAACTCTTCCTGTTTCAGCTCAATTATACCTTCAGGAATATGACGAGCTCGAAAATCTCTAACAAACTCATTCTAAGTGATAGGAGGAGCATTATTAGGGTGTGCAGCTTGATACGACTCCCACCAAGTCTGAGTTGTCCCCTGTAACAGACCAGATGCATATAACACCTTTTCCATATCATTGCATTGGGCTATATTCAACTGTTTCTCTACTGCCCTCACCCAATCATCTGCCTCTAAAGGATCAGCAGCATGAGAAAACACTGGAGGGCATCTCTTCAAAAATTCTTCACGTTTGTCCCTTACTTGCACAGGTGGTGGTCCTCCCGCAGGGGGATTGTTCTGCATGTGCTGCATAAACATCTGCATCATCTGATTCTGAGTTTGCATGAGTTCCTCCATAGTAATGGGTGGGTTAGCACCTCCACGACCTCTGCCACGACCTCTACTTGACATCTGTTTCCAAAAACACAGAAAATAAAAATTCAGTACGATCCGAGATGATGTATTCAATGGATAAGCAAAATCTGATTTTTCTGGGCGAACTCCAATTTCAGCAACTCAGTAAAACTGTCATATCTTGAGCTACAGACATCCAATTCAGATGATCTTTACATGGTTGGAAAGCTTACAAAATTATCTACAACTTTTATTCACAACACTTTTTCTTATTCTGTCAATAAATTGGTCAAAAACTGAACTTAACCAAAGCTATTTCAGAATTCCAGACTGTGCAGTAACTCCAACTTGGAACAAGTATATCTCTTAGCTCATAATAGATATTAAAGTGATTCTTGTGGGGTTGGAAAGATATAGAAGTCTAATTATTCCCAGTAAAATTTCTTAAATTTCTCATGAACGGATTTTAAGTTATTTCTAAAACATCCCAGACTAATCCAAAAATCAGCAAAGGACAGAACTAAGTTAACCTCATATTCAACTAATATATTTTGATCAAACTTAATATTCTTAACCATGGAACTTGTAGCCATATCTACAAAACTCTAGCAAACATTAAAAAGATCCAAATCACACATTATCATAATAACAATCCATCAATCACACAATTGTTCACACCACAACTGACTCTTAAAACAATCCAAACTTAAAATTAACTCGCAACTACTATCGTTACTATTACATAGGGATTTTTCCTATTTCCTAATTAAGCTTCTCATAAATCTTGGGACGACCTAACTCCGCCCTTAATTGGTCAATCTCTCTATAAGCTTGCTCCTTAAGTTCTTTTTCCTTCAGCAACTCATCCTTCAAATCCACCTCATGGAGAGCCAATTCACGAGCTAATCCCACCGTAGCTTGTAGAGTCAAGGATGAATCATCTGCAAGCGGCACGGTCCAAATACCCTTGTCATGTAAGAAACAAGGGAAATGCCGGAGTGCACCCTTTAACGTCTTGTCCGAGCGTAGACCATGGTAGTAAACAAATGCATTGTAGGCAACATCCTCCATACTTGTCTCCACGGTTGCCCGGCTCACTCTGGTAATAAACTTTGACTCCACCTTAGGTTCCTTAGTGGTAGGATCCCTTTTCTTGACCCATAACTCCGTTTCCCAATAGGAATCCATCCATGGATGACTATACTCTGCACTGCGATACTCCAGCGTAGCTTCCCAGTCGTAGTAGTAGTTGTCCAAAGTTCTTATCAGCATATCATGGAAGAAAGCATCAGCCTTAGGAACCATGATATGAAGCTTCGTAGTCCACCCCATAACTACATCCTCCATTGGTGTATCACCAACTCTTGATTTAGCATCAGATAGCTCTTGATCACCCTCCTCATACTGCTCCTGGGGTTTGAAACGGGTAACGTACTGTGCAGCTGACAGACGGGGATGAGGAGGCATCTACAAGATTTAGACATAGATTAGATAGAATCAATGTATTTTCGCAATAGAATAAAGTAGAGGAAGCATAAAACTTTAGTAATTAACAAGGTGAAAAGAGGAAGCATGAATTAAGTGAAGTATGGATGCTATCAATGACCATTCTAACTAGGCTTGTGTCCTACAGTCAACACGGCTTTGATACCAATCTATCACATCCATTTTTAAGGACAAAAATAGGATGCATAAAGTACTCATGTGCGCCCCAGGACGTGATCGCACACATAAGTAGACAAATTACATAGTATCATCATAGTGCTTATTACATAGCGAATAAATATTTAAAACATAGTCTCGAACGATAGATAATAATAACTAATAGTAATCTCCAGCGGAAACTCCACACAGGGACACGGTTGACTGGTTGACACCAAGACTAGTACTCATTACGATAATCTTCCTCATAATCTTCATCTGTTATGGTGGAAATAGCAAGAGTGAGTCCATGTCGAACTCAACAAATATAACACAGGGTTCATGAGGCTCAAAAGGCTAGACACTGTTTAACTGTGTTTAGCTTTTAATCATATAATTAGCAATTGAATAGCATCAAGATAAACTGCTTCCCATTAAAGAACCAATGATCAATTGTAATATTGATAACAAATAGCATTAACATGAGCATAATAATAATCAACAATAATTAAGCATGATATAACAGTTATGATCAACTATTCCATAAGAATCCCCAAGGCCGCTCGTATCCGTGAGCACGGCTAGTATACCAGTTTTTAACTCTGCGCAGAGGTGTACACTTTCACTGTGAGTCATGATTTCCAAGTGAGTTGGTAGATCAAGCCCAAACACCAGAGAACCATATAAAGCCATCCAAAAGTTTATCTAACAAATTAGGGCCATTAGATTCACTCGGCAGGCAGATGTAGAACCCCCCTTCCCTGTGGCACAACAACCGCAGCCTATACACACTAGGCCAGGGGCTCGCACTACACCCAACGTGGCAAGCCTTTCTTACGCCATTTAAGGTAACCACTAACAAGCTAGAAAAGGTCTCTTGAACAACTAAAGCCAGAGCCATATAGCCCTCACAGCTGTACTGTATATCCCGGTTATCACTTACAGATAAGTCCTTATGGAGAGAAACCAAAGCATCAAAATAATACACAAGCTCTAGCCCCCTTTTAACAGTAATAAAATCATCTTAATGGTTGATTGCTTAATCCATTAATCAAATTACAAGATCATTGTTCTTAGTTTAAGCACTAGCAGTAGCTACCCATATGCATTCCCAAGGTTGACAAGGAATCAAGATAACAAGTACTAAGTTATAATCTCTAAGGTTGTCAAGGTAAACACATGCATATGTATGACAATTCAATGTATTGGTAACAAGGATAGTCCTGTGTTATACTTGCCTTGATCAAAGCTCTCCAAATGATACTACTGACTTGGCTCAAAGTAATACTCCGAATCGTCCAAATACTGCTCACCTTCTATACTCGATCATCAATCAACAACATACATGCATCCATTCAAACATACACGAAGCAAACAAAGAGATATAATTAGAACAGTACACCAACAGTAGCAAAACAGTAATAAAAGTTTATAAAACTCTTCTACATGTTTCTACGATCACACAAACGCAAAGATCACCAAATTCAGAGTTAAAACGTAAAAGTTATGAATTTTCTAAGATTTCCTATAGATAAATAAATACTTAATTATAAACTCGAAAAATAAATTATCAAAACTAACTGTACAACTACACTAACATGTAGAGCTCGCAGATACGAACCTAACGCAACTTGAACGGATCAAATCGGAGTTAAAACGAAGTTTTTATGACCAAAACAATTCTAGTGGCAAAACTGTAATTTCCTAAAAACGTATTTTTGAATAAACCGGAAGAGAATACGTTTTCAAAACGTGAAAGCGCATTTTCAGAAATACGCTAAGGACCGCGGGTTGATTACTAAAAACCCGAGGGTCTCTTTAGAAAAATTACCCCGCGAAGGGGTATCTTCTAATCTGGGCCATTGATTTGAAAACGGACGGCTCACAATCACCTGCAACGCTACAGTGAAACATCCGGCCTCCTTCTCCAAGTCCGGCCGGCAACCCCCATGGCCGGCGGCCCTTCCATGGCCGGAGATGGCGGTTTTCCCAAACTAAAACCCTAATCGACCCGAAACTTAAGCCAAACGAAGGAGAAGCTCAATTCGAACTCATCTAGACGGAAAAAGATCACTACAATGGACCGAACATGGCGTGCGGCAACAAGGGGGCGGCGGCGCCATTACCGGCCACTGTGAGCTCCAAATCCACGGTATAAAGCAAAAAAGCTTCAATGGAAAACATTGGGAGTAAGAGGAGAAGACAACAAACTTACCCAAGCAAAGAAATTGACCACCAAACCACCCTAAGGCCTCACTCGCGCCCAACCGAAACCGTCGGCTATGCCCTAATCCCTAGAGCTTGATTTCCCGTGGCTAGCCTAGCGTTTTAGTTGAAAAACGGAAAAAGGGAGATACCCGGCTATCCTTTTATAAGGTCACCTCTCCTATTTTGGTTAGTAAATCGGGGATTGAAGATCGGTTCGGTTGGACACCGAAGCTCGAGTCCTACCCGGCTACGGCGAGAGCTAGAAGAGACTACTGACAGGCCAACCCCACCGGTCAGCGAAAGGAAAAGGAGGGAGGCGGCTGCTGTTGGGCTCTGCCGAGCTGGGCCACTGCGACGCTGGGCCGGCCCACTCAGACGCGAGCGCGGGGAAGTATTCGGGCCGTCGGTCAGCTGGGCCGCCGGGCCAATCAGGTAAGCAGGTAAGTTATTTCTTTTTTTTATTTTTCTTTCTTTTCTTTGTTTACTTGTTTTCAAGAAATATCTCAAATAAATTTTCTAATCCAAAATAAAATAAAACAAATCCACACCACATAACAAAATAAATGCAACAGCATGAATACAACACCAAATATATTTTATTATTATTTTAATTTACCATTATTTGTTATCTAATTTATTCAAAATTCATTATCTCTAAAATTTGGGTGTTACAGTACCCTACTTTCTGGATCGGTGGTAGCTCGCGAGGGTGACTATTATAGCCTCGTTGAATCCTTTATAGTCCACCTCCTGTTAGTAGGCCTAGCAGGACTTTGTTACTATAGGAAATGTACTCTGCCTGTGTTTTCTCTAGTAATATCCCTAGAATTGAACAATAGAGATAAAGCTTACCGAAGTTAGAATTAGAAGACCTTGGCAGTCTTCTCCATACTCCTTTTATCTAGCCTTGGTTGTGAAGTTGGGTTAAGCTAGATTTGGTTATTCTCACACACATTTCCTCAAGTTCAATATAAAACTAGGTACTCCCGATGAAGTGCTACATTGGTATAACATCCGTGCGCTTGTGGATTATTTTGTGTGCATTAATTTATACCAACACCCCCTTCTGAATGGCACATTCTGCGCAGGCTATACACATAGGGACAGAGGTCACACTATACTCTGCTCGGCAAGCCCCTTTTGCGCCATTTCGGGTAACCAGTAACAAGCTAGAAAAGGTCTTCATACTGAACTAAAGCTAGGGCCATGTAGCTCTTACGGTTATACTGTAAGTCCCGGATGATCGCTTATAGATAAGTCCTTAAGGAGAGGAATCTAGAGGATCACAAAAACTATGCTCTAGCCCCTTGATTTTATGTTGCCAAAAAACACCTTTTAATGTTTATAGCATATACCATTAGTCAACAAGATCATGGTCTTTAATTGAGCACTAGCATTATACTACCCAACGCATAAACCCATAGGTGACAAGGTACAAGTACAAAGCTAGAAAATCCTTAGTGGTAATCAAGGTAGATATATGCAGTATGAATTAAATCATTAAAGGTGAATAGGTAATAAGGATGGTTCCATGCTATACTTGCCTTTTACACTGCTTTCCACTCAAGACAATTGCTCATACAAATTCTTCAATCTTCTCTTCTACAGCTTTTGGCCTCCGGCGCTTAGGAACAGCTCTCCTTCTACTCACAGATTGTAGCAACCAGGCACACCAGCAAACATACAAACAACAAGCAGAGGCAACTAAGAACAGTACACCCCATGACCACACAATAGAGAACAACGTACTAAAAGAGAGTTAGCTGCTATGGTCACAAGATCATAAGAAACACTAAGAACGGAGCTACGATTGAAAAGAAATGACTACCGAGCACACTATAAGTGAAAAGAAACAACTACAAGCTTGATTTATTTTAGTTAAACAAAACCATGGCAAATTTATTAATTCAGATTAGACAAATTATATTTAAACTTTAAAACCGAGTTGAAGCTAATCATGTTTTATTTATAAATATTATCTTCATTAATCAAGTTAAACTTTATCTTTACAAAAAGAAGTGAACAAGTATAGCAATATCTAATTCAGATTTGTATATAGAACAAGTTTAAACTAACCAAATTCAATTTAAAAACATATTTATGTTGCTATTAATCAAATTAACAGTTAAATTTAAAAGATCGGTATTGTCCTATGTTGCTTTTATTTAGAAACTAGTTTTATGCACATTAATCCAATTAATATTTAGTTGTAAACACAAAAACCTCGTAGCATGAAAAACGTCGCTGCTAAACCGTAAATTACGTCAATATAATCTTAACGCAATGAAAATGGACTAGCAGAACTAAAACAGACATAGGATGAAGGGTTAAAGCTATAGAAATTTTTGTGGGATTTACTAACAAGGTGAACCAGAGACATCACGAGAGAAGTAGATATGTGTTGTGCTTGGTCATATATCAAACTGTTTCTTGGGCAAGTCCCATACGTACGTGATCTGCATTGCTACTTGCTTTGCTTGAACTACAGGGCAATAATGCGATCATTTACTGAAGATACGTGGGCACAAAAGCTAGTGATGGTGTTGCAGAGAAGAGATCATGCAGGGATACATGGAGATTCTCACCATGGCTGAAGACGAATGAACAGGCACAGATAACAGCATGCTCCCCTCAGATGATGAGAAGAGCCAGCGGCAAGAGCTTCACCTGGTCGTGCCCCTCCGTCAGCGATCTCGCGGCACCCGATAGGGCCTCTGGATGGTCTGCACGTATTCACGATCTTCATGGCCGTGGTCCGCTGGCCACCAATGGGCAACGTCAGGTACAACAGCTCCAGTTGATGAACTTGTAGATGACGCCAGACAAACAATTGAGAGGATGAGCAGCTTCATACCATGGTTTGAGGCTCATGGCTGGAGATTGGTAGGATGCAGGGCACGTTAGGGAAACAGATAGCGTACATGGCTAGGGCATGATATAAACGCTAGAGGTGTTAGGGACGATAGGACATGCAGGTGCTCACCACTAGTCAGCTGCAGACGGCGTTGACAGATGACAGGTGTGCTCAACTGGATGAGAACTAAAGATCGATGACGGTGGCTTGGAGCAGCCAGAAGGGCGACAATCTGATGAGGTTTGTAGTGGTTGCGGCTGCCTCTGGAGATCTTCGATGCGGATGCAGCGGATCGATCGGAATCGTCTAGGCAAAGCAGGGCACACCACGCATACTATGTCAGGTTGCCAAGCGCCACAAGCAACTAGGACGAGCGTCCGACGACGGTAGCTAGGTCAAACTTGATAAAGGCGACGGTTGAGAAGATCATGGTCATGTATTTATATATATAAAGTTTGGGCCGAGATGGATTAGAGTTAGGATTAATTATTTTGGGAATATTTTAAAAATAATTTTAGAAAAGTGTAGAATTACTATTTGAGCCACGAAAAATACTCCGAAAGCTCCAAAAATTTGGAGAAAATTCTCAGAGATATTTTGGAATATGAGGAAACCAAATAAAGTATTTGGAGCTCATAAAAAGATATTTCGGAGCATCTAAAAATTGGATTTTGCTCGCAGTGAGAAAAAGTTTCAGAAAAAGGTGAAATACTTCCCGAGAAGTTTTTAGAGAAAGGTTGATGGATGATAAACTCAAAGGAATAATTTGGAGCAGAATAAGAGGATCTTAGGGTACTCCATACGAAAAGATATCAAGAAAACAGAGATTTAATTACAAAAAAAGACAAAGACAAGCTGGACAAAGATAAACGACTTACTAAATGCGTTTTGAAAAATCCTACTCACTCATAACACCAAGTCAAGCAACAAGCAAACATCACATCCAAACGGCCATCAAAATTAGAAAACTTCAAAAATTCACATTTTTCCCATAACTAAATTTGTGCTAGCTCAAACTAAACTTGGTAAATTTTATCCAAGTATTTTAAACATTTGTTTTATTCGGTGTTTTCTATGCATAACCCAAAATAAGAAATTTTAGGGTGTGACAAGAACTACACTATTACTATTACTATTACTATTACTAAGAAATTTTATCCAAGACAACAATGTTGCTATTACATTTCCCATAAACTACACTATTACTATTACTAAGAAGTTTCTTGCATTTTGAGTGTAGGAACATTTTGGCAACACCAACTCTTCTGTTTACTTCAACTATCCCAACTACCACATTTTGTTTCCAATTTGAGCTCTTGGGGAGTATCATCATAAACTATTTGCCAAGAATAATTAAAAGGAACTCAAGAAAAGGATAAATATCATACACAAAATTGAGTTTTACTAGAGAAAGATTGAGTGAATCAATAAAAGCACTTGTATTTATCGTTGTTTGTAATTTTGGATCCACTTAGAAGGTTACAATTCTAGCTAGAAATTAGTAACATGTATATTTTAATACTTCATAAACATGCTTTTGCATGCATGATTGTAGTTAATGTTGTTTTGTGTTGGTCTTGTTTATTTCCAATGTGCCCATTTTTCCAAGGTTGAGACATTATAGAATTTGTATGTTGCCAATGCACTTATGTGAATTGATTTGGATGACACTTGGATACAATGTGGAAATATATTAAATAGATCACACACTAGCCATATTAAACTCCACTCGAACATTTTAGAAATTATGAAGCAACCCCCTTGAAATATGAAACCACTACTACCGAAGCGTTTTTCCTAGCGGCCAAAACTCATTTTTGTAGGTGGGCAACATGTTAGCCTCGCCTATGTTAATTTCCATAGTCAGCACAAAAGTCCACCTCCGTTAACCGAGGTTTACATATAGTCTGCACAAATGCCCACCTCCGAAAAGAAACTCAAAAACAAAAAAATCCTCTAGCGAACCCATCAAGGCCACTGAGCCCATTGAGCCTGCTAGCGAGCCCGTCGACGTCGTCCACCCGATCGTCATCGCCGTCGTAGCCTGTTGATGGTGGGGAGGCAGTGGTGGTGGATATCTACCGGCCGTCGTTCGATCCGGGAGATCCACCGCCATGGCGCGAGCGGCCCTCTAGCTCACCGCGAGCGGTGTGCCGCTAGGGTGCGAGTGACCACCGTCGCTGGGGCGCTGCCTTCGCTGCTGGAGGGGAATGCCATCCTTGCTCGTGAATTTCGCTCGATGCACATAGAGAGAGAGAGAGAGAGAGAAGAGACTTGGGGCTGGTTTTGATCGAGTGGAGGCTTGCGGCCGGGGGTGTGGGTGGTGAACACTATTATAGATGCTAGGGTTTGGTTGTGGGCTGAGTGGGCCAAATGGGCTTCACTTGATTAACCAAGACGGGTCAATTAAGAGGTCCACCTCTGAAATGGATTTTGGGAGACGGGCCTATGTTAATGGATTTTAGAAGACGGACTACTTTTGACAGCCTCCGTAAATCCGTTTTGTGAGATGGTCAATATGCGACGACCTCCGTAAATAAAGTGACTGTCTCTAAAAATCCTCAGGCATTTTAGGAGACAATTTGTGATGGCCTCCGTTAATAATTGGGTGGTGTCTCGTAAAATCATCTATGTAGTAGTGAACACCGACATATTACGACCCAAAATATTCCTTGTGAACATCACTATTTTCAATAAGAGAATATTTTATTAAATTTCAAAGCAGTTACATCAAGTATGATATAACCCTCTTGAAAGCACTATCGATCTGAAATCGCATGCACTCCAGGAGTGATCAGTCCAAAAACTAACCATGTGCCTAATTGGCTAGTGCGCCAATTGCTAACATGCCATTGCAACCAAATCATTGGAAACTGACTTTTATAGTATAGTCTAGGTACAGAGCCATATCTTGATTTGCCATGATGGCAAACACGTTGCAGGTGCCCGGCAAGATGTGTTTCGCTACAACCTCCTTCCAAATGGACAGTTCTTGGTGGAATCATTGCACTTGCATCAAAACAACATTAGCAATGCAAACCGATCATAGATCAGTTGGTTGAGTTCCTTATGGTGAAACATGTCTACCCGGGTTTAAGTCATCGACTTGGCACGGGTGCTCGCATTTTTCTGGATTTATTCAAGGATTTAACGACGCTATGCTTTCAGTGGTAGGCGACGTCCCCGTCGACAGCGTGACGCCGACTTCGGGGGTGAGTGTGCGTGCGTGTTATGGACATCTACAGTTGTACTGTGCCGTGTAATTCTAAAAAAACAACATTAGCAATATGAGGACGGAAGTGATTCCATCATGCTAGCTTAAGTTCTATCAAATCTCATCACAATGAAAAAATTTTAAGGTGAGGTATTGGAAAAATAGTTTTTTATTGTTTCAGATGCACTTTAGATTGATTTCGAAACATTGGATCTTAGATATATGTTCAATGTTTTGAAATTTAATAATAATATTTGACATATGGGTTACACTCTAGCTTCGGTGTTTAAAAAGTTTTTGTTGATCTAGAACAACGAATGCATCGAGAAAAAACATTATATCTTATTGATTTTGTAAATTTAATATTAATTTAGGGATATATTCGAGTTTTAATATAATTTCTCCTCCCCTATTAAAGAAAGTTAAGTAAGTTTGATGGACATACTGAAATCCTTTACTGACTTAGGGCAACCACAATGTACAGTAAGTAGTCCATGTATATAGGACCTATGTGATCAGTTCATAGCACTATTTTCTTACAATGTTGAGTCAACATGTATTATAAGAAGAATCCCACTAGAGATTAAAAAAACTTCCTCTTCCACCCTTTTAGCCAACAAAGGACAGAGAAGTAAGAAATGATAATATTTTTTATTGTTTGTACGTAGTTCATAATCTTATGAGTAGCTTTTGCTACACTTTAGAGCCTATTTTGGTTTCTTCCTCTAAACTTTAGAGCTCTAAAAACTTTATAACACTTTAAATCACTTTTGAACTATAAAGCTCTAATGTGAGGTGGATTAAAATTTAGAGCTAACTTTAGACCATTTGTCTGGAGCCTTGGCTCTAAAATTTAGAGAAGGAAATCTAAACATGACACATAAATCGAACAATAGCCCGGTTTGTTTTTCCCACTCCTTTCAATGACATGTAAATTGAACAATTAGCCCGGTTTGTTTTTCCCACTCCTTTCAATCTCCTGGAAAGGTAGTAAAGGCACATAGGAGAATGCGGGAGGAGCAAAGCTGGAGCAGGAGTCACCTTTCTACCAATGCGTCCAAATCATGAAAGAGGGGTCGAAAAAGCTGACAAACAAAACAAAAGTACTCAAGCGTGATGCATCAACATCTTCTCTTTCTTCTTGGCCATTGCACACGCACCATGGGACTGGGGAGTAGGGTACGGGGTACCGTATCCATGTAAGATCCCTCTCTACTCCGTCTCCGACCCATGACTCGTTCGGACGATATATCCCTTTCACCCCATTCCCTTTAGCCCCTTTTGATACGATACCTCAAAGACAGGGAGGGAGGGGAGAGGTCTCCGGTGATCCAGTCTCCATTGCTATCAGTATCGTATTTTCCTCACTCTCCTCTGCTCCATTGGTAGTCTCCACTCCACTCGTTCTCATCCCCCTCCAAAGTCCTCTCCTTCCTCCCTTTGCCATTGTTTTGTTGAACCACCTTCTCAACAAATCCAAGCGAGCCAAAGCAATACCCGCACCACCATTGCCATTGCTGACCACACCTCTTCTTAACCTCCATGCATGCTGCATGCCACGGCACCACCGCTTCACCTCACCTCCACCGCCATGGCCGGCACCAATGGCGCCCCTCGCCTTCTCCGGCTCCCTACTACTGCTACCACCTCGTTGCCGCTGCTGCAACTGCTAATGCTCCTACAGCTACTATGCCTCACCTCAGCGCTTAACCAAGACGGCATACTGCTGCTTTCCTTCAAGCAATCGCTCGCCTCCGACCCCCTCGGCTCCCTCTCCGGCTGGGGGTACGCCGACGCCACGCCCTGCGCATGGAACGGCGTCGTCTGCTCGCCGGACTCGCGAGTCGTCAGCGTCGTCCTACCCAACGCGCAGCTCGTCGGCCCCGTCGCCAGGGAGCTCGGCTTCATTGAGCACCTCCGCCATCTTGATCTCTCCGGCAACGCGCTCAACGGAACCATCCCGCCCGACCTGCTCCGCGCGCCGGAGCTACGCGTGCTCTCGCTCGCTGGCAATGGCATTACCGGCGACCTGCCGGAGCAGGTCGGCCAGCTGCGCAGCCTCCGCGCGCTCAACCTAGCTGGCAACGCGCTCTCCGGCACCGTTCCGCAGAACCTTACCCTGCTCCCCAACCTTACCGCCGTCTCGCTCGCCAGCAACTTCTTCTCCGGCGCGCTCCCCGGCGGGGGTTTCCCGGCACTGCAGGTGCTCGACGTCAGCGCCAACCTGCTGAACGGCACTCTCCCGTCGGATTTTGGCGGGGCCGCGCTCCGGTACGTCAACCTCTCGTCCAACCGCATCGCCGGCGCCATACCGCCGGAGATGGCGTCGCATCTGCCGGCCAATGTCACCATCGACCTGTCCTACAACAACCTCACCGGCGCCATCCCGGCGGTGCCGCCGTTCTCGGCGCAGAGGCCCACGGCGTTCGAGGGCAACGCCGAGATCTGCGGAAGGCCGCTGGACAGCCTCTGCGGCTTCACGTCCTCCTCTGCCGTGGAACCCCCGAACAGTACCGCGAAGTCGCCGCCGGCCATCGCGGCGATCCCTAGGGACCCGACGGAGGCGCTTCCTGGCGACGCTACCAGCAGTGCCGCTGGAGCGTCGGCGTCCGGAGAGCAGCGCGGCAGGATGCGTCTTGCTACCATCGTCGCCATCGCCGCCGGTGACGTGGCTGGCATCGCCGTTCTATTCGTGGTGGTCCTGTACGTGTACCAGGTGAGGAAGAGGAGGCGGCGTCAGGAGGTGGGGAAGCAGAGGATGGGCGTCGTGTTCAAGAAGCCGGAGGCGGACGAGTCTCCGGACGCCGTCGGCCGGAGCCTTTCCTGCTGCCTGCGCAAGAAGGCCGGCGACGACAGCGATGACACGGATCAGGAAGTCACGGACACGTCGGCCTCCTTCGCCGCCAAGGAGGGCATCACAGACGATAAGAGCAAGGCGGGAGTTGCCGCGGCGAGCAATAAGAAGGGCGGCGACGGCGCGGTGCTGGTGACGGTGGACGGCGGCGCGGAGCTGGAGCTGGAGACGCTGCTGAAGGCGTCGGCGTACATCCTTGGCGCGGCCGGCAGCAGCATCGTGTACAAGGCCGTTCTGGCCGACGGCGCGGCGCTGGCGGTGCGCCGGATCGGCGGCGACTGCGCGGGCGTTCGGCGGTTCAGCGAGCTGGACGCGCAGATGCGCGCCGTGGCGAAGCTGCGGCACGACAACATCCTCCGGCTGCGCGGCTTCTACTGGGGCCCTGACGAGATGCTCATCATCCACGACTTCGCCGTCAACGGCAATCTCGCCAACCTCTCCATCAAAAGTACGTTCTTTCTTGTGATCAAATATGTAGTGTCGTCGTTATATACATAATTAATGTTGCTAATACTGACGCACATTGTTATGTTATGCCATTCATCGATCCGCAGGGAAGCCGGGGTCGTTGCCGATCAACCTCGGGTGGAGCGCTCGTCTCCGCATCGCGCGCGGCGTGGCGAGAGGCCTCGCGTACCTCCACGACAAGAAGTGGGTGCACGGCAACGTGAAGCCAAGCAACATCCTGCTGGACGCGGATATGGAACCGCTGCTGGCCGACCTCGGCGTGGACCGGCTGGTCCGCGGCGCGTGCGGCGGGCTGATGAAGCCGTCGGGGGCGACGTTGGCGGGGCGGTTCGGGAGCAAGCGTTCGGCCAAGAGTCTCCCGGACCTGTCGCCGCCGCCCAGCCACGTAGGCACGACGACCGCGCCATCAGCGAGCCCGGTCGCGGGCGCTCCCGCCGCCGACACGACGGCGGCGCACTACCGGGCGCCCGAGGCCGTGAGAAGCCCCAACAAGGCGAGCGGCAAGTGGGACGTGTACTCGTTCGGCGTGCTGTTGCTGGAGCTGGTGGCCGGGCGCGCGCTGTCGAGCCTGGAGCTGTGCCAGTGCGCGGCGGAGGAGAAGGCGCAGGCGCAGGCGCTCCGGGTGGTGGATCCCGCGCTGCGCGGCGAGATGGAAGGGCGGGAGGAGGCGGTGGCGAGCTGCCTCCGGCTGGGCGCCGCGTGCTGCGCCATGGCACCGAGCAAGAGGCCGTCCATCAGGGACGCGCTGCAGGCCATGGAGAGGATACCTGCTGCCGCTGCGGCTTCCTCCTCTTCGTCGTCGACATCCACGGCAGCACACCATCATCAGTGAAAAAAAAAACGTCTTGCGTTGGTTGCGATTGTTGATTCGTGCAGTCAAAATTTTATTTTTCATGGATGCGTGCTTGTAGCTTCTCTTATCTTCTCTGTACCATACCATCATTCACGGTTTTGTAAGTCCCAGCTCCTGAAAGGAATTGGTTTGCATGGTTGCATCTCACTCGGATTTTGATGGCAAATCCAACACATACAGCGATCGCTTCTTCATCGATCCAACACATACAGCAGTAGCGTGGGGATGGGCTCGCGTGACTCGTGACGATCGTCGACTGAAATAAAACTGCGACAGACCCTTACGCCCTGACTGCCCCGCCGCTGTCGCCGCCGCCAGCGCCCCCCACCCCCACCTCCTTCTCCTCCCCCTCCCCCCGGCCTCCCTCTCTCTCCCCTTCCCCTCCCCTGCCCTCTGCTGTTGGCGTCGCTGCTTCGCCGTCTCTGGGCGAGCCGCCGTCACCGTAGGGCTCTGCCGCCACCGCTCCCGGCTTCCAGCCCGCCAGATCCGGTGGTCTGGCAGCGGCAGGTGCCAGTTCGCGGGCCACTCCTCCCGTGATGCCCACGGCCGCATCCTGGGCGCCGCTGCTCCTACTGGGGCCGGGCGGTGTTGTGCACGCCGGCGATGGCGCGGCTGCCGGGTCGCTGCTGCAGATGCAGCCACCTTCGCCTTGCACGGGGATGGGTGGAACCTCTGCAGGGGGTGCTCCGGCGGCCGGGCCCTCGTTTGCATTCGACGCCGTGCCGCCGAGGTCTCCGACGCCTGCAGCGGTGGACACCGAGCCGCGCGCGGTCAGGCCCCGGGCGGACGGATATGCCAACTCCCCGCAGTCGACTCCACCTCCAGCGACGGGGCCAGACGCCGTGGCCACTCCTGCAACGGGCGCCCCTGGATCTTTGCTCGGGGTGCACCCTCGGCTTCACCGCAGCATCGGCGCCGGACGCCTCCTGCTCGCCCCATCTCTCGCCGGGTGTCGACGCTCAGGCCGTGGCTGTGTCACGGTCGTTGGAGGACGTGGTCCTCGTTGAAGATGCCTCGGATGACGAGGATGCCTTGGCGTCAGGCTCGTCGCGACGGCCTCACCTGGCAGCTAGGCCTGACACCTACCTCATCCGCCCATCCACGCCCAGCCCGTCGTCCTCTCTATCCCCCCACGCCTCCCCCTTCTACCCAGGGGATGGCCCAGTGGGGCGTTCCAAGGCTCGTCGCTGGGCAGATGAGGACTCCGAATGCTCTGAGGCTGTGGTGACGCCGGTCAGCTCCTCAACATCCTACCTCGACGCAGTCCTCCGAGGGTCGCTGGTCCAGACATCGTCTTTGCCGGTGTGGGTCGTGCCACAACCCACCGTCGGAGGCTCTCGTGGCTGCGCCGCTGCTTGGCGGCGCAGGCTCGTTGCTGGTGGTGCACGCTGTAATGTTCCTAGCGCAGGCGCAATGCTCAGGCGCCGCAGCCGCGGGCCTCGCCGGCGGCGGCCGCTCCCCGAGCTGGTGCATGGTCTGCCTGCCCGACCTGTGGAGGGCCGCATCCTCGCCCCACAGCGCCTCGCGCGTCGTGAACGGGGCTTTGCTCGCCAGCGCATCTCCGCTCTAGACGCCGATGGCTGGCGTGAGGTATTGCCGCTGGAGTCGGTTCGTGGTTCCGGTGGGGCACGCCCCGCTCGGCCCGCACCGACTAGCCTGCGGCCCCCCAGCCGTTACCCAGCGGATCTATATGGGAAGTGCTTCAGCTGCCTCTTCACCGCGCATAGGGTGGCAACCTGCAGCCTGCCTCCGTGCTGCCTCCGCTGCAAGGGGTTTCGGCACCTCGCACGGGACTGCAAGCGGCGGCGAAAGGTCACATTCGGTGCTCCCGATGGCCGATCACGACGCCTTGTATAGGAGCCTACCCCGGGCAACCGGCCACGTGCCTAGGGCAATGCACCGGATGCGACTGGGGTGGGGCCGGGCATGGCTGCTGATGTGCCTGGTGCTGCCATTTGCGACGACAGTGGGCACAAGCGATGGAGGTGCCGTCAACGTCGGCCTCGAAGGCGGGGGTGGCGTCGCGGCGGCAACGGGTGTCGCCACGGATGGCAACGGCAGTTCGGCTGGGTCCGCCCAAGCGACGTCAAGCTCCACCATGGGTGCGGCCACGCTTTGCCTCTCCGTGCCCAACCCGCTTGTGGAGGTGATGTGCCCACGCAGCTCACTCCTCCTCGGGTGGGTCATCCCGATGTCGACTTCGGCGACGTGGCCGCCCCACCGGGGATCACGGAGACGACCCCGGTTGCGGCTGTCCCCTCGCCTCAGCCGTCGGCACAGGAGTTAGCGCTACTCACGCCTCCTCGGGCAAGTTAGCCCGACGTCGAGAGTGGTGATGAGATGCCCACGCCACGCGAGGCCGGTCGGCGCCTCACATGGTTTCTGGATGAGGTGCAGGTTGAGCGAGAGCTGTCCCTTATTGCCTCTCCATCACGACAGAGGGCGAGAGCCAACCGGTCCTGCGCACAGGAGCACACGGATTGCCAGCCAACCATTGGCACACATTCCGGCCTCCCAACGGGGCGAGGTACTCTTCAAGCAGCGGTTGGGAATTGCGCCGGCGGCCGCTACGGCTTCACCTGCGCCCAAAGGGATACTCGACGACCTGCGTTCTGAAACCTTGTCGTCGAGTCAGGTGGTGGCCCTTGAGGCGTTGTTTCCAGCGTTCAATGGGCGCGCGTGCATGCTCTTCATGGAAGATCCGTAGAGCGCGGAGGTGTTGGCACGTCAGCTATTTTATTTATGTAATATCGAATCAGAGAGCAGTAATTGGTTCGGATGTTAGACCACTTAGCATGCTAAATGCGCGTTGTTTGTGCTGAAGAGTGTTTGGGTGGTGTGCGTGTTGTATTTTACAACTCTTCTTCTTTTTACAATGATACGCAGCTTTCCTGCGTATTCGTGGAAAAAAATCGTGCACTATAATAATGTATAGTACTACAAATAAGTACGGCTCCCTGCGACAAATGTTAGTTGTCATCAGTCTTGCTCTAAACAAGGTTAGAGCGCCCGTGATAGATTCCTCTTCGAGCGCGGGAACGGGGAAGACTCCAAAAAGGCGTCTGCGCCTCACATGGCATGGATGGGTTTTGGCGCTAAGCCCACCCGCATGGCAACAAAACATACATCTGCTGGCTGCTGCCCACCACACCACCACTCGGTACGGGAGATGCCATCATTTCATATCAGACACTCCTTGTACGTACGTGTAATAACATTTGATTTTTACAAGCAATTTGGGATAAAAAAGAAAACCATACAGCTTTACTTTAGTGGTCGTCGAGGACCAGACCCGTCGCTAAGACTAACATGCATGCCTGACACTCACAAAATGCAGCTAATCACCAGGGGAGGGGATGTCCGAAGCGGCCAGGCCTCCGGGCTCGTCGTCACTCATGGGCTGTGCACGCCGCTATTCCAGTGGCTGCAGGAGAAGCAGCCGGGTGTACGTGTACTCTCACCATATACTATACTCTAGTACTGGTAGCATAGTACGTATGGTTGCCGCCTAGGACTATATTGTAGCGCTTGGGCGGTGCCACATGGCTGATGATGAGGTTGATTCAGAGATTATTTTTGCACGATTACCCAGTTACCCTCCGTAAGAGGGAGTTCCACACATATAGGACCTGTTTGGATCACGCCCTGGCAGACATCTGCCTGGGCCTGCCAGACAACTGATCCCCTCAGGCATCCAAAATCGAACGCTTGGGAGCTCTGCTTGGGTTTAGAGCTGCCTGAGAGGCAGCATCCAAACAGACCCATATATTAAGTATGTGTTTCATTTGTGTTCGCATATGTTCTTCTGAAGGCAATAATATCCTTTAAAGCATGTGCACAATACATAATTAAGATAATAAGGACCACACATTTCAAAGTTTTGGATTAACGACATTCAGAACCAACTTCACGCACGGTATGAAAGTAAGGTCTGAGTGAACTTGGACAGTAAGCTGCTAAGAGAGAGAGGGCATATGGCGGTCGGTCCGGTCCATTAGGATGGTTCGTTCTAAGCCACTTTATGAACCGAGCATCGAATCTGGTCAAATATATCACCACAGTAGTAATTGGACGGTAGATGTACCCGTTTCTCAAAATTATCACACCAAATTAGCTAGATTACATGTTGATTGGTCAATCTGCATCCACCATATAGTTGATGTAAGGGCGTCCCCAACAGGCAATCGTTGGCTGGCGTGGAGATCAGAAACGATTAAAAAAGAGAAAAGTTGGATAGCGCAACGGTGCTGCAGAGATGTCATCAGAGACTAAGGTTGCGTTTAGTTCTCTATTTTACCTAAAAAAATTTTAGATTTTGACCCATCATTTTGCAGAATGGAACTAAACACCATACAAAATTTTTGGCAAAAAGGTATCCGTTCTCTATTTTGGATTTTGGCATCAAGAGGCCAAAAAGCCAAAAAGTCCTTACCCATCCTACGAAAAATTTGGTATTTTGGATGGAACTAAACACACCCATGAAAATTCATGAGTAAAGTCCATCACCGGTCCCTAAACTTATACAGTTTGTATCATCCAGGTCCCTAAACTCACAAATTGACCGTTTAAGTCCTCAAACTTATTCATCTGTGTCATCTCGGTCCCTAAACTTGTTCACCTGTGTCATCCCGGTCCCTAAACTTGGAAATCACCCGTTTAGGTCCTCAAACTTGTTCAATTATGTCATCTCGGTCTCTAAACTTGGTTTTGAGTCTCATCTGGGTCAAAACAGGACGATCCAAAAACTCTATATCAAAAATTAATTCATAAGTTTTTATATGAGCTCGAATGATATCAAAATTATAGCCCTCAATGCGATCTATAACTTTGTAGTTAAAAAGTTTTTGAATTAAAACTGTTTAGGGTCCTAAAATATTGTTGTAAGTTTATAGATTTTGAAATTTAAAATTTAAAATTATCAAACAATCTTAGGTACTGACATAGTCTATATGAAAGTTATAGTTCTCAATATGATCTACAACTTTGTAGTTGAAAAGTTTTTTATTTGAAGTCATTTAGTGTCCCAATATTTAATTTTAAATTTTAAATTTCAAAATCTATAAACTTACAACAATATTTTGAGACTCTAAACAGTTTTAATTCAAAAACTTTTCAACTACAAATTGTAGATCGCGTCGAGGGCTACAATTTTTGATACAAAGTTTGTCTTCCTTTCATAGAGTATATTTTTGACAGAGTAGCTGTGCACAATTGCATGTTGTACATAGCTCGACCCATTGCCCATTGGCGTGATATGCATTCATTATCACTATATTGGATCACCCGGACTAAACTTTAATTCATATCACATCAAATGTTTGATACTCTATCCGTTCTAAATTATGTCGCTTTGATTTTTTAAGTACATCTATTTTGCTATGTATCTAGATATAATAATATACCTAGATACACAATAAAATGGATGAACAAAAAAAATCAAAATGACTTATAATTTGGAATGGAGAGAGTACCAATTAAGAGTATTAAATATAGACTAATTATAAAACTAATTGCATAAATAGAGGCTAATTCGGAGAGGAATCCATTAAACCTTATTTGCCCATGTGAAGCTACAATAAATATATGCTAATATTTGCGAACACAAGGTTGACAAGTA
The DNA here is from genome assembly GCA_022457205.1 of Saccharum spontaneum. Classification (NCBI taxonomy): domain Eukaryota; kingdom Viridiplantae; phylum Streptophyta; class Magnoliopsida; order Poales; family Poaceae; genus Saccharum; species Saccharum spontaneum. Next base: position 29,309,988 of record CM039586.1, on the reverse strand, counting down.
CCCTTGTATATTCGTTTTGTGATGAGTGATTGTCAATGTGATCCACGAAATAGGTTGAGTGGTGACTAATCCTACCATGGCGAAAGCTATGTGTGCGACATGTCTTTTGGCTTGTGTTGTGCAGGTGTGGAACCGAAGGTGGTGGTCAATGGCAAGGTGAAGGTCAAGTAGGGACGTGCCGTGCCGATAGACCAGGAGCGGTGAAGGGCGGACGTGAGACTTGAACCGAGGGACCAGGAGGCCGGATGATCAGCCGCGGTGGCTGACATATGGGACATCGACAAGCTCAAATGTACATGGGAGTGACCGTGTTGACCGAGTCAAGACGAAGGACATGCAAGTTGAGCGGGGCTTAGAGGACTTGGCGGCCGGCCAATCGAGGACGGCGGTGACACGTGTCGAGCGGCGGGGGACGCATATGGAGTACGCTACTTGCGAACGGGTTTGGTGGTTTAGGCCTCAAAACCATCGGTGGCAGATTTACGGGTTTTGACCTCAAAACCCAAGCAGAGGTTCCGAGGAGGAACGAACGACACGTGGCGGTATCGGGGAGTTCGCGTCGAGGTGAAGCTACTGATGAGGAGGTGCGGTGGCCATCGGATGAAGATGACACCGGGTTGGACCATAACATTCTTGGGCTAAGTGGTTTGACTCAATTGTATCCAGGGGCAAAACTGGGATTGTGTAATAGCCCTGTTAAATAGGATGAGGGAGCCCCCATCTCCCTTACCTCCTCTATTTGCATTTTCTTTCATCTTTGTTAGGGTTTCCCCTCCCCTTAGGTGCTTGTGAGAGAAAGGTCCTTAACTCTGGTTGAATCCGAGTTTATCAAGTGGAATTGGTGGCCCATACCACCTCTTATCCTCCGAGATTCATTTTTAAGTTGTGTTTATAGTGTTCTTCATGTTCTTCATATTCCTCTTTTCCTCCTCCTCTGTCGTGACTTGATTCATCGATTTGAGACCATTTTGATTCGTTCTTTTTGCGTTGGTTTGATCTCTGACGTGATTTGAGCCTTTTCACCAAAGGAAATCAACCAATTCCTCACGAGCTCACAGATCGGGACGACTCTTGGTCTAGGTCTCTAGAACCGGTGTTTCTCGTTCTCCTTCGATTTCCCGTTGATTAGCTTCAATTTGAGCGATGATCTCTTACAGATAGCTCACCCATTGCCTTGTGACCATGTGGTCCAAATTTGGTGGCAATTAGGTTTGATTTGACTAAAAATTAGATTTTTCCTTTTTCCAGGCGATTTTCGGGTGATTATGTTCGTGCTGATTTCGCGACCCGCGGACAGTCCACCATTGGACCGGAGACAGTCCGCTGTTACTGTTCATAGAGCGTACAGCAGCCCTCTCGGGTGCCTGGTCGCGGACAGTCCGCCAACCCTTCGCGAGCAGCGTCCAGTACCTATGTTCCAAAGTTGTTTTTCATTGTTTTGAATGCCGGACAGTCCACCCCTAGCCCCGGACAGTCTGCAGTTCATTTTTCAGCAGCGTACAGAATCAGTTTCAGTCTGTTCTTTGTCGTGTTTTGCCGCCGGACTGTCCGGGACTTGTTGCAGACAGTCCGGGACCCTGAATGGAGACAGTAGTTATTGTCCGGACAGTCCGCGACTGCACAATCAAGGCTGTTTTCACTTATTTCTTCGCGTGTTCGTTTCCACCGGTTCTCGAGTGTTCTCAAGTGTGTCTAAGACTTCTCGTGAGATATCTTGCTACGTGTTAGCACGTGTATCTCACGGCTTTGGTGTGAGTCGAAGTTTTGGGGTTGTGTGTTGAGCCGAGGACCGAACTTTCGAAAAAAATTTGTGGCTCCCATTCACCCCTTGGTCGCCATTTTCGGTCCTTCAATATTGATTAATTAGATATAATAAATTCGTCTTCCGCATTAGCAATTAAATTTATAATTAATTTATATTTAGTCCTCCTACTCCAAACATGGACTAAAGTTTAGGTATAAACGATCCAAACAAGCCTAGCGAAGGATCGGTTGATGGGCACTCTGAATATTATAGCCGGCGTGACAGAGTGGAGCAGGCGAGCAGCGGCACATGTACCACAGTGGCACAGAGCTACCAGTGGAGTTGAGTTGTCCATCAGCTCTTGTTTTGGAGCAGATAGAATACATGCAGGGCCGGCACGGCGCAGCAAACATGCAGGAGCAGAACTTTTGTTTTGTCCAAGTCTCGAAGAGCACATAAATATATTGCTTGGACATGACCGCATGCAGGACCAAGCAATCAGAACACAAAAAGAAACTCTCTCTGTAAAAAAAGCGTAATTCTAGATTTAACCTTAAACAGGGCGCCCTGTTCAGATTCAGAGAGCTAGAATTGTGTTTTTTTTTACGGAGGGAGTACATACTTGTATGACTACGTTGGCGTTGAGCTTGATACCAAGGATCTTTATCTGCACAGCATAGGTTGAACAGGTGAACTTCCTCAAAAAAAAAAAGAACAACAAGAAAGAAAGACTTGGGTTTTTCTTACTCAAATACATTGCAACCACCCAAGTCCCCCCTAGGACTCCGACCCAATGGATCGATAAGTAAAAGACTTGGACACACCCGAAGGTACGATGAACCGCCACATCAACATAACTCTAATCTTACTCAAATACATTGCATGAAAGTTTAAGCATAAATTTCTACATGTTAAGTTTATAACATAGAAACTATATGCTAGTTCATGTGTCAAGATCATAATATGAAAACTATACTCTAGTTCATAAGCATAACTATATTGATAAAGTGAGAACAGGGCTATGGAAGAATTCTTCATATTATTCATACCAAGATTCCTTTCTTCCAAGGAGCCAAGCTCTCCATGGTAGCTCTTGCTAGCTCCAAAAGACTACTAAAATGTAAAAGAGTACAAGATGTGGTGTGAGGTGTTTGGCTCCAAATGAGATGTGTGTTGAAGGTAGAGTTCTACTCCCCTTTTTTATACATGATTGAGGTCGGTTTGGCGAGAGAAAATATGGAAACTATCCTAAACCGACCCTAGGATCATCAATGCACCGCCTGTGCAAGGTGGGGCCAAGAGGTGGGGGGGCGGTGCGGCCGCACCACTGGTGCGACCGCACCAGGGCCGGCCCACCTTGGCACCGCCTTCACGCTATGGGCTTTTGTTGGGCCTGGATCACTTCCACGTTGGTGCTTGGCCTAGATTTGATAGTTGATTGAGCTTTCTCTTGGTTTCTTTGCGCAATATCTGCTTTACGCTTTGCCTGATTGCGCCTTTTGTCTTGTTTTCCACTTGTATTCAAATATATGTTCTGCAAAATGTTGTCTCTCCAATACAAGTGGAACTATATCAATAGTAAAGGCATATGTGTTATAAGTTTGTTTATTTCTCCTGTTTTAGATCTTAATTAGTGGGTGGATTTGGTCGTTAAGGACCACCAACATTTGCCGACACCTAGATGGCCCGGAGTTTGTGGGATCGTTGAGTGGCTATTGGTGATTATTGCCGGCTCCTATTATGGTGATTGTGAGGGGTTCTTGTTCCTTCCTTATGAGACAATCACAAAAGGCAACTCTAGTGGATTATTCGTGGCCTATGTAGCCTCACTCGTGTGGTTCTTACAATGCCCTTGTGTAGGGCTAGGCATGTGTGGCCTATTAGTATGTGAGCCACCTAGTGAGTATCTCTCCACAACATGGACTAAGTTGCCGGCAAGCTGCCGAACCACTAGATAAATCATTGTGTTAATTAGAATTCTTGGTATTCATTTGTTTGATGCTTGCTTGGCTCGGTTTGCACACTTGTTGGTAGCCTTGCTAGTTGAGTAGCATAGTGTAATTAGTTGTAAATTGTTTTTGCTAGCTCACTAGTGATAGAAGTAGCAACTTAGCCTAGTTGTTTGATTGATTGACATAGAGATCATAGATAACTAGAATATTGGTAGGTGGCTTGCTTTTTGAGTAGAGCTAGAGCAAAACGCAATTATCACCATATAATTCTCTAACCATTTGCTCTAGTGGTTTATAGAAAATTTTAATTAGGCTATTCACCCCCCTCTTGCCATTTAGGACCTTTGAGTTTGGCGATGACGACCCATATAAATTTGTGGGGATGGCGACCATCCGCAGCCTCGACAACGGGGCTACAAGTGATGACCCCTTACAATGACATCAAAAACTCTAATGGGGGCATCACCCTACCCATCGACTCCGCCAAGTATGATCAGATCATGGCCAAATTCGCCTCGAATAGATAAAAGATCGAAGACTATCACGAAGACGACCTCTCGCCTCCACATGAGTGCTACATGGTTTGCACCCAAGATGATGGTCGCCACTAGAGGGTCGATAAAATGTGGTCGGAAGTCCATCGAGGGGTATGCCTATGATGGTAGATTAGTCGGTAGACAGGTGCGCAAGACACGAACCGGATGGTAACAGGACACAAGACACAAGATTTATACAGGTTTAGGCCGTCAGCATGACGTAAAACCCTACATCCTATGCTCTGTTATATTGTATTGAGTTATGTGGTTTTATGAGATGTATGACCTGTCCTCTAGGGGACCCCTTCCTCTCCTTATATACTCTAGAGGAGGAGGGTTACAAGTAAAGTATCCAATTTGGTACTATTACAATGTCTAGTACACCTTGTAGCCTTGCGGTGCACACCTTGATCTTGTGGGCTAGGCCACCTCAGATGGTGCGGCCCATGTATAGCCATGAGGGTATCCGAGGGTATTGTAACAGAACCGACCAAATTATAAGAGCACAAGTACGAAAACAAGCACCGAAGCGCTCAAATTTTCAAACTTGAGCCCATATAATCCCGGTAGTCAATCGAAATCACGAAGGATTTCAAACCAAACTGCTTACAACCAGGATCGCATCATTCAACATACACATCATACGTTGCATTGCACAAGTAGTTCCGAAATAAGTTAACACCACGGAGTAGCAATTATTACAAACCGAGTTTGAAAGTAGCGGAAGCATAACACACACTTTAGTTACTTAAATACTGCCAGTTTGGATGATCGACATCCCGCAAAAGCACGAGGAAAGTACATAAAGATGATCACGCCCGTGTGATCTAGTCATCATCACCCGCGGGGTGGAGACATGTCTTGCAGAAGCCCTGGTAAAGCATGTCATCTGCAACAGGAGGGAATAAACCCTGAGTACTGGAATGTACTCAGCTAGACTTACCCGTCAAAAACCAGAAATAAATGAGACACCAAGGATTATGCAAGGCTTACACAAGAGGCTAGCTGACACCACATTTTGCATAAAGGCATAAGTAGTTGAAACTCTTATAACCTGTACTAGCAGTTATTTTTAGCATTTACCTGTCATCTATCTTAGCACCTGTACTAAACATGCACTTGATTATCATCAAACAATTATTCATATTATTCCATAGCAGGTATAAATTGTGGCAACATTGTATCATTCACTTAACCATCTGTTTAATTAATGAGATCTACGTTGCCGCTGCTCAAGTCAAGTGCTCACTAACCGGGAGCGACGGCGATTCGAATCGAATTCCTATCCAGCTGGAGGGGTATTTCTAACACTCACCGAGACGCGCCTGGCGAGGGCTGCTCAGGTCATCTTTCGTACAGTTCAGGAATCGCGGGTCCGAATGATGTCGCGACCCCAAGGGCGACACTCTGCCAGGTGCTAGGGACTCTAACCCCCCCTTGGTCTCACGCCAATGTCCCCAAGCACATCCTTTCTCTCCTCCAAGAAGCAACCTACCATTCGATTCCCGGCCTGAACCATACTACTCGACTTCGCGGTCGGAACGACTTATCCGGCCAACTAAGTGTTAGACTGCGTTCAACATGACTCAAGGACGTACAGCGAATCGGTCCTTAAACGACTCAGACGGGCATGGCTCCACACCCAAGACGTGAAGTGTCTTGCGGATGTACCATCGAACTCCCGCCCGGTCTCAATTTCATTTTAAAGCATGGTTCCATCACGATAGCCATAAGCCACTCGCGACCCAGTCCTATCTCTCGCGGATGACCGGAAATCACCCGACTTCTACCGTACTAAGCAGGGCTAAGCATTGACACGTGCCTACACCTAATATAGGATTAGGGCATAGTATCTGGACAAGGACAGGTGTAATGCAACAGTTGTTTTCATACAACTCCTACTACTTAATGCAGTAAACAATTAAAAGTACTCAAGATATCTTTATAAATTGATGGGTTCAGCATGCACCGGGGCTTGCCTTTGAGGAAGGTGGAAGGCTTGTGATCCGGGCACTCCGGGAGGTCTTCAACGGCGTCTCCTTCGCCGATGGGCTCTGTCTGCTCCTCCGGTTGACTCAGTACTTCCTCTGGAATCGTTTGCTCGAACTCGAGGAGTGTTACCCCCTCCGGTACACCTATTGCATGAGTGCATAATAAATTCCATGAATGCATAATGAAAGATGCAATATGCTCGGAATGAAATGCATTACAACAATTTAACGCTCTATTCAAATCACTTCAAAAGAGTAGGTGCAAATTTCCTCTCCGATAGAGAAATACTCACCTAATCTACTTAACCTAAGATAAAGTTGCTCATCCTCAGTTAAGGCCCTAACACCTAACAATTACAAAAGTAGCTTGTCTTAGGATATCACACCATATCAATCAGCAAAGCATCACAGTAGAGCATACTGGACAGCAGCTACTTGTTTTTATCATAACTGAAGATTTATAATTCCAAAAGATATGATCTAGGACAATCTGGAAAGCCTAAGAAATACTCTACAATTCATTTTCAGACCTCAACCCCAAACTCATAAGTTTTCCACGTCAAACTTCACAAGTTCCAGAATCTGTCCTCTCAAAACAGAGAGTAGCAGATTCTGAACTGCCACTTAAAACAACAGTAACTATCAAACTACAAAGCCAAATGCTCCCAAATTTTGACACAAGCTAGTTCATCAAGTTTACTGTGACTTTGGTATTTACAAGTTTTCCAGCAACAAATTTTATCAAAGGTCAAACTTAGAAATACTTCCAGCTGTCCAGAAAACCTAAAATTACAAAGGTTAAATATTTGTTGATATGACCAAAGTCTCCTAAAACCAAACTAATGTTACTAACAGTTCACATTAGGTATAAAAACACTAGAAAGTAAGGTGGAACCAACTAGAATATTTATTTAACCCCATTTCTTAATTTACTTAATTATTTAGGTGGAATTTTAAACATATATGTAAACTGCTCCTAAAATTCTACAAAAATTACAGGGGACTCTCTGACCTCAAAATAGACCACAGTAAAAATTTGAACAAGTTTTATTCACAGAAACTCTCTATACAAAATTCACAAGCCCAAAAGGCTGATTTTTGCATAATTCATAAATCACATTGAAAAGTATCAAACAACAGATTTCATATTTTTCTTAGACACTCTAGGGTACCAAGATATTCTCCAAAAAGTTACAAGAACATTGCACATGTAGAAAAATTATAAAAATTCCTTCAATTATTTCCTAGAATAAAATGATAGCCTTATAACTTTAAAATTACTTAAGCACTGATGCCCAAATTTTTACCAGAGCTAGGACTAGCATAGATTAACCTACCCACCAAATTTCATGATTTATGGAACACTACAGCTCAAGTTATAAATTAAACAAATTTGCATGCATTCCAAAACACATTTAAAGGATCTAATAAATTCTTACAGAATTTAAACATCTCATGCCAGATCCATATTTTTCTAAAATACTACACATCCAGTAGATTCTAACAAAATTTATCTTATGATTTTTGGATCACTAAAACCCTAGATTCCTATTTTCCCAACTTGTACAAAAATCAGTGACAAAATAATAAAAATCATTTTCACTTCGGACGACTGGGCCGGCCCGGAAACGAACTCGGCCCACAACGCATTCCCCCGCGCGCTCGGCCCGCTCAGCGCCCCTGCCCGCGCGCGCGACGCTGACGGTGGACCCCCGCGGTCAGCGACCGAAAACAGGGGAGCCGGCGCCCCGCGAGCTCCGGTGAGCTCGAGCTCGCCGGAGAAGGGCTCGCGCGGCTAACCGAACACGGTATCGTGCTCTCCGTCACCTGGCGCACCGATTGGTACCCGTAGGATGGATGGGAATGGGGTGGAGAGGGCCTGCCACCGTGCGCGGCGGCCGGTGACATCCGGTGGCGGCGCACCGTCGCCGGTGAAGAAGCATGGTGCGGTTTGGGCTCGGTACGAGCTTCACCGGGGCAAGGCGGTTCCGTTTTGCGAGTAAGGGGAGATGGAGACGGACCCGAAGCACCCCGACCACGGTGAGGTCCCATGGTGGGCTCCGGCGACCCCTCGGAGGCGGAGAAGAAGATAATGCGGCTCACCTTGGGTCAAATCGTGGGGTTCGGTAGGTCCAGGGGATGGAGGGTGTCGAGGCGGAGGAAATGGCGAGCTTAGGCGGCCGGTGGTGTGGCGTAGCTCACGCTCGAGCTCGCCGGAGAAGAAAGGGGAATGGCGGCTCGGTTCTTTCCCTTTTGCATACGAGAGGGAAGGAGGAGGAGGGAATGGATGGTTGAGGTCCGGGCGACCGCAAAGGTGCCCTTCATGCGCTCGGCAGCTGGCCAAGGCGCCAGGTCGCGCGCGGCGCGTGGAGGACACGCGGCGGCGTTCTTCTGCCGGGGCGCCACGTTCAGTTTTCTGAAGTTCTGAATCGCGGTTTCAGTCAAGCCGAGCCTGACAGCGTGACTTTGGCAACCTGTAACTCCCAATCTAGGCCGATCTAGTACAATCCGTAATTAGTAAAGTTGTAGAGGTACATAACGTCTACAAAATTGTCCACTAGAGCTCGAGCTGATTCGGTCTATAATGGAAACTACATGGCCTCAAAGTAGTGCTCGGTGAAACTGAAACCGGGTTTCAGTTAAAGATGTCGACTGACAGGTCATTTTCTTGACACCATAACTCTTGAACCCTTGAGAACCAGGCTTGGGTACTGTTGACAAAGTTGGAGTGCTACATGTGATCTACAAGTTTGTCAATATGAGTGAAGACTGGTTTGGCTTGGTTTGCAAGCTACAAGCTCCTAAAGTAGGTACCAGTGAAACTGTAAGGTCCAATTCCAGACTTAGAAAAATTCTAAGTCCTGGAATTACACCACTAGCTGACTTGTGGGCCACTTTTGAGCATGTTGTGGTCACTTTCATGAGATGGTCATATTGATACTTTTGTTCCTCATGAATTTCTTTACAACTTTGCTTAAGGGTGCTCTTCCATGCAAGGTCTCTAAATTAGACTTTCTAATTGGTCAAACTAGAGCCCTCTAGGGTCAAATGGGGGTCAAACTTGTCTTGGAGGGCAATTTTGTAATTTTTGTCAACATGAACCTTGATCCAAATGTTACCCTAAATATAGCTAAGGTGTTGTAGGTCATGATTGACTACTTTACCTTTTTGTTACACCAACTATCAAATACTTTATGAAATCAATCAATCAAACCCTAAACAAACACATGAATTGCATTACATGAAATACTAAACATGGATTATGCATGTCATGCTTATGCAAATGCAATGCAATTAAGGACTAAACACTTGAGGTGTTACAGCCCTCCCCCCTTATAAAAATCTCGTCCCGAGATTTGGAAAGCGTACCATTTTTCATAGAATTCTTTATAACCATCCCGCAAATAATCCTCCCGTTCCCACGTAGCATCACTCTCACTCCCCTGATTACTCCACATCACTTTGTACCACTTAACCACTTTGCTTCTAGTTACTCGTTCTTGAGTATCGATCACTCGGACTGGTTTTTCTTCATAGGTTAAGTCGGATTCCAGCCTGATATCTCCCAAAGGAACCTGTTCCTCAGGAACTCGAAGACACTTTTTAAGCTGAGACACATGGAACACGTTGAATATGGCTCTCATCTCAGGAGGCAACTGGACTTTGTACGCAACAGCTCCACTCTTGCCTATGATCTGGAAGGGACCCACGTATCTTGGTGCAAGCTTCCGCTTAACGCCAAAACGTTGGACACTCTTCATTGGAGAAACTTTCAAATAAACGAAGTCTCCAACTTCAAATTCGAGTGGTTTTCTGCGACGATCAGCATAGCTTTTCTGTCTAGCTTGGGCTGCAGCCATGTGTTTCTGGATAGTACGGACTTGTTCCTCGGCTTCCTGGACAAAATCAATGCCATAATACCTTCTTTCCCCAGCTTCTACCCAGTTTAGTGGAGTTCGGCACTTACGACCGTACAAAGCTTCGAATGGGGCCATCTTAATACTCTCTTGATAACTGTTATTGTACGAGAATTTGGCTAAAGGTAGCCATTTTTCCCAAGAACCCTTGGATGAAAGGACGCATGCCCGCAACAGATCTTCCAAGATTTGGTTAACTCGTTCTGTCTGACCAGATGTCTGGGGGTGATAAGCAGAGCTTCTCACTAACTTGGTTCCCAGAAGGTGATGCAAATGCTCCCAAAAGCGAGCAGTGAACTGGGGACCTCGGTCAGAAACGATCGTACGAGGTATCCCATGAAGCCGGACTATCTGATTGAAGTACAACTCAGCATAGTCAGTAGGACGATAGTCCACTCTCACGGGGATGAAATGAGCTGATTTGGTCAAACGGTCAACAATTACCCAGATAGAGTTATGATTTTTGACTGTGGGAGGAAGTCCGACAATGAAATCCATACTTATTTCTTCCCATTTCCAGCCTGGAATGGAAAGTGGCTGAAGCAACCCAGCTTTCATGTGCACAGCTTTCACTCTGCAACAGGTGTCACATCTAGCAACATATGCAGCTATCTCTTTCCGCATCTTGGTCCACCAATAAAGTGGCTTCAAATCATAATACATCTTATTACTACCAGGATGGATGGACAACTTGGAAGAATGTGCTTCGGACAGGATCTGATCTCTAAGCTCTCGATCCTTAGGTACCACTAACCTATCCTTGAACCACAGCACACCTTCGTCATCTAACCTGAAATGCTTAGTTTCTTCCTCTTTCATCTTCCGTTTTATGTGAAATATACCCGGATCAGTCTTTTGGAGCTCAATGATTCTATTTCTGAGGGTACCACTGACAGTGATGTTGTACAAGACTGCCGGATGTAACAGGCGGGATCGGTGAAAATCAGTTTCAATTAAGGAATGGCAATGAGACTTACGGCTCAAAGCGTCCGCAACCACGTTTGCCTTGCCTGGGTGATAGTGCACTTGAAGATTATAATCTTTAATCAACTCGAGCCATCTTCTCTGACGCATATTTAGCTCAGGTTGGGTGAAGATGTATTTGAGGCTTTTGTGGTCGGTATAGATATTGCAGACATTGCCCAGCAGATAATGCCGCCATACCTTCAAAGCATGAACAACTACGGCCAGTTCTAAGTCATGCGTCGGATAATTCACCTCATGTTTCCGAAGTTGTCGTGAAGTATATGCAATTACTCGGCCTTACTGCATCAGAACACCTCCCAAACCTATGCCTGAGGCATCACAGTAAACATCAAAAGGTTTCTCGATATCCGGTTGTGCCAGAACCGGAGCCGAGGTTAGGAGGGTTCGCAGTTGGTGAAAAGCCGCATCACACTCAGGAGTCCAGACAAACCTGGTGTCTTTTTGCAGCAACCGAGTCATGGGTTTGGCTATTTTTGAGAAATCCGGGATGAAGCGACGATAATAGCCAGCCAACCCAAGAAAACTCCGGACCTCATGAACCGAAGTAGGAGCCTTCCAATTCAATACTTCTTCTACCTTGGTGGGATCCACCATAATACCTCCATCGGACAACACATGCCCAAGAAAAGGTACTTCTCGAAGCCAGAATTCACATTTACTGAACTTCGCATACAGTTTATGCTCACGCAGTCTGCTGAGGACAATACGCAAGTGTTCCGCGTGGTCTTCCTCATTTTCAGAATACACTAAGATGTCATCAATGAACACCACCACAAACTTGTCCAACTCGGGCATAAACACCGAATTCATCAAGCACATGAAGTGCGCTGGGGCATTAGTCAGACCGAAGGACATAACAAGATACTCATAAAGGCCGTATCTCGTCGAGAAGGCTGTTTTTGGAACATCTTCAGGAAGGATTTTAATCTGATGGTACCCAGACCTTAGATCAATCTTGGAAAAGACTTTAGCTTTGGACAATTGATCGAACAAGATGTCGATACGCGGTAGAGGATACTTATTCTTGACAGTGACTGCATTCAGAGGTCTATAGTCCACGCACATCCGCAAGGTTTGATCCTTCTTCTTTACAAAGATAGCAGGGCAACCCCACGGAGATGAGCTAGGACGGATCAACCCCTTCTTCAAAAGTTCATTCAATTGTACCTTAAGCTCAGCTAACTCATTTGGAGGCATTTTATAGGGTCTCCTAGAGATGGGTGCGGTACCAGGCAGCAACTCGATTTTAAATTCCACATCCCGATCCGGAGGGAGTCCCGGCAATTCATCGGGAAAGACGTCCGGAAACTCCTTTACTACGGGAATTTCAGCCAACGCCTTTGCTTGCACAGCATGAATTTCCCCCGACAATTCAACTTTTCTGGGTAGTTGAACTAGAAAACCCTTTTGATCGGTAGGATCTCTGAGCATAACTACTCGAGCAGATGTGTCAATGAGTACCCCATTCTGACTCATCCAATTCATTCCCAAGATAACATCTATGTCTAACCCCGGTAACACCAATAGAGCAAGCGAATAACTTCGCCCTTCTATCTCAAACTTAAGGTTCCCCACTACTTTGTTTGTGGAAATATTCCCACTTGCAGCACTAATACAATAACCCACACCTTCAACAGTATGCAACTTGTGTGCAAATTTGGATGCAAACTTAGGACTGATAAAGGAATGCGAAGCACCTGAATCAAAAAGTACCACTGCGGGATGTTGGTCAACTAGGAACTTACCAGCCGTAACCACCTCACCAGATGGAATTTCTTCAATGCTGTTATAATGAGCGTGTCCCTGACGACCACCTTGATTGACATTTTTCTTAGGGTACGGACAGTTCCGGGCCCAATGGCCTGGCTTGTTGCAATTCCAGCAAGGCATATTGCTAGGAGGAACACTAGAACTACTCTGACCAGAAGTCCCCTTTGGCAGAGCGACAGTATATGCCTTACGGAACCCAGTTTTTGCAGCAGGCTTTTTCTGTGGCGGACGGAACCTTGTATTCTGAGCAGGCGGGCGTGGAGACGATCTTGGTGCAGCTGAGGACCTTGACTGAGAAGCACTTGCCTCAAGGGCCCTTTTACGGCTCTTAGAAGCAGAATAAATAGCATTGTTGTTCTCCTGTGTCAAAGCATCGCTGATGAAATCATTGAAAGTGGTACACTTGCTAGTACCCATAGTCTTCATTAGCTTTGGGCCGAGGCCCCTTTTGAAACTAGCAATCTTTTTGGCATCAGTGTCCACAAACTCCGTGGCGTACCTTGCCAAGTTGTTGAAGGACTGCAAGTACTCAGTCAAGCTCTTGTTTCCCTGCGACAGCCTCATAAACTCTGTGTGCTTGATTGCCATAAGACCTGGAGGGATATAATTCCCCCGGAATGCTGCCTTAAACTGATCCCAAGCAATCGGGACATTGGCAGGCAGCGTGGAACGATAGTGGCTCCACCAGATGCCTGCTGGACCATGCAACTGATGGGAAGCATACTCCGTTTTCAGCTCATCAGTTAGGCGTAGCAGACGAAACTTTTGTTCAATGGTATTCAGCCACTCATCAGCCTGCAGGGGTTCTTCCGCTTCCTTAAAAAGCGGGGGCTTTGTATCCAGAAAGTCCTTGAAATCGCTGTACTGGTTTGGCTCTGGGCCCTGACGACCATGCCGAGCCTCTCGATTAGCCAGTTGGCGCATGGCGTCGGCCAACATACGCTGCCCCCAACCACTGATTGCATTAATTCAGCCGGAGTAGGTGGTGGTGGAGGGGGCGGCTGGTCCTCCTCCTCATTTCCACGACCCCGATGTA